>VXBH01001456.1:793849-874607 GCA_013400035.1 Rynchops niger | reverse complement strand
CGCTTCGAGCCTTCCCGCGCTCGGCCCCGCCGCCCGGCCCGCCCCGCCCCGAGGACCGGGGCCAGCCCCCTCAGAGCCCGGGGCGGGGCTGCGCGCAGGCGGGGCCGGGGCCGGCCCTGGCCGGTCGGGAGAGCCAGGATGGCGGCGGCGGTGGCGGGAGGTGCGGTTGGGGCTGCCTCACAGCGACTCCTCTCCGGCGGCTGAGGAGAGCCGGGCTCCGCGCCGCCTCGCTCCGGCGACCTTCCTCCTCCTCCTCTTCCTCACGCACGGAGGGTCAGGCCGCCCTGCCCGGCCGCTGAGGGAGCGGTGTCCCCCGGGGGAGGGCAGCGCCATCGGCCGATCGTAAGTTGGGGTCGAGGGAAGCCGGGAGGGCTGAGGCGGTGTCAGCGGCCCGGTCAGCGGGGTGGGCTCCGTCCCCCGGCGGGGACAGCTCGCTTTTCCCTTNAAAAAAAAAAAAAAAAAAAAAAAAAGCTTCAGAAAGAGCCTCAGATGGCAGGGATGGAGCTGCTGGGACACCCACCCACCCACGAGGCTGAGGACCCGGGGCTCAGCTTAGGCCAGCCTGGCCTAAGCGATGTGGGACACGGCGCCTGCACTGCCTTGCAGGGCCCGGCTGTGGAGGCGAACCATAAAAGAAAAAAACGGGTTNTTCCTCACGCACGGAGGGTCAGGCCGCCCTGCCCGGCCGCTGAGGGAGCGGTGTCCCCCGGGGGAGGGCAGCGCCATCGGCCGATCGTAAGTTGGGGTCGAGGGAAGCCGGGAGGGCTGAGGCGGTGTCAGCGGCCCGGTCAGCGGGGTGGGCTCCGTCCCCCGGCGGGGACAGCTCGCTTTTCCCTTGGAAAACTGCGCGTGGGTGCATTCTCCGTATACATATCTTCATCTGTAGAGTGCACGTATGTTTATTGTATATACTTATGTACATGCATTTAATGGCAGTCCCGCAAGAATGGCGAGGAAAGCCCAGACGAGGGGTTTATCCGAAATCCCCTACAGCAGAGGGGTATAGGGGGGCTGGGGAGCCCTCTCAGGCGCCCGAGTAAAGCAGGATCAAGCCCATTTGGAGATCGTTATGGTAATTATGGAATTACTCTGTAATTATAGGCATCCCGATGCCTGTGCTAGATGCAGTTGTAGTTGGGCAGGTAGTGATTGCGCTGCAAAAATCATTAAGCTCTCATGTGCCAGAAAAATTGGAAGAAAGCGTCACAGCTTAGTTTTTGAAGGACAAAAGAATTTTAAAGCTCAACATACTTGAAATATGGAGAAGAATTTGGAGTTCTCTGTCTTCCCTTCATATACCTTTAATGATCTGGTCTAGTTTATTCCTGCTTCTAGGAAAAATTGCTTCCAGGCAAACCCCTTTTATCTTTGGTTTTGCTCTGCAGCGGAGTTATCGGTGGTTGGGGTGAGCAGAGTGATTTATTTATACTGGAAATGTGGTTGGGCTCTCTATAACAGTCACATTGTTGGTACTTTCATGAATGAGTAAGTGACAAGATAACAGAGCAGGCACGCTTCTTTAAAAACAAACAAACAAAAAAAGCGCCCAGATTTCATTATTAAACCTGGTGGAAGCTGTATAGAGACATGTTTTCCATGGGTGTATCCTGACATATTTCAGTAAATCGTGATTTCTGGTGAGGATAACGTGTTCTAGCAAAATGTTTCGAGCCAAACTGCTTATCAGATGAGTGGGAAGAGCGAGCTATTCTTACAGCAGCCTTATTGCAAGCTGCTGCTTGAGATGGAGACCAATGTATGTCAACTGTATTTATTTTTATTATTTTAATTTGCGGAAACTCTCGTATAAACTGCACCTAAAATATTTTACAATATAAAAGCCATTTTAAATTCAGTTCTATGTAACAACTAAATTCATTGTCTGGAGGTGGGATAACTCTTTGAACGGCATGGGAAAACTGGGGGTAGGATTTTTTGGGGATGGAGGGATCCAATGGTCCCTTGGACAGACAAGGGACTGCAAGCCCAGTGGATTTGTCACTTCCGAAAGTGGCGTGGCATCAAATGCAAGGTTATTCTTTAAATCCGGTCGGGAACTCGACCTGCTGCTGACTTGATTAATAGGTGTAAGCGGCTGCGAGCGGAGCGGCAGGGCGGGAGCTGGGAATCGCGCTGCTCTCCTCTTCGGTTTCTGGGTGGAGCACCAAGTGTTGGTCATGGACCATCAAGCTTTTACTGATTTAGTGCTGCTGCGGTCTGCCAAGTGCTGCCTGCATCTCTTCTTTGAGCACGTGAGCTGAGTTTCATTAAAGCAGTAGATATGAGCAGCCCTCACCTTTTGGCACCTGCTTCCAGATCACTTCCACCTCCTGGGTGAGAATAAAATAAGCCCCAGCGTTGTGGGGGATTTATCCTTCTACAGTTCTGGGATTATACAGACCTAGGACAAACCAAGGATATTTCCAAATAAGAAGCACTGTAGGGACATTGTTGGTATCCTTAGACAGTCACTTTCTTATGTGTGTGTGTGATTATTGCTTTAATTTGCTGGAAAGACCTCTGGAGCCACATGTGGGTATTTTTGGATGGTATCATAAATCAAACTAAACATAGTCAAAACTGAAGAAAAATGAGTTAAGACAAAGGAATTGAGACTTAATGTTATCTTTAATAGGTTGGGCTTTTTTCCAAAATAAATCAGTAACAGCTCAACTTCAGTGGAAGGTCAGGTTTTAAAATGTGGTCTTGTGGCCAAAATCTAATTGGGCAAAATTAATGAAAACAGCATGTGACCAGTGAGAATTTTTTTAAATAACTTTTATGTAAGTTGAAAGAAAAAAAGTACTCCAATTTATTATGGCTTCCTCTTCTCTCTCTTCTAGAGCTGATAAAATCCTGAATATCAACTTCTGTAACAGTTCCAAAATTGATTTTTTGTTCTTTGTGGGAGTCTCCTTTTCTTGTTTAATTAGAGGCATAACACAGCGACGCTTTGGCTTTTGTGTACTTGGACAGAAAAACTTTCAAAGTATTTCCTGGAAGGGCCATGCAGCCTGGGAGCACTGGAGAGGTGGTGGGACCTCCGTCCTCGGAGGTTTTCGGGATGTGGCCAGACTGTGCTGTGCCTCCCCTGAGCTGGCGCTGGCAGCAGTCCCTCTCCGAGTGGGAGGGTGGGCTGGAGACCCCCGTGTCTGCTTCAGATGGTGCTTTGCTGGTCTTACATACAGGATTCTGCTTCTTTGTTATACTGAAAGGGATGCAGCTTGATGAAGAGGACTTGGAAGTACTGGGCTAGAGACAAGGGTCCAGTGCCTCAGGACATAAATATCTAGTTAAAGCAATTCAGTGTTTATTGAATAAATTAAAAAAAGGTCTGTCTACGCTTATAGTTTTCATTCTCCTATTGGAGTTATTGGGTACTTGCTGTTGATTTAATTAGACATATGGTGAGGCTGTAACTGTCTTATCACAGTTGCTGATTGCAGCCTACCTCTGGCTAGGAGGTAACATTGTTATTGCCTCCAAACAGCTACTAGACGTAGCTTTTAGTTTGGGCTTGAAGTTTTAGTGTTGACGCATCAGTGCTTGAAAGAAAAAGCATCTTGTGCAGCTGTCTGCGTCCCCCACTTCCATAGCCTGGCAAGCAACATGCCTCTGAAGGAGGGAGACGTGCACATTATAAAAACAGCAACAAAAGCCACCCAGCACTCTGCTTGTCCTCGGGGACTGTAAGCTGTGACAGTGTTGGATAACCTTGAACTATAAGCTGGATCCTGTGGCCCAAAGTGAACTCCACTTATCCCTGCACGTTGCTTTACTTTTGCCATTTGTTTAGGAGGAAGATTTTTCAAGCGTAAGGGTTTTGTCAAATCTGCCAGTTTCTGAGATGCCCAAGGTACCCCCGTGTAGAAGGTGGCTTTTGTAGGCAGGAGACTAATTATATCTACCAAAAAGATCTCAGAACCGATGCATGTAAGCTGCACGGTGCTGGACTCCTCCATTTAACCTTGCCCTGTAGGGAAGAGTACACTCTGTGTTCCCTCTCTTTTATCCTTGCCCTTCTCTCCTGCTCTTTCAGTTGCACTCCAGCCGTTAATGGATGTATGGTACATGGCATTTCCCTTGGACGTTTGCAGTGAAAGGAATAGCTGGTTTATGTGGATAGCCTGCAGTGGTAATACAGCACTGAATGCCTCACTGCCCTTTATGCCTTTTTCTTTCCGACACCCGAATTATTTTTGGTCCCTGTTTTATTGGCGGGGCTTTGAATGAGGGATTCGGAAAGGTATGAAGGTGTGACCCCTTGTTGGTAATGCCAAATGGTGGGATTTGGGCACCTAAATACACAGTGGCCGGTGTGTGTTTCAGAAGGCAACTTGACTGTGAGCACACGGACATTTATAACGCATTTGGAAACCAAGGTTATGTCTCCTGTGTCACAAACTGACCACCAAAAACCATCCTTTACTCTTCCTTCACAAGGTCAAGTTCAAAACTGGCTTTAGTAGGATGACATCCCTTTTTCTTCATCTGTTCTGTGCTCTTTTCACGGGTCTAGTGTTATGTCTGATTAACAATTAGTGCTCTGACGTGGCAGAGCTGGCGCCTCAGTTCCAGCAGCCTTCAAACCCCAGGGAAACAGCTTTCCGTGTTGCTGGCTAATGGTGTGTGTCTTACAGCATCACGTGCTATTTCTCCACTTTAAGTTTCAGGGTTCAGGTACTGCTAGCGATTCGCGATAGAAGAAAGGTACAAAGTAGAAGGTGATTTTACAGTTAAATACAACAATAACCCAGAAATAGACATAAAACACTGAAATTATTTCAGTTGCAAGGCTGAATTTAGGAGATAATGGGCCTTTTCAGCACTTCTGGGGTTTGTATGTTTTACGGTTTTTAATTAGAAGCCCATATTCTTAGTCTGTATATTGGCTGGATATGCAGAATGAGATAATTAAAGGTTTTCAAAACTGTTGTATCCTAATTTTTATGTACTCGACTTTGCAACCTCAGTGATATATCTCTGTCCAATTCAAAATCCCATCCATAGAGAGTTAATGTATTTTACCACAGGATGAATCTAGAATAACATTTATGTCTTCAGCAGTTGCTTCAGGTTATCACCAGGGTAAATGAAATTTGTTTCTTTTCTCTTTTTTCAGTCATGGAGAAAATTCAGTGCTCCTATCTAGTTTGTTTCTGGATGAAAAATACAAATGTTGCAAAAGCAATCAATGAATCTTGGTCTAAACAAAGGTGTTTCAGGTCTCATATACAAATGTTGCCTTTCTCCTCCCTGCATTGCATTCTGCAGTGTGTTCACTGAAAAGTGGTTTGCAAAATCCTGAGAGAAGAAAAATAATTCTGTCTTTGGTTTGTAATTGCTGGAATATGGACCCCATTCTCTGATTCCACTTGGTACCAGTGAGGTACCATTCATCTAGGTTACTCTAATGCCATTTTTTCTCAACGTATTTGCAATATTTTACCTATCTTGCCCTGCTTCCACATTTCTGCATCTCCTCCCTTTCCCTCTGTTTTTCTTTTCCCCACAGCTCAGGTTTGTGGCTTGTAAATAAGGAAAGCAGTGTCAAAAATTCCTGGGTGAAAGTTCCATCTGGGCTGCGTTTGGCCCTCAGATTGCATGTAAGCCTTTTGGCACGGCAGCCTTATTCTTGTACTGAAAGCAGAGGCTAGAACTCAGCCTGCGCAGCCTCGGGGGACGGCAGAGAGGTTGTGTCATGCCGGCTAATCCTGATGATGAGAATGAATTGAATGGAGAGAGGAAGTGAATGCCCTTTTCTTTTCCTGCTTAGTATTTACCATGTAAATTAGTTTAAAAAAAAAAAAACAAAAAACACACACACACAAAAAAAACCCCCACCAAAAAAAACCCAACACACAACAAAAAATTGACAGCCCAAAAAAATCAGTGAAATAGAGGAGCTGTACATCATTTTGGTGCAAAGGCATCATGGGATGGGATGGGAAGTATTTCTACATTGTGCCATGCCTTGGGAGAGCACAGCATATGTAACATATTGCTGTCTGTGTACCTTGAAAAAATTCTGCTCTACTTTCAACTGAGTAATCAAAGGAGGATTTTTTTTTTTCTTTTTCAAAGCACAACATTCAAAAGGAAACCTCTTATCTATTTGAGAATTCAATATGCTTTTGGAAACAAAAGAGAATGAAATCAGCAACTGTAGGTCTCAGAGCAACACTGATTTTAATAATGTAAACTTTCTTCTCTAATGAGGAATAAGCAGTTCCATCTTTCACAGCCTTTTAAAATTGCTTTTAGTAAGGGACTGGATTTGGTTTAATCCTTTTCAGTATGTAAAGCCCTAGATATTTCAATCCCTTAGGGGCTCAGTATTTTCTAGCTCCATTTGAAAAGGCAGAGGAAAACAGCTTTCAGAAATTGACAGAATCTGTAACTGATATAATTTAATATTATTTTTTTTTATCCTGAAAGTGACCCAAAAGTGTCAGTTAAGAAACAGATCTCTGTTTCTTAACTGTGGATTAGTAGCGAACAGGCATATCGTCTAGGTACAGTAGCTCTTTGTACTCTGACCTAGTTGTTTCTTTTCTGGCTTGTTCCTTCTTGAAAAGTTATTGGGAAGAGATGCAGAATTTGCTCAATAAGCAGCTAAAGCAGCATCACTTGCCACATGAAGCGCTTCCCTTTAAAATGGACCGTAGCACAATAGGATTGCCGACACCTCAAACTGTCTGCTTTGCTGCGCAGTCAGAACAGATACTCTAAAACCACCTAAAATGTTTTATTCTGGAGGATGCTTTTCCCAAGGAAAGGTTAAGAGAGCCTTGTCTGGGATCACGCCGATATTTGTGGGGCGTACTAGTGAATTCAGCTGGATCATATTATTTTCACATGGTTAGCAATTGTCGCTGTTGTCCTGTCTACACCTGCATTGCTCTTGTGTTGTGTGCATGCATAACTGTTAACTTAGCTGTCTTTTCTTTTTCCTTAGCTATTTCCAGAAAGTGCCTTGAGGAAGCTTCCTTATGTAGAAAAACCTTACAAGAAACACTGTGCGCTTTCTGGCAACTCGTGAGGCAAAGCTGTCAAAATGGCTGAAAATAAGGACACTAATATTAAAAACGCAGATGTGAGACCCAAAAGCAG
Source organism: Rynchops niger (assembly GCA_013400035.1). Classification (NCBI taxonomy): domain Eukaryota; kingdom Metazoa; phylum Chordata; class Aves; order Charadriiformes; family Laridae; genus Rynchops; species Rynchops niger. Next base: position 867,494 of record VXBH01001456.1, on the reverse strand, counting down.
CCGGAGCAGAAGCGCGGATAGAAAGGATGGTTACGTCTGGAGTGGAAAGAAGCTCTCCTGGTCTAAAAAGAGTGAGCACTCTTCTGATGCAGAAACAGCAAGCGCCGTGGGAAGATCAGGTAGTAGTTTAAGGAGCCAAGAGAGGAAATACAGCTGCTCATCTATCGAGCTGGATCTGGACCGTTCATGTGGTCACAGGTTTTTAGGCCGATCTCTCAAACAGAAGCTGCAAGATGCTGTGGGGCAGTGCTTTCCCATAAAGAATTGCAGCAGTCGGCACGCCTCAGGACTGCAATCAAAAAGAAAAATTCATATCAGTGAGTTAATGCTAGATAAGTGTCCTTTCCCTCCGCGCTCGGAGCTAGCTTTTCGGTGGCACTTGATCAAAAGACATACAGCTCCTATAAGTCCAAAAACGGAAGACTGGATAATTGCTGATTTATCCCAGCAGGAGGAAAAGGAGGATCAGCTGCGAGACGATGAGATTGCCAACGGGGGAATGGACTCTCCCTCCCCATCCTGCGACTTTACTGACAGTGGTTCCTCTAGGGATGATTCGAGGTCTGAGTTGGTGACAGGTAGGGTGGTAAGGAGCAGTAAAGATGAGAGCGATATGGACTCCGATGACGAAGTTATAACACTGTGCACAAGTTCTAGAAAAAGAAACAAGCCCAAATGGGAAACTGATGATGAGCTGCTCCGGATGGAAACGCCTCCGAAATACCATACGCAGATTGATTATGTCCACTGCCTAGTCCCAGACCTCCTCCAGATCAATAACAATCCCTGCTACTGGGGAGTCATGGATAAATATGCAGCTGAGGCCCTGCTAGAAGGAAAGCCAGAGGGAACGTTTTTGTTGCGAGATTCTGCCCAAGAAGACTACTTGTTCTCTGTGAGCTTCAGGCGTTACAGTCGTTCCCTCCACGCACGGATAGAGCAGTGGAATCATAACTTCAGCTTTGATGCCCACGATCCTTGTGTCTTCCATTCTCCTGACATCACGGGACTCCTAGAGCACTACAAAGATCCAAGTTCCTGTATGTTCTTTGAACCGCTTTTATCCACTCCACTAAACAGGACTTTTCCTTTCTCTCTTCAACATATATGTAGAACGGTTATTTGCAACTGTACAACTTATGACGGTATTGATGCGCTTCCCATCCCTCCATCGGTGAAGCTGTATCTGAAGGAATATCATTATAAGTCGAAAGTTAGAGTACTCCGGATTGATGTCCCAGAGCAGCAAAGCTAGAAAATATTTTTATGAAAGAATGAAATTGTCTCTAAGCAGACAAATAGTATGTTCAGTCTCTTTCTTCCTTCTGGTTGTTCTTTTTTCATAGCATTTTGATTTTTTTTTTCTTTTTCTGCAGATTATTTAACACCCAAACTAGCCTCTCTAAGGCTTTTTTATCCAAATGTACTTTGAGTCTTCCCACCTCTCTTTTTTTAAGAAATTATATTCATTGTGGGCTTTTGGTACTGTTCCCAAACTAGAGTTTTACAAAATTTCAGGTAGACTTTCTGATATTTCTGTAGATGGGTAGTCTTTAGATCTAAAACCTCTAAAAAGCAGTTTTGAACTTGATCTGTCTTTTCTATTGTAATTTACATACGTTGCTGACATGTTTGAAATAATGCACTGTTAACTAAAGATTGACTCATCTGTATTTTCTGCATTTCTTTTAAAATGAGTGCCCTAGCCTCTGTGTGTGCATATGTATGTCCGTCTGTATACAATAGAGTAAATTCATCAGTCTATTTCTAACATTACTATTCCTAGCAAAATGGAGTTTGAAAGAGGAGATGATCTTTCTATAAATACATCAGGGGACTAAACACCAGGGAGGGGAAAAAACAATTCAAGTTAAGGATGACACTTGGTACAGGAACAAACATGTATAAACTGGTTGAGAAAAGATTTTTGGTTGGAAAGGAGGTAGGCTCGTCATCGTCAGAGCAGCGGGGTTCTGGAACAGCTTTTCATTTTGTATAATAGCAGTAAAAAGCAAACTATTCATGAACTGGGATTTGATCAGTGTCAAGGGATAATGATGCAGTTACTTGTGATAGATGGGACTTGGACTTGGTAACTCTATTTCTGTGTTAGTATTTCATTATATGAAATACCCAGTTTTCACTGTAGGAGCTGCTGCTTCTGAAATGACAATGCATGGAGTGGGAAGGCGAGAAGGAAGATATTTCCTTAAAAATATGCATATTAAACTACCTGATCTTGCATGGTTGATCCTGAGGTGGTGATGAATAACTTTCTTACTTTGTTAGCAGGAGGGTTGTTTTTCTAAATAAGGTTAGTTTGGAAAAAAAAAAACAAGTTTGCAGATTTTTCTTGCAATGTGAAGCATTTGGTCAAATGGCCACCTGCCAAATTCCATGTACAGGAAAACCACGCGTGGATAATGCCCCTAAAAGCATTACTTACATTACATGAATAGGCAGATCTGCCACTGAATTATTGGTGAAATCCCAGCGAGACTCTGGGTTGCTGTTGCTTTCCAGGCTGGCCTCGGGGCGCAGCTGTCGGAGGCGCAGGGCTGACCCGCAGTCCTGTTGTCTTCGCTTGTGAGTGCTTTATCTCCTCCTGCAAAACTGGGCCCAGAACCACTCTGCCAAAAATACATGAAAAGTACATGAGATGATGTAATTGTAATACAACAACCCCACTGTTTCCTCTCCTATGATCACAGGGAGCATTTGTATCCTCTTGAGATGCTTTTGAAACAGACCCCCAACCCTGAACGTTACAAATGTGCTTAATTTCATGTGTGCGAAAGATCTTACCAAAAATCAGCAGTTTCCCATGTTTGTGATGAGGTTATGTATGCGGGCAGGCTGGGAGCAGCAGTGCTGTAGAGTCTCACTCCCAGATTGTAGCCTAAGACTAAGCAATATTTCTATTTTAATCTTTTAATTTCACCTTGTACAGAATCCTACGGATTTCTAGACATCAAATCTGTCCTGCAAGCTGGGTACTGGCGAGTTAGCAAGGAAGCTTAGCTATGCAACTCCACCGGGGACCCGCCGCCCTGCCCTTGTGTCTCCCCACCACCCCGAGCAGAGAACACCCTTTCCACTAAACTGCTGTCGCTGTGATGATGTAAACAGATTTCCAGGGACATCTGCTTAGAGACCAGACCGTTTGTTTTTCGCTGTGTTTGAAATAGGTTTTGAACTGAAGTCTCCAGGGAGAAAATGCTAACGCATCAATCTATCACGTCGCACAGGGATGAATACGCTCCAGGACAAACTCTCAGCTGCTGTAAATCAGTGTGGCTTTATTGATACGCTTATAACAGCTTATACCAGCTGAGATTCTGCCTCCTCCGTATGCAAATGATAATTGTATGACTGATGCCAGAAGAATTACCCTTTTATTTTGGTAATCTTCTCCTTGTGCTGCTTCCATTCAACTGACATTGCCTTTTGCACGAACTGTATTTTATCAAGGACAGCTTCAGACTAATAAATCTATTTTTCTCTCTATCTGTCACTGCCATTTCCCAAATACAAAGTGAGGGAGCAGCGGGCATCATCTTTGCTCTGCTCTTTTACACTGGGCCTGTCAAAGGTCCCTTCTGACCTAGACAATTCTATGGTGGAATGGTGGCCTGCGATTTGCCTGGCTGCAGTAGGAAGTGATAGTATCTGGTTCAAAATCCAAACTTCACAGAGTGACATCAGAGATATTTGCAGTCTGCTTGATTAACATTCTCTTCCAGAAACTCCTGATTAGGGCAAAAAGCTCACAATTTTAGATATAGATCAGTATTTTCATTATTTTTATCGCAAAACCACAAAAAAATTATTTTGACCACAAGCCCTACTTGCTTTGGAAGTTAGCGAAGGCCACCGCCTCTCAAAATCATCAAAGATTTTGTCCCTTCAAAATGAAAGGCTGTGAAAGAATCTTTTTTGGGGTATAGTACCCCAACTCGCTGTGTTTTCAGTGCTGTTCTGGGTGCAGCCTACATTGCTTTGACATTTGTTGGTGCATCACTTACCCCAAAAACGTCTTGAGCGCTCCAATTTTAGGAGACCTGTATAATACAGCAGTTGAGGGAAGGAGGCACAGCACATAAAAATAGTGCCTTTGGACTGTGGGCCAGTTAGTTGCATTTATTTAGAGAAATCATATGTAGAAAATATTGATGAATGGCGTTTTGTCGAAGTTCACCCTATTTTTTCTTGGTTTATTTGTCTGGATCATGCCTGTGTGACATTTGTAGTTAATGACATGAGTTGTGTGTATGTGTGCAGTCTCTGAGAGATCCATTTCATGAAGTATACTTTTTTTAATGAAATATGAGAACTCAAAAGGTCTATTTTGCTTAAATCCATGTCCCCTTTTTTCTCTCTTTTTTTTTTTAATAAGCCTTGTAGAAATTAACTGGTTTTACGATATGCCAAGAATTATCATCCTGAAGTTTTCCTCCCAGTGCTGTCATTGACAGTCTTACTGGTGCTGCTCGCTCCAATAATACTTTATAACACCTCGCATCTCAAGTATGAGCCAAAGATAACCAAGTCTTGAAGTTCAGTGTTGAAGCCCTCTAAAAATTAACCTCTGAAACAGGGTAAGAACTTCCATTTTCTAAGCCCAAGCTCTTGCAAGACAGAGACCCCAGGTTCTTCAGGGTGAAGATTAAACGTGGAGCAAGGAAAGGTGTCGAGATGTGTGGAAAAAACACTGGCTCAAGACTATGCAGCATGTTGGTGGCTGAGCGAGGACATAATCCAGAGGTGACTGTGGCCACAGCCCCCCAGTTTTGGGGTCCCCAGCCAGCTTTGCGTCTGGAATTGTGTCTGCATGATGCTGTTTGTATTGTTTTGAAGGTGGTTCTGTAGGAGGAAAGTAGAAACGCAGCGTATTGAATCAGTGTGAACAGCTTCTGGTAAGAAAAAAGATCCAGTTTTGATAAACTATTTTAATATAAAGTGGGGGGAAGGTCAAGGTCTTGATGCACGCTGGGCAAACTACATATACAAGCTATTTTTACAGGATGGTTTTAAAAAAAATTAAACGCTCTTTCCATTAATGATGTTCTCTGGAGTTTGCTTTTGCCTGAAATGACTTTTTGCAGCTCTACAGTAATGCCAGTTGTTGGCCCTACGTGGTCAATACGGAGCAACTTCAGCTCCGTCAGAATCATTGATGGATTTGGGGCAGTTGGTGTATCCAATAATTGGGAGTCCACATTTCTTCTCAATTTTCCTATTCTCAGCACTCGTCTTGATGAAATCCAGGGCGCATTTGGAACAGGGTACGTGTATCTACAGTAGCATATCCAACCTGAAAAAAAAAAAAAAAGAGTGATCATGATTTAAATGCTTTCCTTTTAAAGATGCTGGTGTTTTTCCAATATAAAGAAGAAATCCTTGCATGATGCAGTCATACATGGCCTTACTGTAACATTGACATGCTCTTAAATAATTAAAAAGGGGGATACTTTAATTTTGAAAAAGGATGCTAGAGGAAGGAGGTTAAAGGAAGCTTTTAGTCATCTCTAAGGTTAGATTTATTGATCTAGTGATCAATCCCTTTTTCTTTCCTGAATTTAAAGCTAATGGGAGACTGTGGTCAGAGATGAGTGGCTTTTAGTTAAGGTTTTTGACTCTTATAAATAATACAACAAATGTCCTAGTAAGTAATAAGAAATAAGATACTCGCTCGTTCTTTTTAAATAGAACAAATGTGGCAAACAAGACTCAGCTGTAATTTTTGAAGTCATTTATTAGACAAATTGCTCTTCTCTACTTCTTTTACAAGAGAGACATAAACCATTATATTATTTATTCATGAATCATAGCCATTAAGATGATAAATCAAATTATCAGCTTCCTGTCTCTCTTCAGTTTTAATCATTTTTTATAGTTCATGCAATATAAAGACAGCTTCCTTCCTATGAAACAAGAGACCTTCAGAGACCTTTTTATTGTAAACGTACATTTCCTTCCCATTTTTAAGTATATCCTAGTGATTTTCTCTGTCAATTTTACCTGCAATAAAAATCCAATAAGGAACTTGTACGTTGATTCAATATAGCCAAGTTAGCTATGAAGTAAGTGATTTTGGTTAACCTCTGAAATAACGTAGTACTGGAAAATGCAGTTAAAGGATTTTTTCTGCCACCCCTAAATGTGCGTGGTAGTATCACATGTTTAATGGAGAGAAATCTGGACTTAAGCTTACTGACTGATCGCAGGACCGTTCTCAAAAGGTTTAACGTGAGCTCTGCAGCAGCATCACTTCTTTTTGTATGTTGAAGCTTACTTTTTCTGCTGTATTCACACAGCCAGCATGTCTTTGCCTCTTCCCGTAAGGTGCAAGAGCTGCGGTTACTCTGAGCTGAGATGGTTTTGTGCATCCTTTTTCCCCTGTGCATCTCTCTGCTTCAGCATCTAAACCAGTGGTGGGATGAGCCGCACATGACGTGGTGTGGGTGGAGAAGCTGTCCATTCAGAAAGAAATGCACATTGATTTCCGTTCCAAACAGTGACAGCTAACGGGGTTTAAACTTGATCGTCCTTGTTAAATACTACTCTCAGGAAGCACCGATGAGGTCAGAGTTACCCAGGATGGAGGAAGAGCCTCTGTCTGCATCATTAGAAATACCCAGCTGTGCTACAGTGTAAAAATCAATACTTGTTTACTCAACTCTATGAATAATAGAGTTTTGGGCATAAATATATAATTTATGCATCTAAAATCTATAGCATGGGGCTGACGTGAGTTGCAATAACTTCTCTCTTCCCTACATCCACTTTTAAAATCCCCTAGGTGCCGGAGTGATCTGTTATCTGGACGAAACGCACCCTCAGCCCAGGCTCCCCGCAGGCAGATCATTTGGAACACCTTCCTGTGGTATCCTTGCAGGGTTAGACTGCCACATGCGCAAGGATGTTCTTGCGTGGGCATTCCGGGTGTTTATCACTGGTGGAGAATCCCTTGAATGGCATGTGTTTGGGACTGGTCAGAGGGATGTCTGAGTCAGGGAGCGTTGCTCCCGTGGTTGCCACAACATAGCCACAATGTAATTAAAAGTCCTAGCAGGCTCATTAGCCCATTAAGGATGTCTGGTCACCAGTGCAGAGACATGAGGACAACTGTCTCACGACAGATGAGGACAACAAGCCTTGTGGGGCTGCTGCCACGCACACAGCACATCTCCACCTTCCCACCATGGTGGTGAAACCTTTTTGTGAAGAGCATGCCTGGTAAAGTCCAAAAATCTTTGTCTCCCTGTCATCTTCATTATGCTCGTGGCTCTTGCATATCAAAGTGGTGCAGCAGGAAAAACGCCAGGCTTGTGTTAGTGTAACCCACCAGCAGAAAGCCATCACTGGGAAGTGCCAGCTTAATGAAGATTTGAATCCAGCTCCGAGGTAGGAGGCCCTGTTGGCTGTTTGGGAGCTCTTCCATCTTGTTTTCCTTGTTTTTCTTTTTAATTCTTTGGGAGGAAAAAAAAAATAATATTAGTTATTTCTTAAGTTTCATGTTCAGCCACCAGCTAAGCATCTCTAAGTTGGTCTCAGTTGAACAGGTTCGTTGCCAGACCTTTATTTTTTTAACACAAGTCAATTGGAGGCTACAGCAATTGGAATAGGCTACAGTCCACTGGCTTGTGTTAAAGTGGGATTTTTTTGTTTAAGGAAAAGGCTGGGTCTGTCCTTTGTAGCAGTTACGTGATTGTATTTCTAGGTCAGGCCTTTATGCATAGTCACATGAAGTTTCAATTTGGACAAAACACCCAGTTAAGGGTCCTGATGCTGTTATGATTAGAAAGTTGTCTAATCAAATTTTGTTTCCAATTAAAAAAATTGGATTAGCTCTTAGACTGAGACCTTCACTGTTATTTTTAGTCTACAAGTAATGAACCCCTGAAAATAGAGTGTATAATGAAAATACGGTGATTGGTTCTGCTGGGATGGTCGGGAAAACACATTAGCAGATCAGAAAGGGTAATAAATCTTCTGTCACAACCTTCCTCATTAAAGTAGATAATTTGAAATTGCCTCTAGTGTATTAAACAGTTCATTATTTTGTAGGGGAGCAACACACAAGACAAAAGAGTGTGTTCTTTTAATTGATACCCAAAGCCTGAAAAAAAAAGATCAAGGAAATTTAGTCAAGAAAAATCAATCTGAGCACTGGCAGTGTTGCTGTACAACTTGTTCGGAGCCATCTGAAACATCATGTCCCCTGGCTTAGGGGAGGAGGAAAGGTCTCTGGAAAATACTGGGGGAGAGAAGGCAGGGACAGCAAATAGCTCTACTAAATCTGCCGTCATGGTTTTCTCTACCACTGCAGTTGCAAAATCAGATAATTTCAGGTTTGTGGATATTTTCTTCTGATGGTTTTAGCACATTAGAAATGAACAGCCACCCAAACTTAATTTCTTTATCAGCACCTTGGTGTTATTCCAGAGGCATCCAGTGCTTCCAACAGGCAAAGGGTGCCATCTGCCCGGGAGAAGCGCATGAAGCATAACCTGAGTGGGAAACTGAGGCAAGAAAGGGGAGTATGGGACAACAGATAAACCAAGGAAGGAACCTAGTGCCAGGGTGCAACAGAGACTTTTCTCTGCGTATCTGGCTATGACCTCTCATCAGAAGGAATGGGAAATCTCCACCCTGGTGTTTTTGGCAAGGTATATCCCTGCGTGATCTTCTGCCTCCCCAGAAATTCCTCGTTTTTCAGGACACCTTTGAGCTGGCAAGCAGGAGGCTGAGGACAAGCTGAAGGCTTTTCTTACCAACATCTTTACAGCAAAAATGCTGGCATTAGACTAGAAGGTGCCTGAGCTCTCGCTGCCACCAAGGTAACGCAGGGCTGGCGAGGGGGACATCCTGTCATTTCTATACTCCTGTAATTTTCAGACTCTCTGAGCCAAATTACATCTTGGTGCGATGCTGCTGGCTCTGCTGCCCTTGTACACAAGGAATCTTGGTCCCGTGCCCAAAGAGAAGGCAAATGCGAAGGGGAAATAGGGGAATGTTTTCTTGGGGAAGATATATTCTAAGGTGGCAGTGAGTGGGAGTGTGTGAGTTTGAGTATGCCAGCCAGATGAGGCACTTGCCCTCTGACTCTTTTACGTTGATTCACTAAGAACACATGCATTTATTAAGATAAGCCAAAAAAAAAAAAAAAATGCAAATGCTTCTTCCCAAGTCCTCTTTCTCCTCCAAGTGAGTCAAAGAAAAATCATCTCTCACCCCTTTGCCAGCCAGCCTTCCTCACACATGAGCAACGCTTGGTTTCTGCTGGATATTTCCCTCCTGACAGGATCTTCTGCCACCACAGGTAGGATCTGTTGGTACAAATTACCTGAGTGGGCGGCAGATTCTTGGTACACAAAAGACTAGCCAAGGAATAAAAGGATTGTTTCTTTCACATGAGCCAGGGAGATGCACTGAATACTTTGATATTGTACTCCATTTAATAGCAAAAGCGCAAGTAAATAATCCCTTGCTTTATTTGATGTGCTGCTTTATTGTGATTCCAGGCAGACACGATTATTGAGGGGGAAAGGAAGAGGGAGGCTGGAGAAGACCTAAAGGGAAGGAAGGGGGAGGCAGAGAAATTGGGGAACCAGAGTTGCCACTTTCCAAGGACTTACAAAGCCAAGCGTTGTGCCCCTGCTCTTTAATCTACTGGCCTTCCTCCCCCTCTTAATTGCTTTGACACCCACACACTGTAATCAAATAGCCCTCCCCAACGCACATTTTGGAACCCTGTTTGTCAAATGATTGGCCTCATAAGGGTAGAAATTATTCCAGATAAATTCGTTCAATGCTTCATGAGCTAAAAATGGCACATTTGTTATCACACAAATAACATATGGCATTAGCAAGTGAAATTTAATATGGCAGTAGCTGAAATCACAAGTGTAGCTTATCCACCACCTGAACCTGAGATGCACAAGTAAAGCAAAGAGACATGCCCCTCCCTCCATCACACGCTGTCACCAGCATCCACAATTCTTTTTTTGACTGCCTCCAACAGCTTCAGCTTCGTTTGTACTCTAACACCAGACTTCTACACTGATTTCTCTAGTTTTATATAGAAATGTGAATGGCCATGCCAGGCTGGCCCAAAAGCCCACCCTGGCAATTGCCCCTTCCCCAGCAGTGGCCACAGTGACGGCTCAAGGAAGGGCAGCTCAGGCAGTGGCCAGCCCAACCCAGCAATGGGTGCTTTACTTGTCTCAAAATAAAAACAAGCATTACTAGTAGTGAAAGTATTATAAGGTTATTTTGAATGAGGCGCTAAATGGCTGTGTGCTGGTGTTTTTACCATCTAAATATGACTGCGTCTTAATTTCTAACAGTGGGGAGATTAATTGCAAATAACTGATTGCAAATCAGTGAATGAATGAGAGTAGATCTCTACAAAAGTATACTTAATTCATTTGCCAATCGCAGTTCATTTTTAATTATGAAAATACATTTTAGCAGGCACGTAATGCATACTTTGTCTAAAATAAAAGTAATTTCTAGCAGTATCAGACCCAACTACAGTGCTGGCTGTTAAATCTTTTCTGAGAGGGAGAGTCCATTCATCTTTTACTGCACTTCAGCATAATCGTTTTGGAGCCTGATCCCACATTCCTTGCTACCGACTTGTTCCTTAGGAACAATTTGTGCGATTAGGAGCTATTCATAAGTTTAAATAACATTGCGCTTGTTTTTTTTACCTCCTGTTACTTCATTAAACCTGTGGTTCAAATAGTGGAGCTGGGGGAAGGTCTCCTGTTTGGGGAGTTGGTTCTTTCTGCTATTTTGGCAGCACATCTTGTTGTTTTCCCAGAATGTGTTTAGCTAAAGTAGTGTTGAGGAAGGAGTGTGACACAGCCCAGAACAAGACTGGTTTTCTCAGGTCACCAACCGGCCTGATTGGTGAAATACTGTTGGGCTGAAATATTACCGAGGAAGTGTTATTCCTGTTCGTTATTTGTATTGCAACAGTAGCTTGACACTGCTAACCTCAAAACTAAAACAAGGAGATGCTCTATGTCCCGAAGAATTTCGAGTCCAAACATAAAATGGGAAACAATATATGAATCCAAGGGAGGCGGTGGAGGGGAGGGGGCTCTGTGGTGGTGGTACCAACCAAGTCCAGGGCAGCAGTCATGGGATGGGGAATCTAAAAAGGAATTTCCGGAGGAGGAGGAGAACGAGTTCCTGCCAAGCCAAACAAAGGCAACAGGGGACCTGGGAAAGCAGGCAGCAGGGAGCGGAGTTTGCTGGAGGCAGTTTTTAAGTGCCCATTCTGCTAAACTGCCTCCAGCACAGCCCTGGGGAGCACGAAATAACAAGACAATTATGTCCTCAGATCCCTGTGATACTGTTAGAGTGGAGCCCAGCATGTTTCACAATGTACTTTATCACAATAGTCAGTTCCTTTTCTTTCTAAATGACTATATAGAGGAGTATTTCTGCCAATTAATTAGGATGCATTCACCCCTGGGGGGTCGGGAGAGTTTACAGTGGGGATTTGAAATCTGTTTCTTGAGACAATATTATATTTACAGGCAGGAGTAGCGCTTGCCCCGACGCAGGGACAACTGCGATAAGGTACCATGCCTGCTCATACAGCCCAGAGCTACAAAACTCTGGTCTCGTGGGGAGAAGAGCAGCCTGGCTGCTGGGAAGATAAAGTTTGGATGTAGGACTTCCATGAAAAAAAAAATAATCCAGTGTTGGATTAACATTTTTTTTGCCCTGCTTCAATGGGAACTCCCCAGGGTAAACCTGCACAAAGACAAATCTCTCACCCAAACTCAGCCAGGCTGAGACTTTTTCATCTCAAACCTCATACGAAAAGCCCCGAAATCAATGAGGAAACTCCAAAATGAACTTTGGATCAGGCTCATTCCAAACCTTCCGTTATCTCACTTCCAATTTATCACAGAAATGTCTGTAATTCTCCCCAGGGAGACTTTCTAGTATTTAAACAGCTACTACCCTGCATAATTTCTTCCTGTTTTCATAAAAGAGTAGAGGAACTGAGAACATTATGCTAAATGCCTCAAGAGTCCAAAGAATAGAGATTTTCATGGAATTTTCTGAATCTGTTATCATTGCTAGGGATGTGCCTGGAAACAACCCCAAGGTTAAAAAGTTCAAATGTTTGTTTTCTTTTCTTTTTTTTAATGACTCTTGCTTGAAATGATCCCAACTTCAATTAATTCCAGACACATTTGCACTTTAAAGCTCTGTCAGACAGATATTAAAAAAATTTAAGTCTCATATATTTATAGGAATCCTTCATACTTGGCTGACGATTAACTTGACAAATCCATTTGACCTAAAATATGACTAAGAAGTGTATTTGCGGTATGTTTATTAGTTCAGAAGTCTTTCCCGGGCTAATCTGTTTTCCGACTGTACTCTTCCAGCAGGCTGATGGAAAAATAAGACCCAAAGAAGGAAGTGTATTCTTAACAGTGGTCATGAAAACTGCTTTATTCTCAGGGCATTTTTGCATGGAATTAGCAACTAAAAGGCACCACTTCAGCAGGGCACTTCAGCTATTTGCTGAATCAGGGCCTAAAAGCTGTAGAGAAGGAGGAGGAATGACACGGGTGTTATTCCCGCAGATTTTCTCAGAGCATTAAATGACTACTGTCTGATAAGACAAGATTTTAGTGTATTAAAGTCGCAGTGGATGAAATTCGGGCTCTTTTGATGGGGTAGCCCAAAACTGACAAGGCAATTGCAGCCATGGAGTGGGAAGGGTAAAGGTAAGACACAAAATTTTAGTCCTGGAATGGACTAAACTCCCTCAGCTGCACCAGGTACCTGGTAATTGTCTGTCCCAGTTCTCCCCAATAGAAATGTTGAGGGAAAATACCCCCACTCTGCAAGATTCCTAAAACTACTGAAATTAACAGGTGAGCATCGACTTGGGTCTTCATCTGGAGGATTTTGGGTCAGATGGCCAGCGCAGATGGATCAGTGCTGGATGTAACACTTTCTACACAGTATTTTATACTGAATACTGATGTCAATAATTCATCACATGCCCTCCAGTAGCACCTTTGTCATATCAGTGACTTACAGATCCTTCACAAGCTCAAATGAGCTTTACGCGCACCATTCCCTGAATTACTACAAGCCATTTGACTGTAAATGTGTTCTCTGGCACCAATCAGTGGATCATTGACCTTAGCAGTATGGCTACACCATCAATATACATCTGGAGCAGAGACATGAGCAATTGGTAGTGAACAATTAATTTCACGTACAGAAAGGCATATGTCAGTGGCTGTACAAAACTGAAGATCTCAAAGGCCCTCGGAGGGTTTGCAGAGAGAAGTGCCTGAGCACAGAAGTGTCTCTCAATGAACAAACACATCCCAACTGCTTTGCACAAAAAGATAAAATGAGGCAGAAAGATACAGCCACAAATGGCATCGTAAGGAAGTGATGAAGAACTGAGTGATTGAGATTTAGCAACCCAGGCCCATTTAGCAACCCTGCTGGAAGCCGCTCACGGGATCACAAACATAACCCAGCAAGTACCCCATGGCACAGACAGCACCTTCACACAGCACTGGCCTTGCCTGCGGTGGGTCTCCAGCTACAGGGGATGCAGATGTAACCCCAGACTGAGGATTGTCAGGGGCTTGCAGGCTTTGCGAGGGGAGAATTATTCCACATTTCTTGTCTTTCTCCTTTTCCTAAGGATCTGGTGTTGCCCACGGTCACATGGGACTGGAGGCCTGCTGGACCTTTGGTCTGTCCCACTGTGACTATTCTTAAGTTTCTCCACCAGGACTCTGTGTGTGCCTGTGCATGTTTATATCCATTACAGAATCTGGGCTACATGAAAATCAACTCTGCCCTCATTGCCAGGCCAAAGCCTCCACAAGCCAGCTACTCCTCACCTCCTTCTCCCTCTCCAGAAAAAGAGCTTCATTTACAATTGCAAAATAAGAGTGAAATAAATGAGGGGTCCTTTTATTTGCCTTTTGCTCTTCAAGCTTTTGAAACAAAGACATTTTCCAGCTTGTCTCCACAGCAGTGAGCACTTGAAAACATGATCCTTCAGAGAATGAAGGGCCATAATTTCATATTATCATCTGCCTGTCGGAGCTGTGGCTGTAAGCCAAACAGCAAATGTCACAAAACTCATTGAGAGGCTGTGAGGATTGCAACACTGCACTGGGAACCAGTCTGAGACCAGGCAGGCAGAGGAAGGGGGAAGGAGAGGACAGAAAGGGGATGATAAAGGTTTAGATCCCTCGGGGGAACCGTGGTTCTCCCTCTGGGGATGGGGAGAAGGACAGATGATGAGGTAGGTTTCACTGGTGTCACACAGAGAGAAATTTTCTACTTCTTATTCACTTAAGAACAAGTGAAGAGAGCTCCGTCTTCTGCTGTGAGAGCTCTGTGTTCTGCTGCCAGACATAATCACTAGCTCCAAGATCTGAAAACAAACTCGCACAGTAGCTTGACACAAGAGCAAGGCTCTACATATCCACCATCGTGGAAAGGAAACATACACAAAAAAATTCATTCCTTATCACAGCAATCCCGTGTGTTAGTACCTAAGTGACTGTCAAAGCATCTTTAATGACAGTTCACTTGCTCATAATTTCACAAGCAGCAGACAGCCATGCCTCCTTCACAGTTCAATCCAGTTTATCTCATCTCCCCAATAGGGTGCATTTGCCATCCCAATGCACTTTGAACCAGTTTTATCATTTTATCTTCATGGCAACAAGCCTCTGCCTTGAGAAAGAGCACTTATTAACTAGAGACAGCGTCATTTTCAAAGTGATTTATTTTATGAGAGTTTTGAAATAAATTATCAGTCAGTGATTGGCCATAGGGGAAAAGCATATAAAAGCTTGCCACATGCACTGCACATACCATCTGGTATCCTTTAAAATCTAGCTTCAGGGTGGCTCAGTTAATTCTTCAGAGCACATGATGTTCACAGTGCACAGTGAAGCATGAATATAAAAGCCAAGTGACATCGCTCAGAAAGAATCAACGCTGTAACTGAAGCTTAATATCATATCTCACTGTTCTAGCCCATCATCAGAGACTGGCATTTTCTTAACTAAAACTGACATGACATTCCATAATTTTAATCTTGTTAAAAAAAATAAAACCTAATCCTTGTATTTTCTGGTTGGATAGAAAAGGGATGCCTCCACTGTGTCTCGGATTTCCTCCTTCTGACTAGCTGATGTAAAAGCAGGAGGTACAAAAAAGACAGTGTTATTGTTCCACTGAATTTATTGTTTGTGGCATGTGCAGCCCTCTGGGTGTGATAAAGTTACTGCCTCTGACGCTTGTCACATTTCAAGATCTGTGTTATTGTCCCTGAAAAGTACTAAATCGAACAATTTAAGTATTGTCCGTTCGTCTTTTACCCCAAAATTAAGGCTAAGGCAGGCAATTATGTCCAATTCTGTCACTGAAAGACAAGAGAGATGTTGACAAAATGGAGGGATTCAGAGGGGGGCCACTGGTGTGGTTGGGGGCCAGAGCAATGTATGAAGACAGGCTGTGGAAATTTTTGGGCTAGGACAGAGGGGAGGAGGGATGTCACTGCAGTCACCAGCCACCCAGAGCAGGGTCACAGAGCAGGCAGATGCTTCACAGAGGTGTATGATGAAAGGACAAGCCGCGACAGTCGCAAGTCACAGCGAGGGAAAGTTTGACAAGATGCAAGTAATAATGGTAGTATTATTATGGGTTCAAGCTATGTCAGGGGAGGTTTAGATTGGATATTAGGAAACATTTTTTCACTGAAAGGGTTATTAAACATTGGAACAGGCTGCCCAGGGAGGCAGTGGATTCACCATCCCTGGAGGTGTTTAAAAAAAGGGTAGATGGGGGACTTAGGGACATGGTTTAGAAGTGGCTTTTGTCAGGGTAGGTTAATGGTTGGACTTGATGATCTTAAAGGTCCCTTCCAACCTCAGCGATTCTATGATTCTATTCACAGTGGTGGTATTTAGGGACTGGACTGAACATCCAGACAGGTTGTGCAATCTCTGTCTTTGGAGACACTCAAAACTCAGCCGGGCAAGATTTGAAGCTAGCCCTGTTTTGAGCGGGAGGTTAGACCAGAGCTTCTTTCCACCCCAAATATTTATATGATGCTGAAGAAAAAGCAAAGTGGCCTATACTTATAACACAGAGGCAATAGCACAGACCCTGCAACATGGACCTGTAATGAAGAATTGCCTTCGCATTATCATACCAAACAGCCCTGCTCAATAATTTAAGTAATACCATCACAGGTCCTACAATGGAGAGATAGGAACTAATGCCTCTTCCTAATTAGGAGCCAAATTTCTTTCACACAGCTTCCATTGTCTTCCTTAAGAGCTGCACGCAAGCTCTAAATTCGCCATTTCATCCCAACTTTTTTTCCATTACATAATTTAGAGTGCAAAGTAATGTCTTCCAGTAGGATGTGGCCAGGGCTTGGTGTTAGGCCCCCCCGAGCCCTAATCCTGGCACTAAGATGGATCAATTGCACACAATTTATGTAAAGCCTGCAGCTTGTTTTACAACCTTCACCATATACCTACACGCAGATAAGAAGCTATGTCTGCCTAAAGGAGGCAAAAGCTGTGTATACAAATAAATATTTGTATAAAAATTCACCATCCTTCCTGCTTCTGCAGAAAGCAGTGTACATTTATTACACATCAGAAGATCCTAACCTCAAGTTTGGCTGGTAAGGCTGTTGACTAAAAGTGCTATCACAGCCTCAGTTTGCTATTTAAGATGAGACATCATCACCATCATCGGCTGCATGTGTGCTCATCAATTAAGGTTTCTAAACTACCAGACTGCTCAGGAAGAAACATCATTCTCTTGGGACTCCTGCTGTCACCACTGGCAGTCCAGGACACAGCAGCAACCGCCCACAGCAAGGCTCTTTGAGTGTGGAAAAGCAAAGGTGAGCTGAATCGCTGCACCTGCCTGGGAAGAAGATTGGTTTCACTCTTATTTGCTCATTTCTCCCACTAAGGCCACACCAGAATTGTTGTTTCTACACCAACTCCCGGTGATCACCGTACTCGGAAAGGGAATTGCAAAAGAACTGTGAAGTCAGCCTAAATTTTCCATGGTGTTTAATTAAATTTGGAACAAGCAGATTAACTGAGTTATCATGCCATCACAGGACTGGGTCTGTAGCAAATACCCTTTTAGTTTTAGTAGTAATCATTTATGCAAATAAATCAGTAAAAATATTGCAGTTTTATGCCTGTTGCAGCTACCGTAGCGCCTGGGGCCTGCTCCTGCTGCTGATTTTTCCCACTTGCTTCAAAAATGGCCAAATAATGACCTTGAAAAGTGAAAACAGATGGGCACCCGCAAGGGGAAGGGACAAGACCATCGGCATGTGCCCGCCATTGCTCGCGCCCAGGTTTCTGCTGAGTTTAACGGAATTATCTGTGTATGCAAATATTGGCAGGATTAGTGCCATAGCTCGGAGGGGCAGGGCAGGAAAATGATGCTATATATTTAGTCCTCCTTACCACGAGGGTCTGAGGATATGAAGGTAGACAGGGAAACATAGTTCTCTTACGAGAAAGCCTGACAAGTTTTCAGGTGCACTGTCCATCCTTTAGGTCTGAAGTGCGAAAACTGGCCATTTTGGGTAACGCTGAAGTAAAATTTGGTGGGATTTTGTGCTGGCTGAAAGGGAAACCAGCCAGCCAAGACAGTAAATCACAGAATCATAGAATCGTCTAGGTTGGAAGCGACCTTTAAGATCATCGAGTCCAACCATCAACCTAACACCGACAAAACCACCATTAAATCATGTACCTCAGCACCACGTCTGCCCATCTTTTAAATACCTCCAGGGATGGTGATTCCACCACTACCCTGGGCAGCCCGTTACAATGTTTGTTTGACAACCCTTTCGGGAAGAAGTTTTCCCTAACATCCAATCTAAACCTCGCCTGTAACTACTTGAGGCCATTTCCTCTTGTCATAGAATCATGGAATGGTTCAGGTTGGAAGGGACCTTTAAGATCATCCAGTTCCAACCCCCTGCCCTGGGCAGGGACACCTCCCACCAGACCAGGTTGCTCTAAGCCCCATCCAGCCTGGCCTTGAACACCTCCAGGGATGGGGCAGCCACAGCTTCTCTGGGCAACCTGGGCCAGGGGCTCACCACCCTCACAGCCAAGAATTTCTTCCTCATATCTCATCTAAATCTCCCCTCTTTCAGCTTAAAACCGTTCCCCCCCATCCTACTCCTCCAGCCCCTGATCCAGTGTCCCCCCCCAGCTTTCTTGAAGCCCCTTTAGGGACTGGAAGGGGCTCTAAAGTCTCCCCGGAGCCTTCTCTTCTCCAGGCTGAACCCCCCAACTCTCTCAGCCTGTCCTCACAGCAGAGGGACTACAGTCCTCGCATCATCTCCGTGGCCTCCTCTGGCCCTGTTCCAACAGGTCTATGTCCTTCTTATGCTGGTGCCCCAGAGCAGGAGGCAGCACCGCAGGGGGGTCTCCCCAGAGCGGAGCAGAAGGGCAGAATCCCCTCCCTCGCCCTGCTTTTGTCCTATCGCCTGTCACTTGGGAGAAGAGACCGACCCCCCCGGCTACACCCTCCTTTCAGGTAGCTGTAGAGAGCGAGAAGGTCTCCCCTCAGGCTCCTCTTCTCCAAGCTGAACACTCCCAGCTCCCTCAGCCATTCCTCACAGGAACTGTGCTCCAGACCCCTCACCAGCCTCGCTGTCCTTCTCTGGACACGCTCCAGCACCTCCCGCCGCTGAAAACACCGGTGGGTGGCGGGCGGATGGCGCGCTCCCTAGCGCTTTTGGGATCGGGGCCCGGCCCGGTCCGGCGGATCCTGTCAGCGCCGGCGCGAGGAGGGGCGGGAAGGCACCACGTGACCGCGCGGCGGCGGCAGGGAACGGCCTCATGTTGTCACGCGGTGTGGGCGGGGCCAAGCGTGTGACCTTCCGGGAGGGGGAGGTGTAGGCGTGGTGTGTGACGCAGTTCCGCTTCCGCCTGGGTGTAGGGGGTGGCGGTGGTGCTGCGGGCCGCCGCCTCGCTCCGGGCCTGCGCCGCGCCGGGCCGCGCTCCTCCCGCCCAGGTATCCGGTCTGCCGCCCGGCCCGGCCCGGCCCGACCGCTGCAGGGGGGTTGGGGGGAAAGGGAGGGGAGGTTCCATTCCGCACGGCCCCCGGGGGCCGCTGGGCCGTAACTGGCTCTTCCCCCTTCACACCCCCGGGAGAGGCCCCGCCGCCAGCGCTGGGGGTCGCTGGGCTGGAGTGAGGGGCTGGAGCCTGTCTGCCCCGCCCGGAGGCCCGCTGCCGCCTGGGGAGGGCGTGTGGCTTCGAGGTGCCGGGGGCGGCCTGGTGGCTGGTGCCGCTTTGGGTTGCGGGGGGGCGGCTTTACTGATGTCTGCAGGGCAGAGGGGGCTCGATCGTAGCGGATCCCGTTATACTCGGTGTAGCGGTGGTAGCTGCTCTGTTTTGACTGGATAAAACCTTTTGTGGGCTTGTGTTTATTCTGTGTGGTCGTGATCTATAAACGACTATGTCAATGAATGTGGATCATGTGTAAGTGACTGTTTAACTCAAAGATCCTTCACTAAAGAAGGCCTCAGGCAATTCAATTTTTTGTAGTTTATGAGAAGTTGATTCATTTTATCAAATGTTAATATGCCTAAGGTAGCTGATGTACTGGGAAGGCCAGCACCGTGTGGTGTTAAAGGGCACGTTTCTTGGAGAGGGAACTACTTATCTGACAGGTTTTATCTCTGAGAGAGAACTTGATTCTAGGTGGATTCCATGGAAAACTTTGTTGATCTGATGCTGTTCCATCTTACTGTCAGTGGATGTAAGAACAAAGGTGGCTTTTTAAAAAAAAAAAAAAAGAAACAAACAAACCAAAACTGTCACGCCCTGAAACTGCCCTCCCCGGTCACCTCAGTGACTGATGCAAAAATTTGTGTTAAATATCAATATCAAGCTAGTCCTAGAAAAGCACTTTGGATATTCTTGAAGCTTGAGTTCATTCAAATACATCTTAACAGTGCCAAATCAAGATGTGAAAGGTGCCATCAGTATCCATGCGGTGAGATTGGATCCCAAAAAGCAGTTATCCTGGAAAAGAGCCTTTGTAAAGGAGCAGGAAGCTGTGTGGTTTTGTTTGTCACTGTTGGGCCTGGAGCTGGAACATGACGCACAGTTTTGATGTTTTTATTGGTGGGAAGGGAACCCAATTTGATAGTTAGTTACACGCAGGGTCAATATGTTTATTTCATCCAAAAGAAATAAAAATAGTTAAGCTGGTAATTCCTGAGTGTATAGCTTTGGTAGAAGGAGAACAGAGGTATTCTCTAAATAGCTTTTACGGTTAGATCAGGAAGACTTCTGAAGAATTGATAGTTAGAACCTAAAGCTATAAATGAGGAATAAAGCATACTTTTAAAAATTAAGATGACGTGATGAGAATGGGCTTGATAGCTCTCAAGAAAGTTTAGAGGCAACTATGGAAGATATCTTTTAATTATTCTGAGCTGCTGGACTAATGTATCTTTTGCAAGATTCACAAGGTAGGATGGTGTGGACAGGAGTAATCTTTCGCAGTGGAGTCTCGCTGTTTTCCGCTGGGATTGTATCACAGCTGGCACACAAACAAGCCACCTCAGAAGTGATATATGTCTGTCAGGTTTGGAACCATCTGGTTGTGACGTGGTGACCATCTGAAGCGATTAGGTCTAGGCTTGGTGGGGAGGCAGCTGTGAAACTGAATGGCCCTGTCATGGGTGGAAAACTGGAACAGATTACAGTTCCTTATGGCTTTATATTTTACAGGTCTTGGAAACAGGTAAGATCTCTATTTTGAAGAATTACTTTTTCCGGTAGTTGATAATTTATAGCATATGCAATGTTTTGGTTGTCAGTCTTAATTAAATCTGTCCTGAAAATCTGTAAACTGAAAATCTGACTTCTGTCCTTTTTGTCTGTCAAAACAGACATGGGAAGGGGCAAAAAGATCACCAAATCTCATGTAGCTCCTAATGATGTAATTGTTGTTTTTTCCCCTTCGGTCTGTTTACCAATTGTCTTTGTTCTCCCAATGAATAAATGTGTAGGTCACACTAAATGACTGCACGATACGCAGGTGCTTCGGTGCGGCTTTCAAGAAGACATTAAAGATAGGGAAAGGCCAGCTATAAAATGTTGATGCTTAATGCCTGAAGGTAGAAGCTGCAGAAATTTGCATATTTTAGAAAACATTTAGAAGCTGTCAGAGCTTTGGTCTCTTCCATTTTATCAGTATAGCTATGTTGGGTAGTTACACTTATGTGGGCAGAAATCTTGTTGTAGATGAGGTTATGCTGGTAGGTATTAGTCATGTTACAGTGACAAAAGAATCTCTTTGCTGATAGAGGCATGCCACCCAGTGGAAATGCATCAGAATCTGTTGCATCTAGAAAGCATTTTTTCTGTGTTTGAAAGATGATCTTGGAGACGGGAACTAAATCTGGCACATCAAGTGTTCGAAAAATGTCATACAACTCAAAAAAATATGAAAGCAGTTGATGCTTAGTTTTGGATAGCTTTAATCAAAGAAAGAAAAAGTGTTTAGGGCAGCTCTCTAACAGGGTTCTCTAGGGACTGGTGATGGATAAAAGCCAGGGAAGACAAGAGCATGGGAAAAAAATGCTGCTACGTCTGTCAGTTTCAGTTGGGCTGGATGTGATAGGAAAGGGTCTAGAGCTTAAAAACACTGTGGAGCTCTTTTATGGTGGAAACTGATGAATTTAGTATGCCACATGTAGCACCACGCTTCCGGAAACGGGGGTTTTCACAGACCTCTCTGAAAATCACCGCTTGGTCTTGAATGCTGTTGGTAGAATTAGCTTACTGGTGCTGCGTCAAAGTGCTTCTCAACCTTCCTCCAGCCTGCTGTGTGGAGCCCGGCAGGATTGCTTGTCTCTTCTACCTGCTGTTAATTTTCAGGAGCAGCTCATGGGTGTCTGGGAGGCCTTGGACCATGGTCTGAAGATTTTGCTTTGTATGGTTTCTGCGTAGGTGTGATGGATGGAAGTCCTCCATGCACTCCCATCACTCTTCAGGATAAAGGATGAGAAAGATGCTGCTCCTAGATGCTTTTTTTTTTTTCCCAGACATTGGTCATCTCTCTTCTTCCCTTGCTTTAGTGTTGTGCTTCTGGCCATATGTGTTCTCAGAGGTGGCTGAGAAACGATGCCATGACCAGTGGATCTGGAGCTGGCAGGCTCTGTGCTTCTGGAAAGCAGGGGATGTTTCCAGTGGTGGCGGCCTTCAGAAAACAAAGAAAATCTTATCTTACAGCACAGTGGATGCGAGCAGGACTTTGGTTTGAATGCTGCTGGTTCTGTAATCTTTCTACTCCCTGCCAAATTGCTTAAACTCCTGAACCCTCCTTCTTCCACTCACTCTTTCTTCCCCCCAACTCCAGGAAAGAATAATTTGAAGTGGAGTTTAAATATGGCAAAAGAGACGTCTGTTACGTGAATCAGCTTTTCTCCACTCATATCAGTGCTTGTGCAGTGCTTTTCTAGGAAAGCTTCAAGAGAAAATGAGAGTCCATTTGTTAATTCTACCAACTCTAAAAATCTAGTCAAGGCACCATTCAGTACATTTTTCTAAAATCTTGAGCCTGCGTGTGACCAGTGGGGACTTTAAAATGGAGTTACTTGGAGGTCTTCTGTCTGACTGTCTCTGAGTCTAATTTGTGAGCATGTGAATGCCTCAGGCAATGCTCTTACAGAAATATCAATTATATTTTTGTAAAGTTTTGATTGAAATTCTTTATACCAGTGTTGAACGACTTAAATGGAATATACATTCTAGACTTAAGGACAAATTAGTTTATATGTTGTCTGAACATGTCTAATGGTAATTTCAGTTTTTTTATTAATTGAAGGTGGCAGTATCCAGATTAAATGTGTTTTTAAAAAACGTCCCTGAAGTAGGCCATCCTGTCTGCAAGAGGATCCTTGACATGCTTGGCATTGACTCAGTTATGCCAAATGTTGCCAACAAATGTTGCTCTAGTCTGCTTGCCAAAGTAAAAAAGCCACTAAATCTCAATACAAGCTATGCTTAACTACACTTTTTTTCCATAAGCCATGCAGCAAAATTGTTTCCTTAATTTTCATGGCACAGAAATATTTTGAAATGATCTGCTGACAAATATTTAGGATATTTGTTGGTGTTTTGCAAGCAGGCCTGTTTCTACTGTATTCATCCACTGCTTTGACGTGAATTTACTACCCTGCAGTTCTGTGACAGATCATGGAGTTTTCTCCTGAGTTTTCCTTTAGGGCTGTTTCCTTTCTTCCTTCTCTCCCTTGCAGAATATGTTCTAACTTCTTCTCTGGGCTTTTTGTAGATCTGTTTTTCAGTCGGTCTTATCCCATCTATCCATCTGACTAAAGAAAGGATGATTCTTTTGGCCTGTTTTGGTGTTGCTTTTTCTAATGTGTTGGGGTTTTTTTGTTATGAATACATTACATGCACATTTATGTAGAAAGTTACTTTTGTACTTTTCTCTGTATAAATGATTGATTTCCTATATTTTCTGGATTATATCAAATAGCTTCTGTGTCTGCATAGGTAAGTTGCACTACAGTGCCATTAAGAAGCACATAACAACTTCTGATTATTATTGAGCGTGGTTCATTGCAAAAACTAACAATCTCTTTTAACATAAGAGCTATCTATTGAAGAGAAATGGCACTTTTTCTGGTAGATGTCTCTTGAACAGTTGAGCCATTAATAACGGGAGCAGAAACCACTTTCCTGATGTAGTTCAGTTCGTTTCTCAACTTTAAACAAGTAGTCATTGATCTGAACAGTGTACCTTATCTGACACGAAGATTTATGTATTTGTAGTTACTTGAAGGAACTGCTACTGTTATAAGCTAATGTTGGAGCTTCACCAAACCTTCAGATTCATGCAGTTAGGCACTTATTTCCACCAGGGCGCTAACTTTTTGGATATGTATTTCTTAAAAGGTTTATTTAAATTATTAGGGGAAACTTGAGAAGTTCACTGTGTTTCCACAGGGGTCTGGGTTGCTCAGTGCGGCAATAAATATCTTGGGAAATGAGATGAACGGTGTCTTGCTGATATGAAGCCATTCAGGAAAGTAAGGATTAGGTAATAAAATGGCAGATACAATTCAATGTCGATAAATCTGATGTAATTCAGAGTAGATAAATGTAGAGTGGTGCATATAATTTCACATATAAAACGATGGGCCGACCCTTAACACTGAGGAGTGAAATATTGCCACAAAAGTGTCAGTTCTGTAGTGATCAAAACGCAGATGAAGCATTAAGTATTGGGAAGGAAATAGAGGACAAACCAGAACATAATTATGAAACTGTATAAATCAATGGTTATCCCACATCTTGGATTCTCTGTGGTTCGTTCTTGTCATCTGAAAAGATACAGAAGAATTGGCAAAGCCTCAAAGAGAGGCAGTGAGAATAATCAAAAGTATGGAATAGCTGCTGCACAAAGGTCAACAAAATAAGCTACAGCTCAGCCTGGAGAAGGAACAGCTAAAAGGAAATGGTAAAAATCTGTAAAATAATGAGCAGCATGGGCAGAGTGGATAAGAATAGATTTGCTGATTTCCTCAGCTGCAAGAATGAAGGACCAACAACTGAATCTAGTAAGATCCAGGTTTAGAACAAAAAATAAGGTGCTTTTTTGCATAACGAATGGGAGCCCTGTGGAGTTCCTCACCAATGGATATTGTAGGTACAAGCGGGGAAGCTAGATGTTTCTGGAGAATAAATTCTTTGAGGGTTGTTATTCCATACAAATTGCCTACAGTTTAGGAAGTCTCTGAGATTGGAATCATTGAAGTATTGGGGTGAGTGTCATCCCTGTTCTTGGTCTTCCCTGCTGTCATTGCTGAAGATAAAATGGGATGCTGAGCTAAGCCGCCCCTTGTTCTGATGCAGTACTGTCTTAAAATTAGGGAATTGTGTAGATAGTCATAAACTTACAATACAGTTTCAGAGAAGACTCTAGTTGATATGATTTGCATTCTGTAATTTGTAATCTAATGGAGTTTTTAACCCTGTTTGTTGGAGGCTATCTATACAAACTTCCATCCCCAAGACCAGTCTCTGTGTAAAAATGCAGGTTTTCACCATCAACAAGGAAAAACAAAGATTGTTTTTCATGGGGGTCACCTTGGCAGTCGTATTTGTACTTTTGACTTACATTTTGCATTTTTTCCTCCTCTTATGTTCTCTGTCTCCTACGCTCTCCCCTAAAACCTTCTGGCTGCACTGAGGCATGATGTCCACCTATTTCACCTACTTTTGATCATCCTTTCAAGAGTAGTTCTTCACTTCTAGTCAGTATTTCTTGTCACTTAGACTGAACATGATAGCTGTCCTTTTGTGTGGCTAATGAAGATTGACAAAGCCAGATTTCATTGCGATGAAGCTCTGGAAAGCTCTAAGTGCAGTACTTGCCTTCATGCAAAGATAACACCTGACTTACTGTTTCCTGTTTTCAATGTTTCTTGTATGTGTTGAGAGGTTAGCAGTTAGGTGTGCATTAATGACACCTTGGCCATGTCTACAGTGAACGTAAATAACGGCATCCGCTACTTTTAGTGTGTTCTGAAATGGTTGGAGGGTAAAGCATCAGCAAACTATAGTTCTTTTATTTCTGACAATAAGATCTGCGTGGGGATTTAATCGTGTTTTGTTTTAGATTCATTAACTTCACCTGCAAGCAGCCTGCTATAACGTTTTAGAGTCCCAGTTTAGAACAGACCTTGAGTACTTTACAGGCATCACTGTCTGGGTAGGCTGCTCACTATTAATATTTTAAATATTTTTTTCCTTGGTGTAATGTGACCCATTTACATTATGTGTTGGTCCTGTCTGAGATGAGACAGGTAGAGGCTGAAGACTTTCCTTTTCATGCAGACTTTATCAAGAGGAAAGTATTTTGGTAGCACATACCTCTATGGGCCGGAGTCATTAACAAAAAGTCATTCCTAAGAAGCGCTACCAGTTCAACACTGATTGTGGTTTGAATGAGACAAATGTAGAGTTTGTCTCATGACGTCTTGCTTGAAATACTTCTATTATTTTCAACAAATTTCACTTTATCTTACCTTACTTTTCAGCAAAATGTCTGGAACTGATGATTTTTCGGTAAGTAACAGTTTTTGTTTCCTGAAGATCAGCCAGTTTTTACTTCATTCTAAAAGCTGACATACTTTTTCAAGAAGGGGAGCTTACAGTTCAGAGGCGATTTCCTCTGTATTGCAGTTGTGATGGTTTCCTTTTGGGTGGATGTAGCAACCTGTGGACTAAGTGTATGAAGCTGCTAGGTGCCTTGTGGGTTTTCTTCTGCTGTGATATTAACGAAGGAGTTGTGTTTTAATACTGTCAGAATACTTATAATAGAAATCTATGAAAATCTTTTTGTATTTGCACTGAAATTGCTTATTGTTATGTGTGGTAGGTTGCCTTTCATCTTTGGTTTTCTGACTGCAGCATGCCAGAATGCTTCTTTCTACCTTAATGATGGAAGCTGCACAAAAATGAATGTAATCATCTCTGTGCAGCAACAAAGAGCTCTCTTCCTCCCTTTTTGACAACTGAAACGTATACATGTAGTGGGTGAATGTCTACAACTAGTGAGTCCAGTAGACATTTTACGTTCTCACTGATGCTTTATCTTTTAGTTGGCAGATGCTTTACCAGATCAGTCGCCTGCTAAAACCTCCAAAGTGAGCAGTACAAAACCTGGTCAACAGCCCGCTCAGCCACCGCAGGGTTGGCCAGCTTCAAATCCTTGGAACAACCCAAGTGCTCCCCCTACGGCACCAACCGGACTGCCACCAAATACATCCGCTTCCAGCGTGCCATTCGGACCTCCACCAACAGGAATGTATCCTTCAATGCCCCCGGGACCGCCTGCTCCATTTCCTCCTCCTCCTACTGGACCCTCTTGCCCTCCTCCTGGTGGTCCTTATCCACCCCCAACTGTGCCAGGTCCTGTCCCACCAGGGCAATATCCTCCACCAAATATGCCCTTTCCAGAGCTTCCAAGACCTTATGGTGGTCCAACAGAGCCAGCTGCACCTCCTGCTCCTGTTGGGCCATGGGGATCCATGCCCTCTGGAGCATGGGGACCAACAATGGGAGGGCAGTATCCTGCACCTAGCATGCCATATCCACCCCCAGGGCCATATTCCGCTCCTACCCAGACTCCAGGGGCTGCACCAACAGTACCATGGGGCACGGTTCCACCTGGAACGTGGGGACCTACACCGCCAGGTCCATTTCCTCCACCCACAGGATCATATCCAGCTCCAGGACTATATCCTACGCCCCCTAATCCTTTTCAAGTGCCATCTGGTCCTGCTGGTGCTCCATCAATGCCTGGTGGTCCCCACGTGAGTATTTGATTTTGGTCTTGATTTACTCTAAAATATTATACTCTTAAGTGTGGAAATTCAGTAGCATAAGACCTAGTGCAAGTAAGGAATTTTAGCACATCTGTCTTCTTTCTGTAGTCAGTGGAATAATAGCCAACCTCTTAAATACGTAACTAAATATAAGAGGACAGTGAAATTCTATCAAGTTGGAGTGTGTCTAAGTATCACATTATAGTGGGCTTCCACTACTTGGAAAGCCTTCTCTAAAAGGCAAAAAAGGGGGGGAAAGCTTTGTCATAATTTCTGAAAAAGAAAATGTTCTAGTGTCTGCAATCTGGAGAGGTTGCTTCTAGGGCACATAGGGAGGGAATAACAAATTATAAAGGTGATTTTAATTAAGAATTTTTGTGACTGTGAATTAACTGCTTTGTGAAAAGCCTGTATTGACCATGAATTATTGTCTTTTGCAGCCTTACCGTTGAACACATTCTGGGCAACAAAATACTGTAGCTTTCCACCTTCATCCACTACATACAGAGATTTTTACAGTTTTTGTTTCAGTAACGTTTGGGGCTATGAAGAATACTTGCCTCTTGTATGTGCATTTGAGGTATGAAGGAACAGTTTGCATAAATATACCTTGCTCATATGCTGGCATAATTGTTTGGTTTCATAAAACGAATTACGAAGAGCAGAAATAAAACTAACATCTGTGGTTCTTACTTTGGCAAGTATTCCTTGGAAAAATGGGAGTTGCCAAGTAAGGATTGTAAAGAATCAGGCCCAAGGACTAAAAAAAAAAAGTTAGTTCTTAAATTTCCATTAATGCTTTAAGTCTTGTTGCCAGACTTGTGCTGGTCACTGAATGGATGGATAGTCATATTTTGTCTATTTTCAGGTTATTCTAAAATGTCAATAAAAAGTGTTTCAAGATATTTGTCAAGAAACCTAATCTTTGAACATGCTACAGTAATTCAAACTATAGAGACAGAGCATGTGAACTTGAAGGTTTTCTCAGCATTTTGTATATACTCAAAACAATTGCTCAATCTGGGACTACGGAAGAGAAGATACGCATTTGAAATACTCAGTCTGACTTGTCAGCACACTGTTTGTGTTCACAAACAGGCATTTATGTGCAGATTAAGTAACCTGGATGTGCAGTTAACTTTGGATCAACAAATGTGAGTTTTATGCATGCAAATGAGGACATCATTTTGCCAGTTCTCATTCTGTGGTGGTTGGAAGTTTGGCTTGATTTATGTAAAGAGAGTCTGATTCCCACTTAGGTAAGGTACTTCCCTATTTCTAACCTGGGTTCTAGTCATTTAAAATTTGACTTTGCTGCTGGGTTGTGTAAACTCGGCAGACTTTTTCAGAGTCCCTGGAAACGGAACTTGAGCTTAAAAGATCAAAAAAAAAAAACCAACCCAACCTGCCAATTCCCTTCCCAGCAATTTTTGGCACAGCGTTTAGTTCAATCAGCTACAAAGATCCTTTGTATCATCCTTATTGCCACAGCTGAGAACGAGGAGGTCTCATCAGGCCTCCGCTGAATATTGTGATTGGGAGAAGTCCTCTGTTCTCGGCTAGGTGTCTGCATACCTCACTGAGTAAGTGTGATTAGGATTAATTGAATGTCTAGAAGCCTGCACGCTGCTGTCTGGCTGTCCCCCCTCTGAAGGGGTGCTGCAGTAAGTTTTCATATTGCCGTATCTGTGCAAAGAGCACGCAAGGGGTTTGCTGCAATGCTGGTTTAGCATTACCAGGACACACAGCCACATGTCAGTGAGGAGTTCTGGCACTCTTTGAGATAATTCATAGCCCAGGCTTTGACCACGGAGTTTGTTTCATCCACAGCTGGGGATATCCCAGCTTAGCCTCTGTAGGTAGAATCGGGAACAAATGTTGCTTAACTTGGTAGCTCATTAGGGAGTCTTTGTATCATGGAACTGTGAAATCGATTTAATTCTTTTCCAGTACCTTATCGTGGCGTCCTGCATGTGTGTGATGGACTTCTTAAAAACAAGTGGGGTGACCTGGTGGTGATGCTTGTTAGTAGTCTCAGCCTTTATGGCAAAGTCTTGCAATCTTTTTTCCAGAAGAAAGCGGGCAGCCTAGCTGTGGCTGTTTTAATCTAATGTCATGAAAGCTAATAGCAAAGGTACGTGTATTTTTTGTTTTAGGAAGACAGTACTGGAGCTGAACAAAAGTACATAACGCTTCAGCTTAAAGCCCAGCATCTGTAACCCCAGAAATAGGAACCAAAAGTGCACATTTTATTAACCTTAAACAAGCTCTGGTTGCCCCTCCAAACAACAGACTTGGCTTAGATCTTGGCAAGACTGATGAAAAATAAACACAGAAGAACATTGACTACATTTGCTCAAGTGCTTTTTTTGATACCTGCAGCCTTAGATTACAAATTGATGTAATGAAAAAAGCCCACATTTATTCCAAATGAATGGATCATGCAGTAGCAGCCCTCCAGTTTGGAATTGCACTGGCCATATGTCTTTGCAGGGAATGGGAAGAGGTAGGAAAGGATACAGCAAACGTAGCAAGTAATGATTTTTGGAAAGGGGGATTTGTAAAAGTAACTAGACTTCTAGGTTCTTCCTGAAATAGGCAGGATTTATTACTGGAACATTTAGGCTAAAATTCAGTATATATGGGATGTTTTTCAGTGTATATTCGTATTTCTTGAGGTCATGAAAACTGTTTCATAACCCCTTTGTTTTTGTGAGCAAAGTTCTTTGCATAGCAGTGAAAAGGGTATACCTGTTAATCTATTGTGTAAAAACTCAAGTTGTCACTATATACCGTGTAGTAACTTTATCACATGTTATGTCAAGTGTGAGCAACTTCTGGCCTGAAGCTTTTGCAATGGAATTTGTACATTTCTATGCATCATTTGAGTTCAATTGCTGAGAAGTTCGTTTTGACTTGTGCTTTGAGATTGACATACTGCATTTGTTTACAATATGAAATATAAGCAATCACATCTTTAAAGTATAGATTATCACCTGCTGCTGTATTTTCTTTAGATGAAACAAATATTGCTGTATGATAGTGAGAAGCTATAAATACAGGATTTGATATTTTTTTGAAAATGCTGTCACTTTTGTATAAGATTAGACATTAAACGTATTTTCAAGACTGTGGTGTTTACTCTTTTTCAATTACTGCTTTTTGCCATGCTTGTGTAGACTTTTGCCTTGAATGAATAGTAAAAATAGGACATCCTTGATTTGCAAAGACTGAATATAAAAATCAGAATTATTTGACTTCTGTGAGTGTTTTTCCTCTTCCTTTTGTGATTTTTGCAGCCTGTGCATAAGGCATATTAAGTGTGGATGCGACTACTGCTGTGTTGTAGCACGTCAGCCTCAGTTATTGCCTGTTTTCAAACCGCCTTGCTAATTAAGAGGAAAAAAAGATCAGATCTTGCTTGTTCTAGCAGAGGAATGGGACTTATTTTTCACCTGTGCAGAGCATGGTGTGGATTTTTTTCCTGGCTCTGAACAATTCCTATGCTAGATTGACACATGTGGATGTGGCAAGTGACCCACAAACTGATGTTTTTATATGCTTGTCAGGAGTTTGATGGCATAAGGTGTATAATAGCATTTGAGAAACTCTAGGGCTTGGCAGTGGTGTGAACTACCAAGTTTGGGCATCACTATAGTTACATTCTTCCTATATAGTGGCTTGCAGAGCAGTTCACGCTGAGCTGGCCAATGCTGCTGCCTCTGTTCACTCACACCTTCACCCTTTCAGGGAGGTAAAAATGGCAGCAGTGAGCAGTAAAGAGTGGAAACAAAAATACTTATGCGCTTTAAGGCTCAGAAAACAAGCACTTCTTAGACCATGCACCGAATGTAATCTTTGTATCTGTTAATAGAACAAGACAATGTGTGGCTAATGCTTTGTCTTGACAGTGTTTGACTTGCGATTGTCTGCTTCTCTGGGTTCCTCAAATTAATTGTCTTATGCACCTCTTTTGCGTTGGTAGAGATGGAGCCATGGGTATGCTGATCCAATTATGTTAATTATGACTGCCCTGCAGACCCAAAAAACTTTAATCAAATTTTTGGGGAGCACCTGACAAGTGATACCTGCCTAACTCTTAAGGGAGTAATTTGCAAAATCTCTTCCAGGGATCTTGCAAGATGATGAGTATGTGCCTGGTTAGATCCGTGGTGCAGGAGATGTTAGTTCTGGTCTACGTTTGCGAAGGCGGATGCTCAGACTCTCTCCAGGCAAGTTCAGACCCATTTCTGTGCATGGGCATTGATTCACTGTTCAATGCCTGTTCAAACCTGTTCAAAACGACCTCCAGGCTGTCCGGAGGGTGGGATGTTGGTGTAAAGGTTTTCTTTAGCTTCTGTGAAGCAAGAGCCCTTTGGCATCTAAGAAAGGACCAAACTTTTCATACATGTTTTTCTTAATAGTGGGTTTCCTATTTCTGAAGTGAAGCACATAATTCCAATTATTAGAATGTAGTTCTGTACACTTCAAACAGCCGTTATTCACCGGGCACATTGTAGATTACTACGTTGTGTCATCTGGCCAATCAAGAAATGCAAGTTTCAACTTTAGTTTAAGCTTCTAATCCCTGAGTACGGGCTGCGAGATTTAACTGTCGCTGCATTGCACGATGTGGTGTGCTTACCCTGGGACAGCGGGAGAGGACGTGGGTCGGGCGGTGCTGCATGGGTGGCCATAGGTGTTTGTGGCGCGGGGAGCGGTGAGCTCTGCACTGGCTGGGCTCTGCCCGCAACTCACCGGTGCTGGGCTGTACGTGCCGCTTGTGCGCGGGCGGAGGTTGTGGTCTGAAGAGGGCTAACGGCTTGATAGACGTGACGTTTGCGTACTTCATCATGGCTTTCCCAAATAACAATTTCAAGGTAGTTGCAGTGGGAGGATCAACTGTCGCTTGCCCTCTGCCCTCACAGTTCAGCAGAATTTGAGTTAACTTGGTCTAAAAACATGCACGCATCCAGTAAGCTGATAGCAGCAAGGTAAAACTTTCTTTTTCTGCTCACTCTTGCCTGCAGAATCTCTCACGTATGTGGGAAATTGGTGTGGACCGAGGCTGCTGAAAGCAGGTACTCTTGTTTCGGAGATCTGCTGATCAGGTTGACCTGTTTGATGACACTGAAGACAGAAGAATGGGGACTTTGTGTCCCTGATGAAGCAGGTCATAAGTTAGGGTAAAGTTAAGTTATGAGCTCCACCTAGATAAATAAAAAGGGATAGTCAGTGTAATAGTACAAGCACTTCAGTTCTGTAGTATGACTTTCCAAAGGGTACCCTCCCTGTTAAATGAGAGATTAAATAGCAATACCAGTGTTCCCCATCCTCTTTCCAGCTTTCTCATGACGCTCAGCCAGGAAGGGCTGTGCTGTGAAGTCAGTTGCCGTTGACACATCTCTGGGTTTACTCCCAGGCCCTGGTTCTGTTGGCTGCGCGAGATCTTACCTGCTCTTGCAGATTCATGTTCTTGTGGTGGAGATCAGGGGAGGGATGTCTTGTAGCACTTACTTAACCCTTAAACCCTTGCATCAAGCTGTCCCATCAACTACTGAACTTGTTTCACTTGACAGTAGCGATGGCTTAATATACATATCCCCATCTCTTCCCTCTGCCACCACCCCAGTTGTCTTTAAACCAGTTATTTCTCTGATAGAATCCCAAGTACACCCCACAGAGTCCTCTAGTGAAT
Source organism: Rynchops niger (assembly GCA_013400035.1). Lineage (NCBI taxonomy): Eukaryota > Metazoa > Chordata > Aves > Charadriiformes > Laridae > Rynchops > Rynchops niger. The sequence continues at coordinate 834,332 of VXBH01001456.1, read as the reverse complement.
AGAGCAGGGCAGTGGCAATGGGACCGTGGCCTTGGTGAGGAGACGCTTCTCCGGGGCTGTTAGTCAGTGGGAGGAAGCTTGTCCAGGAGAGGAGTTGGAGCTCGTGTCTATGGGATGCTTTTAATTTCATGGTCTGCAGAGGAACTAATTTCTCTGAGCTAGAGGGGGATCCTGGGGAGGATGAGCCATTTAAATTATTAAATGTTGGATCTTTGGGTAGAAGTTGGGTAGCCTGCTGTGCCTTACCCTGTTACTAGCTGTTTCTGAGTGAGGTTTAGGCTGGACCTGGCATCCTCGGTATGAAATGGAGGGAATTATTTAGGTTTAAAGAAGAAAACTTCCTGCTGCTGGTGGTGGAGACCATATTCCAAAGCAAACACCAGCTCGTGTTGCTGCAAAACTGGATGATGGGGTGAATTTAAGCAAGAGAGTGTCCTGGTTTGAGGTAAAACAGAACCAATTTTCAGTTCAGTAATTTTACTTTGCAGCTAAGCCTCTTCTAACTAACTTACAGAATCCAGATCTGGAATCCAGTTCTTGTCCATCACCCAAACCACAACAGAGCCAGACCACCAGCAACAAGGAGAAACTTTTTCAGCATAAGGGCAGTCACGCATTGGAGCAGGCTGACCAAACTCTCCATCCTTGGAAGTCTTGAAGGCCAGCCTGGATGAAACCCTGAGCAGCCCAGGCTGAGCTCGGAGCTGGTCCTGCTCTGAGCAGAGAGTAGGAACCTCCTCGTGTCCCTTCCCACCAGAATCACCCCATGACTCATAAGAAGTTCATGCTGTTCCGTGTCTGATTAAAAGCAAACATGGACAACAAATTCAGAAGGTGACAAATGACAGCAGATTTCATTTGCGACTTCTTGGCCTTGCTCTGGCTCATTAATGCAGTGTTGTTCTGGGGTAGATCTAAGGCTTCTGGGGGGAACCCAGTACGTGCTAACGAGGGCCGATCTCTCAGGATACTCCGTTTTACCAAGCTGTTAATACAGTTTTACTTTCCATTATCCATTATGGCGCCTTTTCACAAGAACGGGCTTAATTTCCATGATGTGAGGAGCTTTATATAGTGCTCTGTACAATAGGAGTTGTTTGAAGGGGTTTTGAATCCTGTGCTCTCTCAGTTGCCTGTGTTCTCCTCAGGTACAGGGCAATAACCTCCAGCACAGAGAAGGTGGCAGAATATCCTATTTTAAGTTTGCTTAGAAGTGGGAAGAATTAATTTTTTAATATCCTGGTGGTGCTTCTCTCTGTGTGCTGGGCTGGAATTGGTTGGTGCTCCTCAAGGAGACCACATCAGGGTTGATTATCTTGAAAGCTTTTCAATGCAGGCCCTTCTAAGTCTTACCAGCTTCTACTTCATGCTTTCACATTTGCATTTCAACCCTGATGCTGTCCCCGTTTTCCTGCTCGGAAAGCCAAGCATAAGCAAGGCCGTGTCACCTGGAACACGGGGACGATGGCATGAGTGGGTCTTGAGCTGCCGCTGCCACCCTCCTCGCCTTGGTGCTCTCCTGTCAGTCTGCACCGGCTGTCAGAGTGAGTAGCTGCTAAAAAGAGAGCATCTGCAGAGTGACACCGAGGAAAAAACCGCCCTGAGTCGGTCAAAGAAAAATCAGATGCTGGAAAAAATGAGCTCATGGCTGGTGGGTACACGCAAAGCCTGGCACCGTCCCTCTGGTTGCTCCGAGCTGGTGGCTGCAGATCCGCCGTCCCGCTGCCATCAGCAGAGGGCAGCGCCGCTGCTCCTAGCCCTCCTGCCTGCTCTCCTTGCAAATCCTCCCTGCCAGGGAAGGCTGGGCCAGGTTTGATTATTTTTAACTTTGAACTTGATTTTAAAAAGTGGGGGAAAGCAACCACATTTTAGTGACGTACAGTACCCTTTGGAGATGGCGTTATCACTTGCATCCTTGCACAGACTGTGTGAGGTTTGACTTCTCCAGGAAGAACACAAACGCCCCGTATGCAAGATTTAATTCTGAGCCCTGTTTAGCGTAAGGTTTCACAGGAGGATGATTTTCGGTGCTCTGCAAAAATCTAGTATCAAACCCCGTGGAGCAGAGAAGGAAAGTCTGCCAGCCTGGCCGGGACGCTGACAAAACTCTTCCCTTTCCCACTTCCTCTGTTTTCCTGAGCTACAGTAAAAGCCACCCATTACGGCTGGATTCAGTGATCGTAAAAGTGTTTTCCAACTGAAGTGATTCTATGATTGCTGTTGTAATAAAGTTATTTTAAAGTAAACTCTCAGAGTGGTTGGTATTACAGCTGCCTTGCTGCTGGATCAGGCCGAAATCTCCTGTCTCTCTTTGGCCTTCACCTTCCCTTTCCATCTCCCTATGTTCAGTGTGGTGGTATCACACAGGGCTTTTCCTCTCCTTATCGAGCATCTTTCCCATGCCAAAGCTGTGCCTGGGCCAGCTGGAGGCAAGAAGCCACCAGGGCCCTCCAGCTGCCTGGTGTATCTCCTGGTGCTACACCCAAAGAGACACCAGGATCCCACCTTGGCTTTGCTGGGGGTAAGCTTGGACTGATTCAACCCCCTCCTGCAACACAGCACTCCTCCTTTTGGATTTTTAGGCTGGATTAGTTTTCTGTAAGGTTGAATGAGTTGGCTGTGTGTTTGGGCAAGCACCAAGTATGGCCAAGAAAAGCACTGGGACCTCGTCTTTTTGGTGGCAACCAAGCAATGGGGGCCCATCCGCACAGATGTTTGGGATCACTGTAGGCATTTCCCAAGCAGTTATTTAATAACATGAGGAGGAGGTAGCTACTATGAAGTTTGAAGCCCGGGGGGTTTTGAGGGCTTTTGTTAGTGTTAGAAGCCATGTGAAGCTTTCTGGGGGTGGACTTGCCGTTCTCCTGGCACTGTCGGAGCAGGAGGGAACTGAAGGAGCTGCCCTTTCACACCAGCTCTCTGTTTTCTAGGAGAAGGAAGCTGCAAAGGCAGGAATTTTGCTTTGGCTTTATAAAGAGAGACTAAAAGGGAGCTGCTACAGGTCAAAGGCAGTGAGTCCGGACTTGCTCGTACTCATGAAGGTACATGTGAGCAGCAGGGACGGTGCTGCGAGCATCGATGCTCTCTATCTGCTGCTTTTGCTTTCTTTACCATCCAACTTGTGTTCTTGAAGTTCTCAACCTTCCTCTGCATTGAATTTTTCACTAGTGCTAGAGCAGGGCCATGAGCAATGCAGCCAAGGAAGCTCTCGGATGGGCCATCTCCCCAAAAAGGGCTGGTTGAGGAGGAGTGGGGCTCCAGTTCTCCACAGGAAGCTGGTTTCCGAAGTCCTGGGAGGACACGGCAGAGCCTGGCAGGCCATGGAGGACAGTCGCATTGCCTGCTTTTGCTGCACTGCTCTTTTCGACTGCCGTGGTTGAGTCGGAGGTGACTCAGCCACTGGCACCCAGGGCTGGGACCGCAGTGACATCTCGGGGAGGTGGAAAGGCAGCTGGGGCACCCAGATCCTCATTCCTGTGTCTTGAGAAAGGGAGGTGACATTGCGGCAGTTCCTGTTCCCCAGCCCGGGAGGTTGCAGGGGGAGAAAGGAGAGACAACGGCTGAATTTATCCCCATGGGATTTGGGGTAGATCTGCCGCCCAGACGTCGCATGTGGTGGTTGCTACCAACCCCACGCACCAGTCAGGCCACAGAAATCATGAGACTGGTAAAATCATCACGCGGCTGTGCGTTGTTCTGCTCTGTAAAGGGGAGCGGATCCCTTGTGCCATCGAGCTTCTTGCCCTCTGGTTTCATTTCCTTCCTATTAATTTACTGTCAAGAAGACAGTATTGTATGTCAGGGCCCTGGAGATGCTGGGAGGGCTGGAGCCCCTCTGCTGTGAGGACAGGCTGAGAGAGTTGGGGGGGTTCAGCCTGGAGAAGAGAAGGCTCCGGGGAGACCTTAGAGCCCCTTCCAGTCCCTAAAGGAGCTCCAGGAAAGCTGGGGAGGGACTGGATCAGGGAGGGGAGCCATAGGATGAGGGGGAATGGTTTTAAACTGAGAGAGAGGAGATTTAGATGAGAGATGAGGAAGAAATTCTTGGCTGTGAGGATGGTGAGCCCCTGGCCCAGGTTTCCCAGAGAAGCTGTGGCTGCCCCATCCCTGGAACTGTTCAAGGCCAGGCTGGACGGGGCTTAGAGCAACCTGGTCTGGTGGGAGGTGTCCCTGCCCAGGGCAGGGGGGGGGGAACTAGATGGTCTTTAAGGTCCCTTCCAACCTGAACCATTCCATGATTCAGTGATAAAAGAGAAGCAGCTTTACTTTTATTCATTTCCAATAAGCAGTTTGAAATGATTGCTTTAAAGTTATTTAACTTTATAGAGACACATCACCCACCAGGGTGGGGCCTTTTGTCTCTGAGAGCCTCAGTGTCCGCAGGAACAGAAGGTGCACAGGACATTAACTCCTGACATAAGTCAGCATAGAGTAAAGGGCAGTGGGACCAAGTACAGGGTCAACAATTCTGAGTTGTAATTGCACACTGTCATTTTTATACATATTTTTTATGTGTATATGTATTTTATGTGTGTATATAGATATATATTTATGTGTCTTTATATATATTATATATCTTGTCTTCCTCTTCTCTTCTCTTCTCTTCTCTTCTCTTCTCTTCTCTTCTCTTCTCCTCCCAGTAGCACCATGCAGAAGGTCAGAATTGCAGCCTTCAAACACGCCTTTTTCTTTTCTGGTGCTGTAAGCCGTGAAGCCAGCTGAGCAACAGGAGATGATTCACCCTTAACTTGCATTAAAACTTGTTGAAATTATAGCTGCCGCTAACAGCCTTCCAGCACCGGTCCTTTCTGCATCGGGTGAAAACCAAAGCTTTTCCAGCTTCTTTGTTTTTCTTGGCAGTCTCCGGAGCAAACCTTTAAAATTTAAAACTAAATTTGTATTTTACTTTATTTTACTTAGTTGTATTTATTTTAGCTTCTGAGGAAAAGGAAAGCCTCTGATGCGGGGAAACAGGCCCCAAGCGTGGACATAGACCCGCTCAAGACATAAAACACAAGAAGCCCAAATATTTTTCCCCATCTAGTTTTGCTCTTTGGTGAGGTCACCACTTAATAAAGGGGAATCCACTTAATAAAGGGGAATAAAATAATGTTCTTTGTGCTGCTAGTGACTTTATGAGCTGAGGGTGACCCCGGGGGATGCGCCAGGAGCCACCAGTTGGCGGTTCCCGGAGCATCCCCTGGAGTCCCCCCCACCTGCATCTCCTGGGACATCCACGGGGACCCCACGGCTGCATCTCCCAGAGCATCCTCCAGGATCCCCGTGGGCAGCATCTCCTGGAGCATGCCCCGGGGTCTCCCCCGGCTGCATCTCCTGGAGCATCCCTCGGGATCCCCGTGGGCGGCATCTCCCGGTGCATCCCCGAGGTCCCCGCCCCGTCCCCGCCCCGAGCAGGCGGGGTCCCCGCTGCCGTGTCCGTGCCACCCTTTTCCCGTGGGTTCCCAGCCCCAGGAGCCGCCACCGAGAGCCGCCGCACCGCAAGGTGAGTGGACGCATCCCACCCACGGGGGTCCCGAGTGGGAACAGAAGGAGCAGGAGCGGGGTTAAGGCATGTATTGCCTCGCAAAGAAAGGGTTAAGGGTGGGCTTGTCCCCACAGCGCATCACCCGTGGGGGGGTCCCGGGTGGGAGCAGGGGGATAAAGCATGTATTGCCGTGCAAATAAAGGGTTAAGACTGCGCTTGTCCCCTTTGGCGTGGGAGTGGGAGGTGGGACACCTCCCGGGGCAGCTGTGCCACCGGCTCTGTGGTTAATAACAGCAGCCGGAGCCTATATAAAGCACTCGCTGACTTTAGGGAGTGCCTGGGTGGGTATTCAGGAGCTATTAAGGCTGTTGGCAACTCATAGGGTGCTGGGGTAGCCCTGCCCCTGCCCCCAAAACCACGCAGAAGTGCCTGGGAGGCTGGAGACATCACAGAAAGTCACTGCAGAAATAGCAACGAGGGGAAGACAACTTCTATTTCTTTCCCAAATGGAAGTTTTTCCACTTTGCGTGAATATAGGAAATGGGGTGCTCTGTAGACATCTGCCCTGGGGTTTTCCTCCGCGGGGTCGGTGAGAGCTCAGAGAGCTGGTGGAGGAATAGCATTTTTTCAGGAGTTTGGTTATAAATATTGGATCTGCCATCCCAGTCCCTGCAGGGAGACTCCTGCCATGCCATCCTGAGGCAATAAAAAACCCATGCAAAGGAGTAAAATTGCTCCAGGGCAAAGATGTGGGGCTGTCCCTTGGCTGTGCCCCCTGGGAGCCGGCATTGCCCCTCGCCGGGGCATCACAAGCCCTGGCAGCCCATACCTGCGGCTCGACTGAAGGCCACCCAGCGGCATCTGTCCCCAGGGCGCCCACAGGAGCTGTGTGCCCACCCCTGGCTTCACCCCGCCAACAAACCGCACACCCAAGGGCTTAAAAATACCCCAGAAGGCAAATAAAAGCTTTGCAAAACACGGGCTGTTCAAACAGTCCAGGCTGCTCCGGCTTAAAAATCCGGCGGGCTCAGCAGGATGAATATTTGCTGGTTGTGAAAACTTGGGAGGTTTTTTTGTTATTCCTCAGGCAGGGCAGCCGGAATTGCTGTGGCCTTTGTGCAGACAAATGTTTCTTTCAGAGACAATTTTCCTTCTCTGTTTTCAATTTGGAATTTTCCTTTTCTTTCCCTGTTTCTGCCTCTGCCTTTTTTTTTTTTTTTTGTGTGTGTATGTGGTGTTTTTTTCCCCCCTCATATGAATGTTCTCTTTGATGGGCGGGATCCAGCTCAGGGCCGTGGCTATTCCTGCACGCAAGCGGGTTTGTGGTGTGTGGCCCTGCCACGGCCGAGCAGCTCCACAAAACTTGTAAAGCAGCTTTTATCGGCTGGCCCAGAGCAGCTGGTGGCACATGTGTCGTGTGTCCCTCTTGCCGTGCCCTCCAGCCCATGGTGGGGGACAAAGGGGAACCCCCGCCCACGGGGGCCACCCTTCTCTCACCTGCTGCAAGTGTCCATCCCGCACATCGTGGGGTGGCTGTGTCCCCCGCGACGTGCTGTGCTGGTTTTGCAGCCCCTCATTTTTTCCATGGAAACTTCTCCGGGATGACCTTCTCCTGCTCTGGCAGGGGGTTGGACTTGATGATCTCCAAAGCTCCCTTCCAACCCCCACCATTCTGGGATTCTGTAGGGACACAAAGATGATGAGGGACAGGAGCACCTCCCTGGTGAGGACAGGCTGAGAGACCTGGGGCTGTTCAGCCTGGAGAAGAGAAGAGGAGAGGGGATCTCATCAACGCTCATCAATGTCTGCAGGGAGCAAGAGGATGGGGCCAGACTCTTCTCAGTGGTGCCCAGCGACAGGACAAGGGGCAACGGGCACAGACTGGAACACAAGAAATTCTATCTGAACATGAGGAAAAACTTCTTTACTTTGGGGGTGGCAGAACACTGGAAGAGGCTGCCCAGAGAGGCTGTGGAGTCTCCTTCTCTTGGAGATATTCCAAACCTGCCTGGATGCGTTCCTGTCCCAGCTGTTCTGGGTGGCCCTGCTCTGGCAGGGGGTTCAATGAGATGATCTCCAGAGGTCCCTTCCAGTCCCTGTCATTCAGTGACTCTGACTCTCTGATTCTGTGGTGCTGCCTCAGGGAGGGGAAGTGAGTGATGCCAGCCATCATGCAGGACAAAACCACTATGTGCGTGTGGGTGTCACCCTCTGTCCCGTGCTGGCAGCCAGCACCCCCAGCCGGGGCATGGAGGTGGCCGTGTGTCTGCTGGAGGCAGCAAGAACAGCTCACCGCCGCCCTTTGGGTTTTTTTCCTTTATAAAATGTGATTTAAGGCTGGAATAAATCTTCCTGACTTGGGATCAGAGCAGACCTGGTATGGGTGGGTTTTTCTGGGGGTAGATCAAATGCGGAGCTCCACATCAAGCCATGTTTCTTGGAGGAGGAGGAGGGTGCTGACATGGTTTGCGATGCTGCGTGAGCGAAGAGCAAAAACCTGGTGAAAACCCATGGGGAGGCTGGCAGGAGCCCAGGGGTCTTGGGGCAGAGCAGCCCCAGGCCCCCACAGTCCCATGTCCCCTCCCCGCTTTGCACTGGCGGCGTTGTAAGGTCAACGATGGTGTTGGGTCAACATCAACCCCGCAGCGGCCCATTTCATCCGGGGAGGGGTTTTGGGGCTGGATTCACCCCCGGAGCCGTCCAGGCTGCTTGCGGTGGTGACCCCCGGTTTCTCCCGCAGGTCTCAGACAAGGGTTTGTCCCGTGGCACCGGAGCTGTCGGCTCCGCCTGGGCAGGTACGTGACGGGGACTTCCCCATTCCAGCCCCTTGCCACTGTCACCTGTAAGTCTTCTCCAAAATCTCTATTTTTCGGATGGTGTATGTTAAAAATTACTTCAGCATCTTCTGCCTTTTCCTTTCAGGAAAAATGTCAGACGGTTTCTCTGTAAGTATGGCTTGCTTTAGAAAGAAACCCCACACACATATGGGGGCTGTGATTGTTTAATTGCCGTGAAGCGGGTACCTTCGGCACGGGTGAGAGCGTGGCAGCGCCAATCTGCGTGACTCCCCAAATCCCCTCCCCCCCCCAGTTACATGGGCGCTTACTGGTTTTCTGGAGACCTCAGCCCAGGCATCCACCTGGGGAGCAGCTGGGGCCTCGGCACGGGCTGTAGGACACAAAAGCTGGGTGTTGGAGGGCTCAGCCTGACCCCAGGGTTCAGGTCGCCCACTTAACCCTCCTCCTTTCCCCTCTCTCCCCAGTTATCCGACGCCTTGTCCCCCGGCAACAACCCGAACCCCTCTGCCCCCCCACCCCAAGGCTGGCCCTCCTGGGGGAACCAGCCACCAGCTCCGGGGGGGTTCCCGGGCTATCCCGGTCCTCCGGGCACCTATCCTGGCTCTCCAGCAGCCCCAGGAGCATACCCAGGAGCACCGGGAGCATACCCTGGAGCACCAGGGACATATCCTGGAGCACCGGGGCTGTATCCTGGAGGACCAGCAGGGTTAGGACCATATCCAGGAGCACCAGCAGGATCAGGACCGTATCCCGCCCCCGGACAACCGCCCAGTGGCCCTGGATTTGGGCCCCACCCTCCGCAGGGGGGACCAGCTCCTCCCATGGTAACGGCTCCATCATATCATAAGGATTTCTGTGTCTTCGCTGCCTGATTTTGCCCGTCCCCAGGAGGGACCTGGGGTTGGCTGTCCCTGGGGTAGGGGGGAGGGTGGCAAGGGTGCTCACTGTGTCACAGGGGGGCCCCCAGTGTGTTGTCACTTTGAAGGTGGCTTTCTGCTAACAGCAAATCCCCGTTGTATCCCAGAAAATCCCCTTCGAGCTGCCCCTGCAGGGAGGACTTGTCCCTCGGACGCTCATAACCATCACAGGCACCGTCAACCCTAACCCCAACAGGTACAGGGGGGCGGGGGTGTCCATCGCTGAGGGCAGGGAGGTTCCATTGGGAGCTGGGATGGAGCAAGCAGGGGCTGGAATTTGCTTTCCCTCCCTGAATAACACCTGCCTGGTGTAAAATCAAGTATTACACTAAATAAACGTGTAAACGCCCTGCCGTCACCCAACGGGGCCTGGGGGTTTCGGCAGGTCCTGCAGCAGAGCCCAGGGCTTTGGTAGAAGGGAAAAAAAGCAGCGGATGTGTTATTGTCATTGCAGGTTTTCACTGGATTTCAAGAAAGGGAATGACATCGCCTTCCACTTCAATCCCCGCTTCAAGGAAGACAACAGGAAAGTCATCGTCTGTAACTCCATGTTCCAGAATAACTGGGGAAAGGAGGAGAGGACGGCTCCCAGGTTTCCATTTGAAGCTGGAAGACCCTTCAAGGTAACAAAAAAACCCAACCCTAAAACTCTGTCTTAATGGAGTCTTAATGCTGGGAGGGTTCGGCCAGGGCTGTGTGACAGGACTCGCTGGAAGGACCTTGATGCTTTTACACAGGAATTGGCTCCCAAAGGTGCTTTTGGGGCAGTTCCTGGGTGTTTCCCAGGTTTGCAGCACAGCAGGTCGCACAGCCCCCCCCCTGCACTTCTTACCCCCTCCAGCAGGTCCGTCTCCTTCCCCCCACTTCTGCTATTCCTATTTGTTATTAAATCCTCCGTATTTACGCTGCAGCTGCAGTTGTTGGGCAGGTTTCTGCACCGCATTTCCCCTGTTAGCAGCTGTTACGGTTTGAGGAACCCACAACTATTTATTGTCGTTTAGACCGTTATTCTCTCACTCCATGAACCCTCCCCAGCCGGGAAGGGGAATCGTGGAAAAAGAAGGAAACCCAAGGGCTGAAATATAGAGATTTAATAGAATAAGACTAAAGTAACTAACATTAATAATACAAAAGAGCCCATGTGTGCAAATGTGGGGCACTGGCAGCGCTGTGGCTTTAGGAGGAAGGGAAAGGCTCAGGGCTGTGGCACCGGGGCAAGGAGTGCTCAGGATGGCAGCCATCCAGAGAGAGAGAGAGAGAGAGAGAGAGAGGGAACTCCTCAGCAAACTTTCTAATTTATACTGAATGGGCCATTCATGGTCTGAAATAATCCTGTTGGCAGCTTGGGGCAAGTGCCTGGGTCTCGCTCCTCTAGAGCACAGAGATCTTGGAACCCGCATCCCAGAGCTGGCTATAATGTAAATATTTTCACCATTTCAGACACGTGAGTCTTCTAAAAATGCAGTTTTCCCAAGCAGTAGAAGAGACCTTACTGAAAAGTAAAACTACTGAAAGAGAAGTGTGTGTCTCAAACCAGGCCAGCAGCCCAGGTCTCTTCACCAGCTTTTTCTCCTGCAAAGTAGTTTCACACGTGGCGAGGATGCAGCACTCACCCTCTGAACCATCAGAGTCACGAGGAGGCAGAAACCCTGGGCTAAAACATGAAGGAGAAAGAGTACGGCGGGGCTGTGGGGAAGGCAGAGCTCACCCGTGTTTTTGCAGCTGGGAGTCGCTGCACCGGCTCCTCCACATGGCACCGGGCTGGCAGCAGCCTTTGGCCAGTGCCAACCTGCTCCAGTCGGTGGCTTAAAACGTCTTCCTAAAACAAAAACCTGATGGTTATCTTCGGGGGATGTTGTATTTCAGCTCCAGATCCTGTGCGAGGTGGATCACTTCAAGGTGGCGGTGGACGACGCTCACTTGCTGCAGTACAGCTTCCGCGAAAAGAAGGTGAACGAGGTCACCAAACTCTGCATCGCGGGGGACATCACCCTCACCAGCGCCATGGCCACCACCATATAGCTACGGCGGCCCAATTTTAGTGCAAACTTAGTGCTCTTAACATGGCTTAAGTGCCTTCTCACAGGAGTACTTGGAAGTAATAAAACGTACTTTCACAAGTAGAATTTGTTTTCAGTAAGATCTCAAAAGACGCGACCTCCTCTGGCAAGCGGAGCTCAAACGTGGGATTCTCTGAATTCTACTTGTTCTGCTCGGTAGAGCAGTTATTCCTTTTTCACTGAGAAAAACAAAATAGAGCAGCAAAGGACTTAAGTTCATCTCTCCAGGGAGGAGCGGGAGGTGCGTGATCAGGCTGTGAACAGGTTGCGTGTAATTCCCAAAAGTGTCACCGCACTGGAGTTGTCCTCTAGGGAACACTGGAAAATGGGGAAAACACCAGCCTGCGATCCTGAGCCAGAATTAGGTATTTCAAGAGGGGCCTGAGAGCTGGAGGAAGTAAAACCTCTCCCCTAGAGCGTGGCTAGAAAAGTTACCCCTCTCCTTCCTTTCAGAGGCCCATTTGGAGGCCCAAATCAGCGTGTCCTGAACACGCTTCCCTCCCCAAGGAGATCCACTTTATACAAGTGTTATGTCCTCTGTGGAACGAGTCACGAGCCTTGTCCCTCCCTCCCTTATCGCTTCTGCGTGAGTCAGGACCGGTTTCAAGGGTGGAGAGGTTTATTGGCAACTTCACCTCATGAGTCAGGCTGGTAAAAAAGAAAAAAATAGATGTTCTTTTGGCTGTGAGTCACTCTCCTGGTCTCGTCTGCAAAACAAGACCAGCACAACAGCATCTCTCTGTCATGTCTCATACTCTTTTATAACAGACGCTTCATTTGTACTTGGAGACACCAAGTTACAACAAGCAGAGTGTTGAAATTCCCAGCAGACACAGTAGCCTAGACCCCGCACGCTGCTAACATCGGCTTAAGTGTATGTGTCAGAAATCCCTCGTTAACCATGATTTATCACGCAGTGTTGAAGGCTGAGCAGAGCAGGCGAGTTGCTAAGAGCTATCTGCTTGAAACGATCCATATAACTGGAATTTAGTGATGAAGAAAGTTGATTCCAGCACGAGTAACACCACATCACATCAGCTTCCTCTGTTTATTTGGCTGCGATCGGCACACAGCTTCCAGGTTAAAACTGAAGGCAGAGAAGCTGCCCCAGCTGCAGCGGCAACACTTTTGGCTGAGGGATCTGAATTACCTTTGCTTGGTTTAAAATAAAGGCCAGTGGAAGAATGTCCATGTTACACTACGGGCAGCATTACAAGAAGCAGCCCAGTCAGGTATTTGTTAAAAATATAACTGGAGGTACTGTAATACTACTACTTAGAGTACATATAATTGGCATGCTGCTTATGCATAAATACATTACAGTCCAGATAAGAGAATGCAGAAGGAACAAGATGCGAGAAGAGGCCGAGGTTAACACAAGAAGAAAGAAGGCAAGAGATTTTCATGTGAAAAACGCAAAGAGAGAACAGGGACTGTCTTGAAGGTACTTAAAATACTCGGGAGATAACTGTGTCCTTAAAGGAAATAATAATCAAAGCCTATTACAATACACTGCCAGGAAAAGATGTTATCTGATTTTGAAATCCCAGTTCTGAAATAGTTCCTACTATTACAAAGCAAGTGGTTATTAAACATCAGGAAGATTCCCACAGGGAAGAATTACACGGACCGAACCCTGCTGTGGCTCAGGCAGAGTTGTGAATGCACAGAATACAGGAGCCCGGGGGTGCCACAGGCCCCCCTCCAACAGTGATGGAGCGTGAAACAGCGGTTCTTGCAGCGCATAATGACTGCACCATAAAACATTACAAAATATTTTAATAAGCTCCACTACAAAACACTACAGGTATTCACGCACTCAAAACACAGTTCAAGGGTAACAGACTGTATTCCAGATAATCTCTGTGGGCGTTTTTTTTGTTAATATAATTTACACGTTTTAAATTTCAAGTCACTTTTCATTTTTCCCCAGAGGGAGAAAGGGGAGAAAACACAATGAGGTCACTGAGCGCTTCGGCTGCTGCGAACTTCTGGGCTTGGCTCCTGACCGGAGTGAAGGGAAGAGGCTCAGCATCCAGCATTGGCTGTGGGAGAGATCAGAGTGGGAAGTGAGCATTCGAGGAACAATCGCCCGCTCTGCAATGACACACGAAATAAGCTAGTAGCAAATTCCCCTTTCCCTAATGACACCCTAATAAACACCAGACTGACAGTAATTACTGTCAGGCCACTGCTTACATATGTCAGGTGCCTGTCTGCTTCAGAGGCCACTGAAATATCACGGGACAAAAACTAGCAGAAAATGCTAGTTTTGACAAGGGCCAGGAGAGGCATGTTGTTCTCTTGCCTCTCACTCAGCACTGTGGAGGCATTGCGGCTTGAGAATAACCAAAGCACCGAGCGATCCGTCAGGCAGATGAGGCAGAGATTCAGCAGATGTAGTAAATATACTAAGATGTGCTCGCTTATATACAATACCGTTTCAAAGCAGCAGCCACAGTTCAAAAATCACATACCACTCTAAGCACCATGACTTTCCTCAGGGAAATTTTGCAAGTTTATTTCCAAACATAAAATAAGAAGTAGTCCATTTCAAGCAATAATCTGTATTTTAAAGAGGATTTTCCACATGAGACCAAGGAAACCGTACACCCAAATTCTTTTAACAATTGGAAAGGTTTTGCACGCCTGCTTTTCCTTGGTGAATCTTACTTCCAGCTCTAAAAGATAATGCTATAAGAAAAAAAGGATGGGACAGACCTGGAAAACTCCAAGAAGAAAGCAGAAGGAAAAGGCCAGGCCATTCATTATGTTAGTAAACATTTACAGGGAAATCCACCAGCAACATATTTTAAAGGATCAATCTGGTAGGAATCAGACATTCTTCTGTTACAAATGTCTTGACTGATCCCACACTCATCACCTGCAATAAGGAATAACAGTGCGAGCCCGAGCAGGGAAACAGGAATCAGGGCTTGGATTTAGAGTAGGTTGTATGAACTGGCTTGATAACATCTTCCAGAGTTTAATTTACTCTGCAGTAACTGATTCTGTAGGAAAGGTTAACAGTACTGTAATGTGCAGATTGTCTTAGGCAAACAAACCTGAAGGTCAACTTACCATATCAAAAGGATTTCGGCAAATGGATGTCAAATCGCTACATGAAACGTCTGAAAAATAGTATTTTGTTTTTTTAAAAAAAAGCTAGTCTGATGCTGCCAAAGCTGAAAAAAAACAGTATTGCTTTCTGCATTTACTGAAAAAAACCCCCAAACCCTAAACTGTCTGTATTTCCTTCTACTTCAAGCCTTTTATATTAGCTTTCTCCTTCACATATGCCATGGAAACTATACAGAAAAATCTGGGGGGCGCTGTTTGCTCATGTGCAACGTGTCCTACAGCTAAAGCGGGTGTTGCCAACAGCATCCATAGATCAATCAAGCTACAGTGACAGTGATTTCATAAGACTAATATTTAGACTATCATGAAACTTGAGAATAATCCTAAAACCCCAGCAATCCCACACAAACTATAGGAAGCAGCTTTAAGGTATGCACCTGTTTGATGTATTTTTGGTTCTCCAGACTCAGCAAAGTCAGTCTCCGTGCCAGTCTCCTCCTCCGGACTGCGCATGACAATATCTTGTTCTTCTTGTTCTGCAGCAGACAATTCCATCTCTTCCATGCCATCCATTATTTTTAATTCACTGCTAGAATTTTCCAGCACCTGAAAAAGAGGAATTTTAACCGTTCCTACTCCTCTGAGAGGCCAAGGTGTCTGCAGTAGCTACATTTGCTTCCCAGAGAGGCAAAAAGAAAGCATCAGTGAAATCAGACGGACATGAGGCAGCACCTATGTCATTAGGAAGTTTCTTCTTTCTGTTTGGTCTGCAGTAAAAGTATTATGTTATGTCAAACCAAGTCCATACATCTCATCTGCAGTTTTTATAGACAATTCAGGAGAGACGTGCTTTTAACTCCAGACACTGCACAAAGGACCAGCAGGGCAAGGCTCGCAGCTTAACACAGTGATCCATTTCACATTAAGTATTTCCCAACCACCCTCGAAAGCTTGACAATCTCTTAGAGAGCATAAAGGAAGTTCTTCCATGTGAAAGATTTTGAACTTAAAGTACCAAAAAACATTCTGAGGATTTTCTCTAATGAGACTTTACCTCAAGGAAAACCTATCAGCAATACTAAAAGTTAAAGATTACCATAGTTGTCCCCCAGAGAGCAACATCAGCTACAAGCAAATTCTCATTTGACAGGGAAAGGATGAAGTAAAAGGTGTGAGAACAATTTAGTAACCAAGATTATTATTCTTATTATTATCTTAATATGTATTATTATACAGCGAGGTGGAGGGAGGAAACTACTGCCGTGGTCATGCACAGATCCAAGCAGCAACAAATAAAATTAAGATACTCCATTTCCAATGAAAGGCACTAAAGGATGATTAATTGCGAAGCATGAGCTTTCACTGAGTAGCAGTTTTGTGTAATCGTAGAATCATCAAAACTATTCTAAACTAAACAGGCCACATTCCTGATTTCTAAGGCTGCTCAAACATAGGCGTGTCACCAAGTCCTCAGACATTTCAGGGCATGAATTCCTGAACTCCAATACAAGTATTAGTTACACTCTGTTCTTGCTATACTTTTAAACAGCTTTAACAGCCCAACGGCGCTGCTATGGCAGCGGGAGGGCCCAGAGAGCCAAATACTACTGTTGCCTTTAGTCATGGTCCCCAAATGAAAAAACATTTAAAAAAAAATTCACACCAGAAAACAGGTAGCGGACTTTAAAGGAGCATTGTTTGCCCAAGCAACAAGTGTCCTCATACAGCAGCCAAAAAAAGATAGCTCCCAAAGAGCTGGACGAGGTCCCCAAACCGCAGCTGTCCCTATCTATGTTTATACTGAGAAGGAAAAATGACCAGCCTGAGGAATACAGAAGATACCACAATGGGGATTTTATCAGAAATCCAAGTGTCTGGGGTTAATAAAAATATTTAAAGCACATAAATGAACTATGCGTGACTTACCTTAGTTCCCTCTGCTGTGCCAGCAACAGGACTGTGGTGTTCTACAGAAATGCTGGAAGAGAAACCAAAATGTTTTCATTCTTCTCAATCACCTTCAATCATCTTCCGACTTAGCCAACTGATCTTACAATTTGTTCTGCAATCTTGCTTGTTTGGCACTGGTCAGCTACATCAAGTTTTCTGGGCAAAAAATAAACTTCTACCCTTGCAGCAAAATTACTTTTGGGCAAAGCTCTTAATATTTGCTTGAGGGAAGGAAAAGACACAAGGACTTTGCAACCTTTATCACTGTCAAATTGGAAGGTATGTTCAATGGGTATTAATCCTTTCAGTTAAAACTATCAAATTATTTGTACAAAGTCAATTAAAAGCTGCCTTAACGCATCTACCTTTGTTCGAGAAAAACACCAGGGAGTTCTTCCAGTGGGGGAGTTTTTTCAGTGGGAAATTGGTGCATTTTCAAATTTTGTGCTGGGTGGAAGCCTTTGAGCACTGGTGTTTGTTTCGCAGTTGCATCCTCAGGGTTACGAAGCATAGAAGGAGTGCTCTGAATCAAAGCTCTACTGGATGATTTTGGAGTTGCCAGTTTTTCAGAAGTCTGCTGGGAAGATCTGTGAGGTGTCTTTGAAAGCAAGCCTGAAAAAGTGTGTTTAATATTTCATTACTACAGCAGTTTCCAGAAGATGAAATAAACAGTTTGTTTGGATTCTAGCTAGGAACACTATTGCTTGCTGCTTGCTGAATCATCTCATACAAATATTATATTGAAATCTTATACAGACTGCAAGAAGAATTTGGAAAAAGGTCACAAGAGTAGGTCAATTTAAGCTAAGTAATTTAGTAATGACTATCCTTTCACAAAGAACCTGGAATAGTGAGTCTTGCTGTTCTTATTAAAAAGTCCAGCTGGTGAAAGCTGTCATTAATTTCCATCTTTCACATCAGATAATTTTAATAGAATTAAAAGGAGACAGATTCAGAATCAATTCTTATAAAAGATTCTCTGCTAGAGCTTGCTTAAGCCCAGTGTTGCTCAAAGCTTTTCAGAAGGTCTCCTCTAACAACAGGAGACATGAAAAAACTGCTAGTATTGTGATGAGGAAAGAGATCTACACAAAAAAATAAACTGGGAAATTCAAAGTCAAATTATGAACTTAGAAATGGGAGAGAAGCAGAATGGCTCCCAAAGAATCAAGGATTACTGGAAATACTGGCTTCACATAGATTGCAATAAGATAGATACTGAAAATAAAGTTTTATTTCAAACATCTGGTCAAAAAACCCCTAATAAAAAGCTTTTACAGCAGACTGAAATTACGTTACAAACTTGTTGAACACGAATACAGACTACAGGTCCTACTTTATTTGCAGCTTTGAAGACAGCACTGCAAGAGATTTAGTTTTAAATAAAAACATGAAATCCCAGTTCCTGTCTTACAAGCAGAGGCCATCAGCCTGCTCTGACATTGAGGACGTTCACTCGCTAAGCCTCGGAACACTCAGATTAAAGCTACATTGTTAAACACACGCTAAAAAAAACATAAACCAGCTGCTTTTACCTGTCTAAGCAGAGATTTCATGTTGCCATTATAATTCAAATCAGTACATTCATGTAGAACAGTTTACTTTAGATCCCTGACGTAATTAAACACTAGTTGAAATATTAATCGTGTCCAGTACTGGAGTTGTATCCATATAAACTGCATAATTCCTCTCCTCATTGAGACTGGTTAAACTCTCTTCAATGCTTTCAGGTCACAGAAATCATGATTAAGCTTCACCCACCTGCAAAGGCTTTAACAGGGCTTTCAATTCTGAAAAATCCTGCGTCAAAAACCACTTTTTCTACTTCTGGCAGTTTCTCCTGATGTGTACAATCATCATCTCCATCATGCTTCATTTTATCCCTCATAGCTGCTTTTATAGCAGCAAGTCGGCTTCGGGCTGCAGTTCTTCCAGCTGCTGCCAGCTTTGGTTTAGACACTCCATTTGGAATAGTCTTTTTCTGAAATTGAAGAAAGTCTCGGTCACATCTGGAAGCTTTGGACAGATGCAGCTGCACCAGGAACATCAATGCCGCTGCTGGCCACGCACAGAGACAGCAACAGGCAAGAGACATGCTGGAGATAAGGTCTCCCTTCATCTCCAGAATCTCTTGGACTGCCACTCAGCTATTAAGGTTAGTCTGTGATGACCATATTAAGGATTTTTCATATTAAGTCTGCAGCTCAGAAATACTCGGTACAGCTTTTTTCTAACAAATACAGTTAATGTTTTAAATAGTGGGATACAGGGACTCCTAGTGGCAGGGAAATAAAAGTAACCACAGGACAGGCACCAGTTAGCCAGTGAAATCTCTCTCCCCTGACATTCAATTTTTCAAAGGAAATTGTGTCTTACACCATCTGTAGGGTTCTGACATTTATGGGCAGCTCACACAGACTACATTCCCTCCAGTTTCCTGTGCCTGGAGTTTCTTACTGACCTTCATATCGTTTTTATGATTAGTTGAGCAGCCTCGAGGAACTGAGAGGAGTTTAGGCAATGTGAATATGACTTGATACTCAGTCATTGGAAGCAATTCTATATTCCAAACCAAAGAGTAGATAACATAGCTTACATTAAAGCTCATTTTAAAATAAGCAATAACTTATTTTGGATAGTGTCAGACCCATTTATGCTTAGAGAATTAGTAGTTTAACACTACCCATGATTCTGTCTTAATGGGACACCATTATAGTTTAGCACTCAAGGCTCAAAACTGGCAGTCACTGCCAAAACTCCTGTGTAGTTTCCAACAGCAGTGGCCCAGTGAAAATATTCTACATCTGACAGGTAAGCGTCTCTCTTACATTTAACAAACTTGCCTTACTAGCAGAGAGTCCAATGACTCCAAAAGACTCATTGTTAATTCTTAGTTCTAATCTTTCCAGCCAAGAGAGGTAACTAACATTACAAAAACCAACTAATACAAATGCACGTGGGAGAGGTAAGGCAGAAGGCTGCATATTGAGAGGAATTTCACTGAACATTTAACCATTAACATCTAAAGAAGCCAGATGAGAGGGGCTTTAGAAGGAATTGCTGTTTAAGAAGAGTATTCATTACTGCAATAGCAGCTTACTATTTTCGATATCTCAACACACTGTTTCATCTATATGCCTTTGCAGACAGGCTTTAGGGGCTGTTCATACCTTGACAATTGCTTTGCTTGGGACATCAAGTGGTTGCCACTCATTGTCTTGAAGCTTCTTCAGATTATCAAATTTTTTATTCACATCTTCTATCTTTTGGAAATCCCAGAAAAGTACAGGTTTAATTTTGAAGACTTACCAAATTCACAACAGAACAGTGTTTCATAAAATCAAGTACTAAATCTAAGCAGAGCTATGCATTTAGATATTTCAATGTATATTAAGCATTAAACATTCTCATACAGTTGAGATGAAGGTTACGCTAACATACACAAGCTTTGGATTAGATGACAAGGCTGGTCTCATTTCTGTAGTTTAAAGGTTAGTAGGGGAGGTACCGAATCATTTCGTAAGATTTAACATCTAAAATGAAGGAGCTGGTTCTTGTGCTGAACTTAAGCACTTTGACAACGGTTGCATTTCAGGAATGCAAAAGAACACATTGCATAATAGTCTTTATGCAAAAAGAGCATGAGTCTTCCATTAGGTAGGAAACACGTCATGCAAGCTTGTTTGCTCTTTTAAACTGCTGGCCTCAACAGCTTCCTGATGCAGTCTGTGCTCGTTCGGGACAAACTAGCTCTGCAGCATTGCCTCCTCCCTGACTGACACTCAATACAGCAGCTCTCCGTAGGCTTTGTAATGGAGAGTCTTGCCTCGTTTACTGGTAACGCCATACGAGACTTCATTATGCACAGCAGACCAGTCACTGGAGTGACAAGTCCTTTACATCCTCCCTGAAACTCAGAGGACACAAACAAAAAAACAAATGCCAAAAGGGGCAAAGTTAGCAATTCTGCTACTGCAAGTTTATCTAAAGGAAAAGGTGGAGATGTTCAGGAGAAACTAGGAGCTTCTCCCAGGTAAGCATAGGTAAACCCTGTTTTTCAAGTTACTAGTTCTAGCAAAGTTCCCCTCAAATATCTCTGATGCATAAGCTTGTCAAATCCTTACGCTTTCTGGAGGGAATTACAGACCTATGACTAGGGCTTTAACAATAAATCCATCTTTGTGTGTGATTTAACTAGTTAAAAGTCCTTTGCTGGATCCTGATTTACAAATACTGTTTGTTGAGAGCTATTTTGATAATTTAGAATATTATATTTCATTCTGAAACCAATGGAAGCATCAACAGAGAAAGGGAGACGAAGATTTTCTACCATCTAAGCTCACCCCTACATAAGGTTATTGTAGTTTCTGCATTATTCTCATACTGAAGCATGGAACCTCTACTTTTCAGGTGAGTTCCAGGAATTTTCCAAAAGCTCCCAGCTTTTGGTCCAGGCAGATATTGTGACTGTATCCCCAACTCCAAACCAGAATAAGACTTGGCAACATGCCTTCATTCCAGAGAAAAACAAGATGCAGAGGACACAAGAAGACACAACAGATGAACACATCCGTCAATTACAAACTGTAGTATACCAGCTGGTACTATTCAGTATCAGAAAGTGTTAAACAAGGACCTGCGTTTTTTATGTAAAAAAATCAGACATTGAATGTTCAAAAAACAGAATAGTTTCAATCCATTGCTTGTACATAGCCCCATCAACTATATTCTAGTAGGTTAATAAGGAAGTACATACCTGAAAATTAACCATGTCCCAAAATCCATCTAAGTCTGCACATGTCGTTTCTTTTTCACCCCGTTTAAATTCACAGTTATCCACCAGTCCTTCAAACTGCTTAAACCTTTCTGCTATGAGCAGTCTTGTCTGACCAATTGTGGTGCGAATAAGATCTTTAGCTGATAGCAACAAGAAAACAATAAAGAAAGTACATCTTTGAATAATCCATCATTTCACAATTGATTTAAATAAGTATTTGGAGAGTCTGGAATTTATTTATTGATTGAACTATGTTCATCTATTGCAGACAGGCAATACAATTCAGATGGAGCACACCTATCCATTGAACTGCTCTAAACTTGCTTCTTTCAAAAAAATAAGTGCTACTGCCTCTTAAGTCTTTAAGATAAGCATTGATGAGTGATCTTAATTTTCCCAGCTAAGGACACTTATTCTATGCTAAAATCTAACTTTATTTTTTAAAATCAGCTTGTTTAAAGTTCATACATTTAAAAACACTTAAAACTGACAACAGAAAAACTATTTTGAGAGGGACTTTGTTCACTTCAGCGTCAAGCACTATCATGTCAAGTACTACACTTAAGTTTTAGTATTAGGAGATAAAGCATGGCTTTTTGCCTTCAGGCAGACACAACTCCAAACTTTATCTAATATAATTTTTAATAAGTGCTGTAAACAGTGCTATTTCGCAAATATATTCAGATACACCTACTTCCCTCTGTCCCCTTCAGTTACCATAACACCCCTTCCAGTGCCTATTACAGTTCAGTCTTACCATCCTCTGGAATGTCCAGCTTGAATTTTCCATCCCACTGGAGGCACTGAGACATCAGCCTCTCTGTCTCAGACCGAACAATATTTCTAAAAATAAAGGAAGAGTGAAAAAATACGTTTTTGGAGAATATTCTAACTGCTGTCGCTGCTTGTGACTGTAAAAGACTACTATCCTCTTGCTTTCAGAGAAGGTACACTGTCTTTGAGCAGAAGCCATAAGACTGTTAGTTTGCTGACTACCCAACACGTAATTTCTTTTCTACTGCTTTCAAGCTTGCGTTCCTTAGAATAAGGTGTTCGTCTCCAAAATTGTATATTCTTTACTTGCACTAACAATACAAAAGGAAGATAGGAATGTGTGCCCACTCAGGTCACTGCTGCCAGACACCAACCATCATAAATTAATCTTTACAAGATGTCTCTTAATTTGTGTTAAGGACCTCTGAACGAAACAAATGAACGTAAACCTGAAATAGGGCACATCATGCTCTTTCTCTCCTATATCATCTGACTTCGTTTCCAGGGCTGTTGTATCTGTAGAGACAGGAATTGTTTCATTTGATCTCTGAATGGAAGTTTTCTCATCTGATTCACTTGCTGAAAAATATGAAAGGCATTTGTTCAGAATCTGGTGAAAACTAAAAACATTAGAACAATAAACTAGATGTGAACTTCCTACCTTTTTCTCCTTTCAAACCTGTAGTGGTTTGCTGTTCTTGAATATCTTTACCAGCAGATGAAACCTGACTTTTTAAATTAAGCTCTTGTGCCTTAGTTTCATTGGATTTCTCAATTACATTTCTGGAAACAAACAAAAAACACATTAAGAGTTAAGATAGATTGAGAAACTTACATCAAATACAGCCAGATATACAGAAATGCCCCATTTGGTAGGCTATCTTACATTCAACACTAGATAATGCAAGCAATTCCTGTTAAAATTAATAAATCTGTGTATAGATATATATGCCACAAGTCCCTGATATCTGCAGCTGCTTTACTTTAAAGCATAGACAGGATTATAGATCATATAGCTTTCTTTGCTGTTATATTAAGTCCACATTTGATTAAGCAATGGTAACAACCACAATGATCAGGTGTTTCAACATCACAAGAGTTTGTTACACGGGGCATCTCCCTATAGAAAGATGATGTTTCTCTGTATCATCACAGAAAGGTTCACTTGCATTTTAGGCCATTAGAAGAAAGAATCTTACACTGGAGATTTCGAAAAATCCCAGAAGGCATCAGGTGTCAAAAATGCATTTGCCCTAGAAGGAGTCATGGGTGTAACTTTGTAGGTCGCTAATCCACTTAACGGCTGAAACACAAAGTTTTGAGGTGCAAAAGAGCGTGTTCTGGGTCTCCCTGAAGCAGAATTGGTTTTGTCTTCCACTGAGGTTTGCTGCTGCTGAAGTTCTACCAACACTGAATGTTTAGAATCAGATGTGGAATCTTCCATCACTGGATCCAGTTGAGCATTTTTACCCACTTCATGTTCAGAAGGAATTACCTATAACAGCACAAATAGACAAAGCAAACGCTATGTTACCAAATCAATAAAACATTTGCTATTAGGCATGGGCTGAATTACAGCATGACTCTCTGAAAGCCATCAGGAAGGGAACAGTTTCAGGTAAGTTGCTTTCTACAATAGTATACATGTTCAGAAGTCATGATTTACCAATAAGCCCAATGGGTTTTGACACCTGCAAACCATTCTATAGCAACAGGGAGAGCACTTCACTACAAAGAATGCAACAGCCCACTGAAGCAGCTAAAGTAGTAGAACACCTCACCTACCAAAAAAGTAAATAAAATCAGCAAATGCTTGCTCACACTACTAGAAAAAAACACTTTAAGGGGATAAGAGCAGAATTACAGGCTCCAAATCCAACTAGGCCAGTTGAACAATCACAGTTTATACACATACTGTAATCCAAAGACAGAAGAACAAGCTAAAACAAGCTGATAACAGAGGAATGCAGCCCAAGACAAGGAGAATACAAGTGCAGTTAGGACCACAGAATGTCGTTCAAAGAGGAGAAAAAGTTAATCAATACATTAAGTCCACATTCCTATGAGATGAATGACTAGATACGCGTTCTGTAGAAGTCTGAGATACCTGTACTGAGATACTGTTAGCTCAAACCAGCCAAAAGAGCTTAGAATGTTTTTCCAGAAAATATGTATCTTCAGTCCAGTGAAAGTCTTGTTATAGTTTAGATATCTCTGCTTGGAATGTAAGCCTTGAATTCAACTTTTAACACACTTCTTGTAATGAGATGACTGAGGTTACAGCAAGTTTACCAACTGGCAGCACAAAGCAACTCCTGCCTGTGAAGAGGTACTTACCTAAGCGAAGATAAAGTGCCTCTTACCTCCTGTCAGTGTTGTGCATGATTGCACCAGTTTTAAGAGACTACTAGAGCACAGCTGCAATTACAGAAACAGCAATGGAGATGGAAGGCATGAGGGAGACACGAGGTGAGAGGGAATAGTGGAGTGCAAAGAAAGAGAAATATCATTGATGATTTTAGTACAGGACTGTCAGCGCATGAATGCACATGCAAATTGTTTGGGAACCTGGGTTGGAGGGCTGTGAGGAATTCACATGCTGCTGTCTCTATATAGAGGTAGAAAAGTTTTGTTATAGCAGTGACACTAAGAACCATAACGACTGCCTTTAATTCCCATAAATCACGTCTACCTTGCAGATAGAATAACATTTCCAGCTTTATTTTTTGGTGGTTCAAAACCTAAAAATGCCATTTATTTCTTAGCTTCTAGACTCTCATATCATTATCCCAGCAGGAAAAGGACACATGCAGAGTATGTTTCAAAAAGTAATGAACTGCACAAAATTTACAAATGCTAGATAAAAACACCAAACTAAGCAGGCCTTTTTTTTATTACTTTTCCATTCCAACCATTAAATGGCCTACCTCCGTGATGTCAGGTTTGACTGCTTTCTTCTGCTTTCCTGCATTTGCTGTCTTTCTCTGTGACTGGTTACCTAGAATAAGAGAAACACCCGAAGGCCAAAAAGGCATCTGATTAAGACAATCGTTCACCAAAAGATTGCTATAAAAGTCCAGTGGTTAAAGACAGGGAGAAACTGTTTTGTTTTTGAGTGGGAGGTGGCTAGAGGGCAGACAACTAATTGCAAAAGTTCATTCGAAAGAAAACCTGGTCTAGGATTTAACATCCTATTAAGAGATGTATCACCAAGAAAACAGATTAAGTCATTAGTCCTTAGGTGTTGTCATACACTAAAAATATAAGTCATCTTATTTCCTTAAAGGCTGACAAGATAACTGTCAAGTGAATTTGAGTTCAGATTTTTAAATTATATATGGCATAGGATGTCTATGGGTGAGTTGAAACCAATACTAACACAGCTGTGCTTTCAGACTAGGGGTTAAATTCTCTCACCTATATCACAAGGGACACTCAAAAATGTTCTAGAGAATATCCCGAGAGCAAAAATATATAATAAAAATTTCCCCTTCAGTATCCATCATGTTCCCCTATTCTAGTAAACAGAGAAATGTGGATGAAGAGAAATTCCGGACCTGAAGAACATAGGCTCTCATCTCTTCCAGAGGTATCTGTTCCTGATCACGGGCTTTATAATTTTATGTCCTTAAACAGTGATACACCAAGGTGGCAAACCTTTACCAGCTCTGGTTTTGTTCTTTCAGTTTATAATTAACATATGGATATCGATGCTCCACACTGATGGATTTTATGGGAAACCGTCCAATGTTGGTTTCAACATCTTGATTTAAATATTGCAGTAGAGTTCCAGATGAGAGTCTAAGTGATGTAGTATTTAGTCCTTTCCTTACATGACAATTTGGCATGATTTACATACAGTCTATCTATCCATCCAGAGGAGGTAGTTACACAGCAGAATGTAGTGTTCTAAGGCAGTTACAATAAGCTGTATCTCCACAGCACAACAGAGTGCCTGAGATATAAGCAAGATCCTAATGACAACAGAACTGTCTTAGTGTATCATTTAACAGTGAGTCTAACAGCCGCATGTAAACCTATATATGTTGTTTCCAGTCCTTGCTTACCCAGTACTAGATGGTATCTCTTTACAGGACACTGTTCCAAATACCCACATATCAGGCTTGAGCTACACAAGCAGGACTGTATTCACTGCCTCCCTTACCAGTAGTAACTGCAGCAGCTGTGGTTTTCGGCATCTGCCTCGCAGCAGAGGAGGCTGCTCTGGTGATTCTTGCATTTGAGGTTGTCTGGACAGCAGGCTGCAACGCTGTAAGAAATGTTAATTCCAGAGATTTCAAAGCTTAATAAAAATCTGCATTCAAATGACATAATTCAAAGTTTATGTTTGGTCGAAATCAGAAAAGTGCACTAAAAATTATTAGTTGGATTAGTTCGCCAGAATTAACGTGTTGGGTTTTTATCAGTTCAGTGCAAGCAGTGCTAAATACGAACAGAACAGCTCAGCCCTGGTGTCAAGGCAATGCTCTTGAAGGATCTTGATTAAAATGGTTTTGTTGTACAGTAGTACCTCCAGGACCTAGTACTATCAAGGTACCAGTGTGCTCGATGTCATGTACCAAGCGTAAGGAACCTTTCTCAATGTCCCCTGCAATCAGAGTCAACATCCTCCCCATTTTACATGATGAAGCTTTCTGGAGTAATAACTTCCCATGGTTACTTGCTCAGTTGGAAGCTTAAGCAAACCATCTGTACAACAAAGTGATGCCCTGGTCATTATATTAAAGTATTCTAAGGTCTGAATTTAATGTAATCTAATAAAGTATTCTTAAAATTAATAGAATCCCACTTGAGATATTTTATAAAATTAGGTTAAGATGTATTACCCATCTTAATGATTTTCATCTTTGTATTTTAGTACTGGTTTTAGTACTGAATGATAGCATTCTCCTGCACAGAAAAAAAATTTAACCGGAGCTCTTTATTTCACACCCTCCCTTTCTATATCTGCTTGAACCTATTATCCTCACTTAATTACTGTTAACACCACTTGCATTTTTAATGTCATTGTAGCTTCCACAGAATTGCAGCTTGACAAGGTTCGAAAAAAACTACTAGATAAATAACTATAACATTTGATTTATCCAAACATTCACTTCCCTAACACATTTAAACTAGTGTTTAAATACATACAATGTGTATTCTTGATTCAGCAAAAAGCATTATCAAGTCTAGTGGATGATAATTTAAAAAAAAAGTTTTAATTGTTATATCAAACACCGATAATAGATCTTTTAAGTATTCGTTAAAGGCACGACTGAAATTTATTTAAATTAAGGTCTACTGCTTGCTGATTTAATTAAGTTAACGATGCGAGAGTCATTTCACTGTACATTACTGAATATCTTGCATTAATATCAGTATTTCACATGACTGAGCCGTATCTACTTATGGCATGGATCTCACTGTGCTATCAGGAAGAATTTCTAATCAAAGGTATTCTACTCCCTTAAACAAAGGTGTCATGAGTTGGGATTTTTTTTGTTTAGTTTTCTTAAGAAACATATGTAATTGTCACATCAAAGATACAAAAGGGGCTGTTGTAAAATACGAAAACAAAAGTTTGTGCCTGTCATTTATAAAGAAGACAATCACATTTATAAAGAAGACAATGCACTCCGTTGCATTAGTGTGAATCAGAAGTTCGGTGTCCTATCTCACACATTAAATATATATGCTAATGTGCTTTACCAGAAGGCTATCCTTTTCCAAACCTTTTTCAGTGCTGAATTACAGAAGCAGTTTTATTTAGAGACCACAGATAATAGCATGTCTGCTGATAAGACAAAAGAAACACTTCACTGAAAATATTATAGCTACATTCCATGTTACCCACAATAACAAGGAAAATTCATATTTTACTTATATCAGCTATTCTTCATTTTTCCAGGTGAAGCATTTGCTCTTCTGTAACAGCAGCAGCTACTATATGTGATATTCTTCTTAGGGACATACAGGAAGCTCTGCACAGCTCCAAATGCTGAAGCATCAGCCATGCAATTCTACCTACTGACCTTTTTCTTTTCTCTCTCCTAGGGTGAATAATCAGTAACCAGGACAGCATTAAGTATCCTGCATTCTTTTCCCAGCCCATAGTGGCAACAGGTACATGCAACACCCAGAGACACACACTTGATAATCTGTCAGCTGCTGCCCTTGACATAGTCGGTAGGAATGGCCGTCCTAAGAACTCCCGATTTCCTACACCCAAAAATTTACTGTGGATCTCTCCCAAAGATGTTCCTTGCCTCCCTCCCATAATGTCACAACTACTGACTCAGAAAAACACAGATTCAGATGTAGGGGTCATACTACTTTCATACCTTTCTTGTTTTCAGCTGCTTTGTCTGTACTCATCTGTTTACGTCCTGCTTGTGTAGAGCGCACACCATGCCTGTTGGCAGAGACCTACAAAAGAACATTTTTTGTGAAATACCACATTTACAGAAAAGAAGCAGCCTCATTTCTTTTCTCATCTTTCTATCTTAGGCTCCAGTAAAACAAATGGTCAAATAATTTGGCACAAAGGGCTTTAAAAAGAAAAGAGAAATTAAGGATAAATTAAATAGCTTGTTTTAGACATGTGTGAACATCATTATCCAGCTAAAAATTTGTCAGAAAAAGAATGAAGAAAAATATTTAAGAAACAGTTTCAGTTTATTATGAAACTAGGTGACAACTACTGCCGCATCTTAGTACGTATTACATGTTGTAATAATCAATTTTCAGAAAAAAAAAAATCAATATTAACGCAGTTGTCCCTTCGTAAAGTTATGACTGAAAATCCCTGAAATGCATTCAAGTTGCATGAAGCAAGATTGCTAGATTCAAAATACAGCTTTTACAGATTATTGCTGGTGAAATTCCTCAAAAAACCCTACTTTTTTATACAAGTAATAGCAGAAGGGACTGCCAATATTCACAGTAAAAACACGCCAACGTTGAAGTGATTTTTGAGTGAAGAAGGAACTGACTCTTTATAATCTGCATTCATGACAGATTTTCTGCATTCAAGGTCCTCCAAGCCAAAACCAAAGCACGTAACATTCAATCTCACTACTACCTCTACTCTAATTTGCAGTCCTTGCTGACTACAATGTTTTGTACTGAAAAACTGATACAGAAGAGCTGTGCACTTTTTTTCAGCTTGTACTGACCTAATCAAAGTCTCTGTAGTTCAGCTCAGAACAATGCTCAAACGAGCATAATAAGGTCTATTAGCTTGCTAAAAACTTTTCTCATCTAATTTGTCTTTCTCACCAGCAAAACCTCCTTTGAGGCAGCACTCAACTTAGAAGCATACAATGCTGAGGTATGGTCTGAAGGATAATTGCATCCTTTTCTCTAAATTTATTTGCTGAAGTTTATATAAAGAACAAACCGTAGAGCGTGTTGATGCAGTTGGTATCACAGTCTTTTCTTCTTGGTTCTTGGCCTTTGATCGAGTAATCCTCCCAGAGTAAGCAGGAGCTGCCTGGAAACATACCCAAGGAAACAAGAGTTAACATACTCCTTTCCCCTCACAATCTCTGTTAAGAGCAGGCAAGAATCCCAAGTGTGAAAAGCAACATGCCCGTGCAAAATGGGTCAAATGTGTAATTTGAAAAACTTTCAAAGTCAAGTGTACTAAAAAGGAACAAGATACCAGTTCTAAAATAACTTAGCTGTTTCATTTGTGGCTGAATCATTCCAGTTTTTGAACTGAGAACATAGTCATAAATAAAAAAATCAACATATCACTAGTACCATTTCCATCTTTGTTTTATAAAATAATGAGCTAAGTTACTCCCTTATTGTTCCTTATTATAAAATAAATATTTATAAAGTATTTACAAAATAAATGGTTAATTTGGCATAACATACACATAATTTTGTATACAAGCAGAAATTTTAATATCATATACTACGTTCCAATATTTAATATTACTCTTATTACCTTCTCTCTTGGCTTCACTATCGCTGGTTCTTCAGGTACAAGTGAAAGAAATCCAGGCGCAGTTGGTCTATATAAGCCAACTTTAAACACACCCTTTTTTGCTTTCTCTCTCTGCTCTCTCAATTTTCGAAGTTCCTTTTCTTCTTTATAGCGCTGGAGCATTTCCTTGCGTTCATTCATTCTCTTGGTGGTTGCATTTGTAGGTTGTTCTGAAGCAAAGATGGCCGACAAACATGTTATAAAATCTTTAAGATATTTTTCAGACGAGAATAAGCAAGCTGGAAAATTTCAAAAAACTTTTTGAAGATAGAGGAGCAACATACTAAGTCAAAGAGCAGAAGACCGCCTGGAATCTGTGCCTCCAAGTTTCAACTAAAACTCTTACAATGCAAATACGTGTGATCTATTAGCTTAAATTCTCTTAGTTGTTTTAACCCTTCCCACTAAAAGAGTATTCAATGGTAAATTTCAACTGGCAAATACACCTCCCCAAATCTGCACTTGAGGGATACTGTAAATTCATACCCATTTTACATTGTACAGGCTGTTCCTGCAAGGTTACTAATACTAAAGTTAGCACTTTAACTACTTATTTAGTGTATTTGTATCAGTTTCTCCATTCAATCACATGTAATGTCATTGAAAGCCAAAGTCTAGGTCAGCTTTAGATACCAAAGTCTGCCTCAGGCTGAAAATAAATGAGGCAGAAGTTATATGAAAGAATAAAACCTTAAGATGATGCCAAACTTGAATGATGTGTCTATCTGAATAATTAGTATCTACTTAAAGTTAAAATTTATTGAAGATAATCAAGATATAAATTTCTTAAATTTCATATTTGACATGATTACATATGGATTGACGTCCTTCCTCCAATAGTCATCTGCTATCAAAATACTGAAGGTGAAAATATTTCTAAAGAAACCTGTTCACATTTTTAAAAGACTAACTTAATTCCCTAGGCCATAAGAATGCAGGAGAGCCAGGGAGGCAGAATTCAGTATTTACGCAGGGCTTATTTTCTGTGAGGAAAGGTAAGTTGTCAAAACCCAGCAATTTTTAAAATAAAATCATACCATGCATTTAGCCATTTATAATTATATACACTCAATTATAATATACAATTACCCATTTCTAAACATATTTTAAGCACATGACAGACACCAGTTTTATGTTAGAGGAGATTTTTAAATCAAGGTTTTTCAATTCTTGAACAACAACGCAATCATTAAGAGACTTCCTGTTGAATATTAATAGCAAAATGCATTTTTTCCTTTAGCTGCTGCAGACAAATCAGAGCAAAGCCTCATTCATACCAGGAGGAAAAAGCTGTAGTAAGCCTATTTTCTGGATTTTCTTAACATTTAGAACAGAATCATTGCTTTTTAAACCTTAAACCTTTTCTTCAAATTAAAACATTGACCACAAATAGGTTCCTTTGACAGTGTTTAAAGACATTTTTAACAATTAAAAAAAAAAGCTTTATAACCAGTCTTTACTTACTCTGTTTCACCCTGCTGTTCTCCGGAGAGCACATTTCAGTTGTCTCATTTAGCTGAGAAATTCCCCTCTCTTCTGGGCGCTGAACATTGACATCTGCCAATCCAAACTGTCTGCCCTTTTCGAACAACTTGTGCCTGTTCTCCTTTTGAAGTATTGATTTTCTGCAAGCAACTTTTGCTCTGAGGGTTTCTGTACTCAAATCCTTTTTGTATCGACTGGCAAACTGGGAAGTTGCAGCCATCTTGATGACCCTAGACAAAAATCATCATGATTAGGAAAAAATCTGTCATGTTTTGGTTTGCCCTTTTCATTAGGATTTACATGCTAGGAACAAAGAAAGCCCTAGGTTCTTCATTTCTGTATGTGTACCAGAGAAAATGCAAATGACAATTTCAGCAATGAGTCTTCATTATTTATTTTATGCATTCAAGGGACTAGTTTGTTGTCAATGGTGAAGGAGTCTGACACAGAATTAAATAAAGGATGCTGTGTCACTGCCAGGGACTGTCCTGCTGGTCTGTTTTCAACACAGATGTTTTTCATGTTAAGGAGACAAGCAAGTAAATGACAAGGTTGTAGGACAATACTTGGAAGCAACCTTGCCGCTGAGCATTTAGATTATACCCTATCTGATGGCAAGGCATTTCTGTCGTGCATCAGAGTACTTGGCACCACCTCTCAACCAAGTTTCCAGGATGCAACTGCAATACAATAGCGTTTATTTCAAGCAGGATTTCTCTGTACTTTTTTTAACCTGAGGAAGACTTAACGCAAACGTCAGTTGGTCTGTACGTGCTGTGCTAATAGCAATGTCAAAAGCTCCCTCCTCTGCATCCTGCTGAAGTCTGTCTTGTTGAGGGTTTTCATACTCTCTTTCAGGAGAGAGGTCAGGACCAGTTCTTGGAATTGACCTTACTCTGCTACCTCAAACAGAGTCTTCTAGAAATCTCATCTTCCATTACTTATAGGAAACAGCTGTACAGTAAAGAGGGTGATAGAACTAAACCGAAAAGTCAACAGTTATTCATTGACCAATAAATTGGTCATTTACTGAGATTCTTAATTTCAGGACAGCAAGTTTTGATCAAGCTACTGGAATCATCAGTGAACTGGACTGAAAAGATCAGCCTTGACTACAGCTGTACAGGATTTCTTAAAGTCAATTCCCTCCGCGTCCATTTGCTACCAAAAGCCAAAACCACCACCAGAAGCCTAACTGAAAACTCCAAATGTCAGAAGAGTACCAAAATAAACAGAAAGAGCACAGAAATAAATACCAATGTACTCTTAAACTGCATATACTTATGGAAAAAGCCAGCAAGGAGACAATCTGAGACACTGTAAGAAGGAATACAGAAGTCGTCTGTTCAGATACCACCACTGCTGTCAGTGGCAGCCCCTTGTGTCCCAGTTCATGGCAGTATTCATGTACTAACTTGCACAGCACCAACAGTACCTGCACAGCCATCTGGAAGTGCCTGGAATAGACACTGGAGACAACATGAGTCAGAAATCTAAATGGGTGTATTTCACTTCTTTTTTCCCAATATGTTCAGTGCTGCAGGAGAGTGAAGTCATCAATGGAAGTGTAAATGAGCAAATGGGAATAAAACGCTAAACTCAAATCAGAGACAGAGGCTCTCCACAGAATCCTGGAATAGGTGGTGCACGTCAGCATCACCTGATTTGCGAACATCTCACCTTTCATCCTGCATCTCACTTTTAAACTTTCAGAAATTGATTAAAGGTGCCAGTTAATAATGATTGCAAAGGATTAGACTAACTTTACTGTAGTTCATAGGTCATATTTACCTTGCTTTACATTTAAGTCATTAAGGAAGGTTAATTCATGAGCACCTCCAATAACCATCTTCGAACTGATCTTGCTAGTAATTCCCACAGTATTACAGAAAGCCATGAAGAAAAGTTAGTGGGAATATATCTCTGCTATCTACCTCCTAGAAGAAGCGGGCTTTTTGAGCCCAGTGGAGGAAAATCATTCCTAAAAGCAGCAGCTAGCATCAAGTCTCCACACCCATCCTTTGTGGACTTGCAGGACCCTAAATTTACCTTAGCCATGTTCTTTAAATACAGCAACAGTCCTTTCAGAGTGCATGCACAATTTTTTATTCAGTGCCTTGACAGAAGGTAACTTATCCTATAACCACTGCTATTTATGAGACAAGCTTACAGAAAGCTGCATTTGCCTTAAACAATGATAAAAATTTAAGACATTTAAGGGATTTTTATGCTCTACCTTCTACTTTTAACAATATTTTCATAGTTATTGTAGTATAAGTCCACTTAAGGCCTTCTCCCATGAATAAGCCTCAAGAACAAGTGATCTACCTTTCAGCAAGTAATCCTGCAGCAGAATTGATCTAAAACATAAAGGCAAATGTAACGTAAGCAGAGATACAGAGAGAGCTTTCTACAAAGCTATTATTAACTCATAGCCCACAACTCTTTGGGCTCACTAAAAACGTATGGCATGCTCAATATCCTGAACATCTTTTTAGGACAAAAATACCCGTGTCCTTTTCTTTACAGATTATGGTTTCTGAGTAGTGCCGTGCCCAAACAGGAGTCTGGAGAATTAACTGGAACTTAAATTAGCATAAATTCAAGTAAAGATGAGTAGTAGGAAAGGGACAAAGGGCTTAAATTAAAGACTTGGGACTGGCTAACATACACTACCAAAATTAACGATGAAAATTTATAGGATTGATTGTTATAAGAGAACAGTGAGGGGAAAATAACCTCTTTTGACCAGCAATACCACAAGAACGAAAGGAGTAACATGGAACAACAATTAGGTGCTCAGTTAGCATTTTTAGACCAAATAACGACAAAGTAGAGCAGGATCTGCAAGCATCGCTATTTTTAAAGCAGGAACCCGTCAAGTTTAGGGACTAACTAAGACCTCGACTCAGTGGTTTCGAGACGTGGCCCAGGGGTCACGATAAGCTGAACCCCACCTTCCAGCCCCCGGCTTCCCATGGCGGCTCTGAAGGGCCGCCGCAGGGCTGCACCCTCGGCCCCTTCTCCGCCAGCGCTGCCAGGACCAGACCCCCACCCCGGGNCATACCTGCACCGACACCACAGTCTCCTCAGCACGGCCCGCCTCGCCTCACTTTCAAATCTCACCCGCCAACAGTCATTGGCCACTCGCGGCCCACCCGCAGGCTCTCATTGGCTCGCTCACGGCCGACCGTTGACGGGCGGAGACGAAATCGCGGAGCAGGCTGTTTATTGGTCAGCCGTATCGCTACGTTTCACTGGCTGCGCTGAGCATTTCTTCCCCTCTCATTGGCCGGCAGGGTGCGGGAGGCGGGGCCCGCCGGGCGCGGAGGGCTGTCCCCTGCCGTCCCGCCCGCCGTGAGGGCGCCGCTCTAAAATGGCGGCGCGGGGAGCGCCGCAGCTTAGGCCCTGGCTACACCTTAGGCCGCGTCCCACGCCATGGGGCCCTGACGGCGACTCGGGGGTAGGTTGAGGGGACCGTGGGCCTCCTGGCGCCGAGATAAGCCTATGCCCGTGCCTCATTGACCGCGCTGTGCCGCCTCCTGAGGAGCAGAGGTCGGGTTTACAGAGGCCTGGGGCTGTGCCGAGGTTTGCTGCCCCTCTTCCCTCCTGTATTTGCATCGTACTGAGCCTCCGGTTTGCTGGGGTGGGTTGTGTTTAATGCGATTCTCATCCTCAGGACAGTTTGTTCTGAGTTTGTGTATAAAAATCTGCCAAAATTAAAATGCTCATGAAGATCCCAGCCACTTGGTGGCACTGCAAAAATGCTGACGGCTTTTGAAAAAAAAGTATTGC
Organism: Rynchops niger; assembly: GCA_013400035.1. Lineage (NCBI taxonomy): Eukaryota > Metazoa > Chordata > Aves > Charadriiformes > Laridae > Rynchops > Rynchops niger. Next base: position 799,217 of record VXBH01001456.1, on the reverse strand, counting down.
CAACAAGGGAGCTGCTGAGCAGCAGGCATGATGGTAAGCGGTGGAGGACAGACATAACCTTATAAACAGCCTAAAAATGCAGGACCTCCATGCGGCAGGACAGTAAACTGTTGGTAAATATCTATATAAACGTGATTACAGCAGATGATGAGGGCAAAAAATGGATTAAAGACATTAGTGCAGAGCTGTTTCCCCACAGCACTGATCAGTTTTGCATCTTTGGAGATCTAGCAATCGGAGAAATGTCACCCCCTGGTTCCCTATGCAGACTGACAGGGGTTACAGAAAAGATTTGCAAACTTTGAACATGTGGACTAATCCTAAAGTCATTAATTTACTATAAGATAAGAGACTTGTATGGAGGTTATTGACTGCTGTCGGGTTCTCCAATGGTATGAAAAAGATCCAATTAAACAGCAGAGATACAGGAGTTTGTAGGCTCTGCCCACAGAGTCCAATCCATTGCAGTCCTCGGTGTCTGCTGATTTTGCCTGGTCTCCTTTTTCTCCCAAATTATTAGAATTTGAGGGCATTCATCAGTTCTACCTTGTGATACCAGGGTATAGTCCAATGATGTGAGCCATGCTGAAGTACTTAGGGGAAAAAATGAGTTTAGGAGCATCTTCCTTACAACAGAAAATATTTTTTTCTTCTCGTATACCGGCATTTAAAGGATTCCTTCGTGCTGAAACAATACTTGTTTGCTCCTTGGAGCGTCCAGGCTGGCGCGTTTGCTAATTTCCATTTATGTGGTTGTTAATGCTGCATTTAGGAAGCGTGGCTGTACTTCAGCCGGGGCTTTAATCTTACTAGCTCAGATAACAACATCAGCAATAGCACAGTGGTACATGCTTCAGGGCAGATTGGTAAACTGAGTACTTAACTGGGGTCCTTGGCAGGCTGAGGCTCTGCCGTGCACCATCGCTGGCTGTTACCTGAGCTAGGTTAAAGCCAGAATGGGTTTCCTTAACACTGCAGTGACACCTTCCACTAACAGTATCTAGGTCATCGCAAGGATCTTGATGGATTTGAATAATGCCATGATTTGAAAGTATTGCAATATCATTTTAAGATAAAACACAGTAATATTTATTTTCAGCCAAATTCCTGACTGCTGCTGATTTTATTGCATTAAGAGGAACAAACATACCACCATTTAATAGAGATAAACAAGAAATATGAATATATAAGCTCATTATCTGGTACAGATATTATACATGCCTGAAAGATGAACCGTGTCATTCTCATACAGTCCTGATGATTTTATGATAATATGTCTGCATTTTAACCACTGAAGGTTTGAGAACCAATTTGAATTTATCTATTTCTTGACAATACAACTGTCGTCATCAGATGCATTTTGTGCCAAGGAAAACTGCTGACTTGCTCATTCTATTCTTCACTTGTTCACATGGGATATTGTTCTTTGTGAGGGTAATTCTTCCCACCCTGGCATAAATGCACCTTACCCAAGAGCAGTATGGAACACGTAGGGAAACCTATCTCCAAATTTAGCCCTGAAATATTTACAATTTCTGAATATATTTTTGGTGAAAGCTCAGGCTAATGGAGTTGTGAAGCTGTAGCCCACAGAGCCACATATTTGTATGGAGTCAAAGAAAAGCCTCTGTAGGCAAACTACTGTATGTGGAGCCTGGCATGATGCTGCAGAGAGTCCTGCCAAATTTAATTGATAACCTCTTGATCAAGTGTTTGTGCAGCATTACAGCGCATTGGCTGTCGTTCCCACTTCTGCTTACGCTTTTCATCCAAAGTGGTCGCTAGTTTAAAAACCAGAACAAATTATAGGAGCAGAAAATAGAAGCTAAATTCCTGCCTTGCAACAGCTAGGAAACACAGTTATGCCTTCTGCTGCATTTTCTTGCTCTGCTCTTTGGGTTTCATTTTGCACAGCAGCATGTTTTTAACAGGGGTGTGAGACAGCCACCCACCGAGCCTCAGCCTGTAGGCTGGGAGGAGGGCATGGGGCCAGCAGGTAGAAGACGACAGACATTTGGATTCTCACCAGGATGAGCTTGGAGGGTGTCTTCCAGTTCCTTTGCTCTACCACCTAGATTCGCACATACAACAAATCACATGCAGCAGCCCACGGTGTTAAAATGAAATTGGTAACCTTGCTCTGTTCCTTCAAAGAGCACTTTACAGATGCCTAAACCCCAGATGTGTGGGCCCGGGATCCCGAGCTGATGGAAACACCTACACGCTGGCTATGCAAAGCAAGTCTTCTACATCCCTTGTTTGATGTTTCCTGCAAGCAGGTCTCTCCGCTCAGGAGGTGGGAGGTTCCACTCGCCCTTGGGAGGTGTCTAACACTCTCTGGGCTATAAATAGGAAGATGAGGTACCCCACTCTGGGTATTATATTGCACTCTGGCAGCCTGACACCTAATAGCTAGATGTTGTAGCACATTTATAAGCTCCCAGCTTTCACTGGAGCTAGTCTAAAATGCAAACTAGCAACTTTCTAATGCAAAGTTGGAAACAAAGCCTGAGTAGTTTTTCTCTCAGCATATCTTTACATCCTGTTATTTACGATGCATTTACACTGAATGTTCCCTGCTGTTACAGATTTCAGTCAAAAACCTGCTCCAGCAGTACAGGTTAAAGCGTCCTGCAGCTGGTTTCATCCTCCAAGGCCCAAAGTCACATTCTTGAGGAATTCACATTTCCTTCCGAACAGACTCAAACCTTGCTGGTTTTCTTCCAGAGGGAAGAGGGGAGTGGGAATTAACCCAAGAACAAATGCCAGATTCAACCATAAGCCACTGCTGAGTTGAGAGCAAACGTTTTGTTATTTCCAGGGATGTTGGAGCGGGTTACTTTGGGTGAATTGTACCTTTACCCCCTTTAGCAAAAGCAGATGAAGAAACACTTAGTGTCGTGGTACTAGATGATGTTGTAGCAGCATTAAGTAGGTTTCTAATAGATTTAGGCCAGGACCATTGCATTTTCATTTTAAAAGAGCATGCTTTTCCCTAGCTGAGACAAGACTTTTAGTAATTTTTTATTTTAGGGGTGTAGGTGGTTTAAAACCTGTCTGTATTTTTCTCAGCATGCATCTCCTTTGTGTCTTTATTGCCCAGAAGCAGAACGTCTCGTATGGAAGTTGGAAGCGACTGCTGGAGTTAAGTGTTTCACAGCTAAAGCAAATACAAAGGTGATAAGGAACAGCCTGGTTTAGAGAATATAACGCAAAGCTCTGAGGAATATGACCGTTAATTAAGATGAAAACTATAAAAGAGCTATAACGCCTTGGTTAATCCTGTGTACTCTTGACAGAGTTAAACTTCTCCAGGTCTCGGATAAGATAGGACTGGTTTTCTTTATCTATTGTTTTTTTAATGTTCAAGGCTACTGAAATGCAAAAGTGCCAGATGGCCATGTAAGCTAAACAATGTGCAAAATCTTTCTTATATTATCACTAAATGCCTCGGGGGGCTGGGGGGAGAAAGGTTATTTAAGCATTAGAGTCACTTAGCAGCAAATGGCATTTAGCTGTCTTTATCAACTTGCAACAAAAGAGTAGGTCCATACAGTTTGGGGCCTTTTGCTAATATGACAGGGCACATATTTCAATCCCCTTTATTAAGTCATCTGGCAGTATCTTGTGTGTCAGTGTGTGGTACCAGGCTAGTAAATAGTTTTGGGTTTTTTTTCCATGTGCACAAAAAAAATCACCACGGACCTATACCAAAATGCAGAATTTTCCCCTGGAACACATGAAGCTACTGTGTCAGCAGCAGCTAAATCCTGGTGGTGTTCTAGGGTTTTGTTACAGCCCAGAGGAGAAAGTACTGGAGGGATGAGGAACTGTAGGTTCTGCTTTCTGTCCTCTCACTGATCTGATATTTGACCTTCAGCAACTTATTTTACCTCTGCCTCCCCTCCCATCCTTACTTTGTCTTCACATACAGTGGCCGTAGTCAACAGGGACTGCAGAGACTTTGGGAGATTCATCTCAGCCATCTGAGACGCCATGTTAATGTAATCCTGTGCCTTGGCTAATTAGCTCTGCCCCTCATCAGGACTACTGCGGCACAGCGCTGTGCTGACACACTTGTATTGCTTTTTAGCTAGAGAACAGCCTCAAGGATCTTCTCACTGTATTGCATTACACAGAGCAAGCAGTGTCTCCACTGCCGCTCTCTTTCAGGTCAGAGAAACCAGGCCTTTTCACTTTGCTTGCCCTGCTGTCACCCTGGGTCATCTTTGGTCCCCATGGGGACCTGCATCCCTCCCTGCTTCCCCCCCAGCAGAAACAAACTGCTGAAATCTTTTGAGGAGAGGCGAGGCTCTTCCTTGCAGGAACCCCTTAGGCTTCAGCTACCATCTGGTGCCACCACTTAATTCCCCTTTTCCTTCCCTTTGCATTTCGCTCTTGTCCTCAATACCTTTGGTTTTGGAGGACGTCTCGGGTGCCCGTCTCTTTCTCTGTGTAGGCTAAGGGTTTTGCAGGGATGGCATGGAGAAGGTGGCTGGGGTGGTGCTCGCGTGACCAACCACTGCTGGGCATCCTAGGGTACATCTATCTACACCGGGAACAGCAGCTCATGTGTTCCTCTGCGAGGGCAGCAGCTGCACGGATGAAGTGCTGGTGTGGCAATGTTGTCGAAAGGCTAGCTGGCACGGCTGGCATGGCGCTGGTGGGGCTCCAGTACCCTGAACCTGAAGGACAACCCGCTTCACCCTTCCAGTAACCTCCCAGCAGCTCTTTTGTCCCTGCAGTCAGGAGTTAAGTCGATTTTAAAGCCAGAAGGTCTATCAGATGGGTTTCTTTGGCCTCCTGCAGAGGTCCATAGGGATTTTTAGCCTGTTATCAAGTGTGTTAAATCCACTCCTAAGCTGGCGGGCTGGGAGCTGGCACCCCCCTTACTTTCAGTGCCACGTAGGTGGCTAAACCTCACAGCAGCCGGCTCTGAGCCTGGAGACACCATGGCGGCACTGACTCTGAGCTCTGAGCCTGGAGACACCATGGCAGCACCGACTCTTGAGCTCCGAGCCTGGAGACACCATGGCGGCACCGACTCTGAGCTCCGAGCCTGGAGACACCATGGCGCACGAGGCTGCGGGGCCCCCAGGCCCGACAGCGCCGGGACTATGGGGGGATCTCGACCCTGCGGCTCCCCGGCGCCGGTCTCTGCCTTGCAAGCGTCCCCGGCCTTCAACCTGCCGGCCAGGACCCGCTCAGAGCCCGACCCGGCCCCGAGGAGACCGCTGAGGCCCTGAGGAGAGCTCCGGTGGCGGGAAGGGCCGTGGCGGGCAGCCCTGAGGGGAGCTGCGGGCCCTAAGGAGACCCGAGAGGCCCCGAGTCGGGCCCCCGCTGTGCCCGCCCGGCTCTGCCTGGCGGG
>VXBH01001456.1:753512-793726 GCA_013400035.1 Rynchops niger | reverse complement strand
ACCGCCCGCTCACCCGGCCAGCCATGGCGGCGGCGGGGGCCGCCGAGGGGCCGCTGGCCGCCCGCCGGACGGGGCTGCGCGGCGCCGGGCCCTACCCAGGGCACCGGGCCTCCTCGGTACCCCGCCGTCGCCTCCTCTCGGGTTTATTTAATTTGATTTTATTCGCGGTGATCCCCTCGCTGAGGCCGGGCGGCCGCCTCCTCGGTGGGTTCTCCCCTCCTGCCCCCTCCGCGGCGCCGCTGGCAGCCGCTCCCCCGGCGGGTCTGACAGCGGGGCCGGGGCAAGCGGGGCTCCTCCGCACCGCCCCCGCCTGCGGATCTCGTCCTGGGCCTGCGAGCAAGCACGAAGAGTTTTTCTCTAAAAAAACAACCCCAAAACATGTTTTTCCCAAAATTTTGTTCTTTTGAGCGCTGTCTCTTCCTGACAGTGTTTTTCTGCACGGCTTACCCCCTGCTTCGTACATCTGAGCCTTTTGGAGGAAGGGTTGTGAAGCTCGATAAACAGCAATCCGAAAAGAAAGCTTTAATCATTATTAGATATTGTGGATAATACTTCTACTAACGTGCTCACGCGGGGATGGTGTAAGAAGCTAAGGAAAGGTTAAAAGTACAACAACAGTGGAAGTGATTTCTTCTCAAAATTACTTCCTCCAAGGCCTTACTCGAAACAGTAAGCGTAGCTTTTAATTTCTTCAGTAAACTGAGGTTATTGACTTGTGCCGTGTGGCTTCGAGTTGGGAAAAAAATAAATCTTCTTGTGTCAGCCAGAGGAGTGGGTCCGACGCCTGTCCTGCGAGGTGTTTTGTGCAACGCCTAGCAGCGGCGTATGTCTGCCTGCTATGCTTTTAAATAACCAGGTCGGATGGGGCTGTGAAGCGCAGCCACAGCAGCTCGACGTTTGTTTCGGGCTGCAAAACCCGCCTGCGAAGCTGTGTAAATACTCAAGTGGTTAACCCTGCTGTGCTGCATGCTATCTTGGCTGTGCCACAGCTCTCGGTATCCAGTTTTGGTCACTGGAGATATCCAGGCAAGCTTTGAAACTGGCTAACGTGCGGCGCAGACTCGAGTTGCGAGTCTTAATGAGTGTTTTGCCTAGTGCTTCGTGTTTTCTCGGATGAAAGGTTTTGCATAATTGGCCATTATAAATGTCTGTCACCCCTAGGGAAGAGCCCCCCAAAAAATAATAAGCGTGGAAGTCTGAAGTCTAAACCCGTAAGTGCCTGTAGGGTGTTAATGTTGTTACCGCTTAATGTGGAGGCAGCAAAATGACTAAAAAAAAGATTTAGTTCTCTTGTCTTTTTGAGCCGTTTGATCAGCATCGTCCGCACAAATGACATCCTGCTTACGTTTGAGCTACTTGTTCTTCAGCACCCAGAAGAATTCCTAATGTGACTCCAGTTGCACCAGAATCGAGTTGGTTTTTTTTTTTTTTACCCTTGAAATCTTAACTGGAAGCCTTTTACAGTGTTTTGATTCCTTTTTAATAAATGGCTAATCCCTTGCTGCAGGGGATGGGAGTGTTTTTGAATGAGGCGTTTTGGGGTCCTTAGGGGAGGGGGAAGGGAGCGCCTTGTATTGCTTTCCAGCAGCCACCCGCCTTCCCTGGGCCCGAGTGAAAGAGCCTTATTGACTGGTTTTGAAGGTAATGTGCCCAATTCTCCTCTTACATGCTAAAACCCATAAATTTGCTGTAGCGCAGAGCCTTTGAGGTAAAGAAGTGGAATGTCAAGGAGCCTGGGCTTCATCACGAGCAGCCTGGTTACAAAGGTGCTGTCTGTTAATTGCATTGCACTTATCAAAATCTCCCCTTCTAATGACAAAGTTCCATTTTAATAGGTGTGAGAAGTTGTGGGCTTTGATTTAATACCAGTGTCTTAAAATCATCTTGCGTGCTCCATATGACTAAGTTGTCTCTTTCATATTTAATTGGAGAATGAGCAGAGGCTGAGGAGGAAGCTGTGTTCGTTTCACTTGCACTAAATGCTCTTTAGAATTTTTTCTCCATTTAGATAAGGACCATGAAGAAGCATGAGTGACTTGTCAAGCGCTAAGCTTCAATTAATTTTTTTATAGGCATATAAAACATCTTTCTGTGTCCCTTAAAATTGGAAGCTTGTCTTGTAGTGCAACGAGGATGCGTACCACGGGGTTGGTGAGCTTTCTGCTGGCTTGAATAGCAGCTGGCAGCGAGAACGTGTGTTCATAGAGACTGGCCTGTGGTTCCCTTGCCAGGAAGGGCTGCGGTTTTGGAGTACAGAGGTGCCAAGGTTGATTTTTGGTGCTGTGAAGTTGAATAGTGTGTAGTAGATACACAAATACTACCTAGGTACTAACTGGAGCTTCCAGGTGTCAGCACGTTCATGATAACTTGTTATTTTCACTTCTTGCTGCCCTGTAACATAGCAAAGCAAGCAATTCGGTATAATCCTCAAACACCGCTTGCTTTATTCCCAGCAGATACGGCATATTTCAGTATTCCTGTTGCAGGTTTGATATCTGGTTTCAGAGAAGATAGCAGCTTTTCTCGTACCCGGTGGTTGAGTCTGTAAGGACAACATAGGACTGGTCTTAAACCTATGATTAAAGATAATGTAGTTTTGCAAGAATGCATCTCTTGTCCTTGTCTGCTGCTTTTCTTGGCTCTTGTGGATTATTTGGTTATGGGATATGTTACTAGGTGTTCCTATCCATACATTTAAGCTTTTGAAGGAGATCTTAGTTTAGGGAAAGTGGCTGGTTAGAGATCAGCTTCCTAGCTCTGTAAGCTCTGCAGTAAGGAGGGCACAGGAATGCTGCTTCGGTATGTGTGGCTGCTTGGTTTTTATTTGTACCGTATTTTGCTGGATTTTGATTCTATTAGCTTATTAAAGTTAGAATCTATTAAAGTCAGTGTGACAGACTGTTTTTGAAGTGTGAATGTTGTCCTTTTTTTTAAACGTCATTTTTATGCCCCCCCAAAAATATGAATTGGGATAAGTGCCTGTAGTGCGGATACTGGCTGTAGCTGTGTGGTTTGTATTTGGAATTTGTACTTGCGGAATTTGTGTTTATTCCCCAAATAACTTTTCCTTTTCGTCTTGTTGTGGAAAGGGAATATCTGCTGTATCACTTGCTAATCCTGCTGTTGCAGTCTTATGCCTAGAGCACAACTGGAGAGGTATTTATCACTGTAGGCATGGTGGTTAGTTTTAATCTAGCTATTTTGGGCATCAAACACAGAGAAATCACAGTGGGAGTGGCTTTGGTATACGGTGGGCTTGGACAGCCAGTTCGTAGTAAAACCTAGGTGTCTGCAGCGTCATTGCAATGGGTGTCAGAGGCAGGTAGATTAAATATAGCTCAGATATGCCTAAACACGTTGCAGTTGCACCTCCTATTGCAGTACAGACGTAATGTGAATGTTTACATAGATCACCCTCCTACACATAGGAGGTTCAACTCCATCTGATAGTGGGTTGCTGCTGGGCAGCCACATGACTACTTGGTACTGTTTTGAGAGGAAAAATATACTACAGAGGGATGCATAAATGGCTCTTAAGAACATGTCAGCTTTTTAAAAAAAGAAATATGTCATTAAGAAATGGCTGATTGGTATCTTGGGGTGCAGAAAGTAGTGTTATTTTCCATGTTATTAAAAAAATAATAGAAGAACCTTGCTGTGTCTGCAGTTCATAGCAAAGTAATGGCATTTAGGTAGGACAGAGGCTGAATTTCTGCCAGTTAAAATCTTGCTGTCCTAATGTGCCATTCTGCATGGTGCTTGGAAGCTAAGATGCAATGTTCTTCTGCCTTGCAGCAAAACAACTAGCGATTAAAAATTCAGCAGATGTTGTGGTTCACTTAACTACTTGTTCTTGCATCATTCAGGTCATATCACACAATTAATGTTGCTAATGTTCAATCTAGCTTTTTTTGTTCTAAGAATGGAAATTATCTGAACTACCATGGGATTTACGGAACTGTTTTGGCAGGAACTGGGCTGTGCAAAGTAAATTATTGAGAACTGTTTTCATCCTTGCCCTAACTTGGAGAATCTTTTGATTTCTGAAATATTACTTGTTTGTACCAGACAGGGCTTTCATTTTCTGCATCTTTTCTCACATTAAAAATCGAAGTGTTTTCTTTCGATTGCTTTGAGATAAACGAGACTCCCTGGTTGAGAAGAGGTGGGGGGAAAGAATAGGGATAAGCATAAGTGCTTCCTTTCTTACTTAAACTCACTATTTCATTTGGCCACAGAAGAATTCTAATTTTGTTTCGGGCAGGGTTTCTATTGCTTTCCATACATGTACTTTTAATTTGCACAATTTTAGCTAATAGTATTCAATCCAGTGTGTCACTTACTTGATTTTTAAATTAGAGTTAAACTTTACTTCCCCTTCCTTATGTTCCTTTAACTATGTAGTTTTGGGGTTCTTTCTGTAGCACACACAGGTTCTGGAAACCTTTTTTGGGCTACTTGGAGCTACAAAAAGTAAGACTTGTGGCTTGTTTCGCTTCTTCCACCGGTTTTCTGTTGGGAAGCTGGTGCCTGTACTGCAAAAGAAGCAGCCTATCCTCTTCCTTCAAGATCAGTGCAGTGACTGTGGTTTTGGTTGACCTGTTTCCACGCTCTCAAGACTCATCTCCTGATGCTCGCAGGAGCAGATTGATGCTCCTAGGTGGGTGCCCCCTAAATTGGATGCATGCGTTGATGTACGTCTTTATGGATGGTGCTGTTACAAGCACGATAAAGGCAGGCTAACAATGGAGAAAAGTTGCTGGGTCTTTCAAGGTCTTTGAGAGTAACTTGCTATACTGAGGCAGCTCTCGGCTCCAGTGCTTAAGAGAAACTAAATTCAGAATGTGGAACACAGGTGGAGTATTTTGGTCAAGGGCATGCACGAGGTTCAGCCATCACTCAGCGCATTGCTGCAGGTAGCTTGAGAACAACAGGGCTTAGGAGAAGGATGTATCTTCTTAAGCATGAAGCAAGTGACAAATAGGTAATAGCAATGGAAAAGCTGGATTTCTGCATTACAGCGTATGATATACAATATGTGATGGAGACACCTGTAAACCATCTTTTGTAGAAGTAATGGGGAAAAACTCGACACTTCAAATACATGCATGAACTGGAACTTGCAATTTGTATGACTTTTTGCAATACGTCAGTTAGCACTCCAAGAGGATGTATTTTTAGTCAAGGCAGATATTTTTCTTCGGAAAAACCTGCTTGGACTATTAATGCTAACGTACTTTGAGAGAACTTGTTTCAGCTAAGTTGTCAGCAGATAGTCAATCGGTTTGAAAAATGAAATCTTAAATACGTAAACCCTCCCCCAGCCTCCTTAGTGTCCTGTTTAGAATGGTGGAAAAGAAGGATTCAAATTGTGTTTTGCGTATTCCTGTTACCATGTATGGATGTATCCAATATGCTGTACTCGCAGAATTGATATTCAGGATAATATGTTTAATCTCCAATTGCAAAAAAATAACTTCACATGCAGCTAATTCCATCTGCTGGAAAAATAAGAGCGAGACTAACTTCATCACTTACTTGGGACCTGCTTTTTTCTATGCTAATTACTATGTATGAACTTTAGAAATTTGCATAATTTTTTGGCAAATCGAAGCAGCAGCCATTCAATTTAGAATTTTATTAACTTTAAACATCCCTAGCAACTCCTAAGTTACTTCTAGTTCATTTTGTGCTTTTGGTGTTTTACATGCTTTGATTTAGTAAGCTTCAGTAACATTTTTTTTTCTTCTTGCAATGACTTATATATATATATATATGAAAAACAGCATCTTGCTGCCATTTCCAGAAACTTTCAGCTGCAATCTAAAGCAAAATTTCTTCTGTCATTCAAATAAAAAACAACGTTGAAATTAAATTCTCATCAAATGAATAGTAAACCAGTAAAATTAGAAGTAAGGTTTTGGTCACTCTCTTGCAGTGTGAGAAGAGCACTTGAAATATTTTAAGTGTAGATGGTTTTCAAAAAGTAACCTTGGGGAAACTGGGGCATGTGAAGTCCGGTCCTAATTCTGCTCAAAGCTGGTCTCATTATGTGAATTCTTAAGATCCAAAGAGTTTGGATGTAAAATGATCATTGCAGATAGCTACTAAATGTTCTCTCTTAATAAAAGGCTGGGGTTTGACACAGTTTCAGCTTCTCAAGGTGCCTAGCAATGTCTCTTCTACTTTGTTTGCTTTTGTTCTTGTGCACTCCTCCTTTTACTGATTTTGCTGGTTGGCAGTTAGTTGAGGCGTATAATCTGTAAAATATTAAAACAGTTGGAATTTTATAGGAAAAAATACTGTCTGCTTTATTGGAATGTTGTCATTTACTGGCTACTTTTCTTTTGGATGCAATAGACTGAATGAACTTTAAAATTTGAACTGTTTTTCCTTCGTTATGGTCTTAGCCTGCTTTCTGTCTCAGTACTGTAAGAAACTTCCTACTTTGCCGTGTGAAGCTGCAGTCCTGTGTCATTGTCCCTCTTTCCTCCTCCTTCTTATTCTGTTGATCACTTAAGAATGCAGTTTCTTCCTTGGGATGAACGGGGTTATATTGCTAGGCTCTTTAATTCCTCTCTAATTGGCAGAAAGCCAAGCATAAAATCTTGTTCGTAAGTCACTCTAGAGACTTCTTTGTACATGCTATTATTTTCTTTGCATGCTAACATCACTGAAAAGACATTTTGGTTGTTTTTCCCCCAAGTCTAGACCAGGCATAATTATGTTCGTGTGTATGTGTAAGCTTGGGTGTTGCTGTTTGAAGTCCTGGGGCAGTTTAAGACCAAAATTTCTTGTAGCATCAAAGGCAGCAGCTATCCCTCTGCATCTGGGTAGATGAAATAATTTTCGGCTGTATCTAAACTTCAAAGACTAACTCCTGGCTTGTGCCTGTGGTTTGGCTTTCTGCAATGTGTCATACTGGAGGCTATATTTTAAAAAAAGAGTTTGGACACTGGTTTGAAACAGGACTTGCTGTCTGTTGAGTGGTAGTAGCTAGTGTTGAATTGGGGTTTGTGTTCTCTAGCTTATGCACTTCCAGAGGCAGCCCAGTTCCCTGTTGATTTATAAAGCTTTTAATTGAGGTCTTTGTCCTGAACTTTGTCTCACCTGAGTCTTTATTGCAAAGCATAAAAATCCTTTCCATCGTGAAGCCTCCATTCTGGCATTGGGACTGCAGTCTTGATGTATTTATGTCTTCAAACCTTCGGTGCTTCCTCCTGTCTTGACTCCTGAGGTTGAGAGAAGCTCCCTATAAAGATGTACGCAGAGCTGCCCCTTCTCCTGCTGCTGTGAGGCTGCTCTTGCTTTGATATTGTGCTGCCTGTTGCTGTGACTGCGATTTCCTCATTTGTTTGCCTTCCTGATCACCCGTGTGTGTCCTTGTCCTGCGGAGAGGAGGGATGTTCCAGTGCAGGGCACTTGAGCCCTGGCAATCCACTGCTGAATAGCCAGGGCGTGCAAGGTAATGGTAGCTTGGGACAAAGTCAGGGAGTTGGTAAGTGGACTCTTTAAAAAACAACAACAACAACAACAAAAAACCAACAAAAAAACCAAAAAAAAAAAAAAAAAAACCAACGAAAAAACAAACCAACAAAACAAACAAAAAAAAACCCACAAAAAACCCCCAAACCAACAAACCCTTTAAGGAAAGCCTGTCCTCTGGAAATTGTTTCTAGACCTCAGTTTAGCCATCAGGGCACCAGAGCTTGCCATCAAGTGCGGGACAGACTGTTGGTTTCTCACTTTTTTTTCATTTAATTTCCTTTCTAAAGAAGGGTGGCGCTCTGCCGTTGTTTTTTTTAATGAGGTAACTTTATCTTAATAAACACATGAATGAAGTGATGCAAAGAGTGCTTGTTTATTCATCTGAAATGTAAGTAAATCTGCTACTGCTTCAGGAATTTGAGCTGTGGGAGGCTGACTGATAGCAATGAATCAGTCTTCCATGGTGTTAAGAAAAAATCCGTGTGTTTCTCTTAGAATGCTTGTGAATTTTTTTTAAGATGTGGTAGGACTGCAGGTGTAGTCATATTGAAATGTATAATAACTTGCTTTGAATTGGTGTTGCAGCAGCAGCATTTGGAGACGTAGCTTTGGTACAATTTACTGGGAATTCTCTTCTAATGCAGCTTTGCAGCCTGTGCTACGATCGGGAGCTCAGAGCGTTCTGAGCCACGCTCTTTCCATGGATGGTGTATGGCATGCCACCAACAGTGGACTAAACCAGTTTTCCTAATGATTGCTTTGTTAGGCTTTAACAGTTTATGGGATTGTTAAAATGGTGTCTGCTGATGTGTCAGCTGTAGGCTTGGGGGGAAATGATAGGATAAATAGTAGTAGTTTACGTACCTTTGGAGCAAGTGTCTCTGCAGCATTCTGCATACTGTTCTTGCCTTAAAAGTTGTTTTTTCTTTTCCCTGTTTTCCTCTTTTGGATCAGTAGATGTAGCCAGTGAGGAAAGTATTGTGTGTGGGTTTTGTGAAGTTAACACAACTTCATCCGTGGCCTGACTGACTCTAAGAAAGTGAAGGCACCAGAGTGTCCTGCAGGGGTGGCCCATTCATTTATGGGGAAATGTTTTTAAGTGGTTGGGAAGAACCTAACTCAGAAAAAAGTCAAGGAACTTAATCTGAGTCTAAAATTGTTGTATCCATAGCAGAGCTATACAGAGTAAGTTCATTGATGTTGCTAGTTTCATTAATACTGGTTGTGTGTGTGTGTGTGTGTTTGTTTTAAATTAATTTTTAAGGGCTGGGGGAATCCCCTGTTCCCCCAGCCCTCCCTTGTGTTACTTGGGTCAGAGTGCACCAGCAAGCAATTGTTTTTCATCAGGTGTCTGTCCAGGCAGAACGAAGGCAGTTAAGGACTGAGGAGTCTGTCAGACTGCTTTCCATTTGAACATGGAGATTTTTAAAAAAACCCCAAAATGTAAATGTAGAAGTCAGTGATCACAGATAGAGAAACTTCACTGGGGTATACGTGAGGGAGAGGCTGTTGGGAGAGGGCATGTCTTTAACTAGACCAACTGGTATCGCTGGGGTGGAGGGGAGGATGAATGAGCTTTTGAGCATGAATAAATGTCAACATACATTTTATCAGAATTGCAGTTTGCAAGCAGGGATTTACTGCGAGTTGCCATTTGGCTTTGGAGCGTCTGGGGCCTTTCTGTGTCTTCCATATATTAGCCGCGGTTAAGGAAGAAGCTGTGTATACCACTTTACAAACATAAAGCCTGACTCTCTAAGGGAAGGTAGGGTGGAAGTTGCTTGGGTAAAGTGAGCCAGCGTTTTCAGGCTGGAGTCAGTAAAGCTAGACAGAGTGCCAGCAAGTGATGCCTGTGTCCCGAGCTTAATATATTCACTTCATAGTGGTCATGCCCAGGAGGATTAGCGAGAGATGTTTTAACTTAAAGCTAGTAGGAACAGCCGTGCTTTTTTCGTCTGAAAAGTGGTGTGCTTTTGCTGGAATAGCTAAATGCAGGCATGTTAAGCTTAATATATGCGTGTGTGGGTACCTGAGAAAACATCCCATTAGGTAAACCAGTAACTTTTTCTGGGGAGATGCTGAGAATATCACCTTTGCTGCCTTTAAGGGCCAAGCCAGGCTTGTTAACAGCTTGTAAGCGACAGCTCTACTTCGCTTTGTAGGTATTTTAAGTGATGAGGGTAGCAGAGCCAGAGGGAGAGGTGATAACGTCTGTGCTGGGTTTTTTTCTTTCTGGGGGGAGGGAGGAGGAGATGGGACTAATTGCATACCTTCCAATTCCAGTTACTTCATTACTGAATAATCATTGGAGCAGCCCAGCAATCTCCTCTGATAGCAGATAAGTGGCGTGGCTTCCAGCACTTCAATCTAAACAAAACTTAAGTGCTTTTTCCTTTTTTTCCCCTAGAGTGAAACTGTAATTTCGTTATGTGAATGTTAGCCAGGACATAGTTGTTTTTGCAGCTGTCATGATGCTTCTCTGGGCTATGTGCATGTTAGAGGTGCGTCCCCAGTGTATGTAGCAAAAGTATCCTAAAATCCTGCATTCCCTTACCTGGCAGCTTCAGCTGAAGGCTCTCCAAGTACTCTGCCAGGTGAGGATCTGGTTAGCTTTGACGTTGGATGTCTCAAAGGGTTTAGATATAAACCAATGAACCTTTAGATTGTATTTCCTTTCCATAGTGATACATGTTAATTAGTTTCTTGAACAGTGAAATAAACCAGCCTTAGCACACCACTGCTACCGAGTCTGCTGCTTCAGAATATAAATCCCTGCGGTGGGAGTGGTCACGTTGAGAAGGCTGTAGCAGAATTGCGTAGTTTCAGTTCCCCAGTGTAGAAATTGCATTATATGCAACCCATATGATGCCAAAAAGAACTGTTGGGCAGAGCTTCAGAGAGGTGTTTTGTCTGGTTTTGAAAGAGGGTAAAAGTGCTTTGGTGCATCAGGTTCAATCCTGATAAAATACCTTCTTGGAACTGATGTTTCTGAAAGATGATCATTTTTGAGGTAGTGGCTTAAGCCCATGAGAGTACAAGAGACAAGTGCCTGGATCTTGCATAGCGTACTGCTGGGCGAAGCTTAAACTCTTGTCAGGCTAACTCTTTCTGGTCTGCCATAGAACTGTTAAACCTGATTTGGTCCTAAAAAGGCAGCTGACTGTGCAGTCTGAGCTGCATACTTTGTCTCTGCTTTAGTCTTGAATGGAAAAGTAGTTTGTTCTCACATTAAATCGAACTCAACTGTTGCTGCCCCAAAGGGGGTCTGTTCTTGCAGGCTCTGCTTGGACTCAGGCAGAACGCTCTTGTCTCTCGCTGTTTTTTGCTGTAAACATGGTAGCTCAAGCCAGGGTGATGGGAGGATGGTAACCCACTATGAGAGAGAGTTGTTGACAGGTGAAACATTTTGGGAAGGAAAACTCAGGGTCTTGCGTGTATAGAGTGGCTTTCAGAGGTAAAAACCCAAACATGCTTTGCAAGATAGCCTGTACATTGTGCACTGGAGTGGATCTATGCTTTGATAAGAACAATATGGGTTCTTTTAATGAGACTAATCACATCACCTTTTTTTTTTAAGGAGGTATTTATTTATTCGTATGGAGGGAAAATATCTTATTCCTGTGATAATCTAGCTGATCAGAGGAAGGGTCTGCAAAGCACAGCTCCTTCCTACAAATGGGTGAAGGTATTCCAGCTGTCTGCTGCTGATGAAGGTAAGCACTGCTGCTTAGACCAAGAGCTTTGCCTCTCCTGTGCTGAGGTGGACAGCTGGCTGATAAAAAGATGTCTCTCACAGATGTCTCAAACCCACAGTGATGGATTTTGCTTTGTTAGTTGTTGAACGGTTGTGCGTGGTTGTGTTCCCTTTCCCCACTGAAAAAAGCTAATCCTACATCTCAAAATGGTCTGTTTGCTATCCCAGCGCTGCGCTAAGTGTTTTGGAATTGCCTTGGGGTCTGTGCAGGTTGACCAGGCTCCTGTGGCCGTTTGGGATGGTGAAGTTGCCTTTCTCATGCTCTGCTTCTCCTCTTGAAGTTTGTTAGCTCAGCTTCCACGGCAGCCACCCAGCCTTGGCGCTTCTCCAGCCTTTATTTACCTCTTAATACGTGAAGCGTGCCTCAATACTTCCTTCCGCTCTTCCTTGAGTTTGGCCTCGGGGTTTGATCGCCCCTCTGAAGCAACGCAGCGTTGCTTGAATTGGCAGGCATGACTGGGAGGGGAGATGATGAGTGTCCACAGCTCTTTGCACTGATGTGTTCATGAGCTGGGATAGGTGCACTGGGGCTGCTCGTGTTCTACAATATCCAATAATTAGTTATGATCCATCTTGATGGTAGAAAATGAATTGAAGGCAAATTACCCAGTACTGGAGACTCTTCTGGGGAAAATGTTTAATGAGCACCTGAAGGGCCACAATCCTGTAGATTGTGTGTGGTGTCATGTAGCTGTGAAGAAGTTTTCCTTATTGCAGAAGCTGGTTTTATTCCTCGGGGCTGGAGAGCATCTGATCTTGGTGCAGAGGGAGGGGAAAAAAGCTGTCTGACTTTAATCTGAATTTACTAGGTAGTTAATAAGAAAGACCTCTGCCCTTAGTAACTTGTTCAGCCTATGTTATGTTGCAGGAGCTCCATGGAGATGAAGCCTGCTGGCTTTATTTTGCTCAGAAATCCATTTGGTTTAAAGTTGCCTCCAGAATCGCAGCCCCTGCGGTACTTCAGGCTCGCAGCTGGGTAACCTGCTGGGTGTTTTAATGGCTGAGGCTGGGGCAAAGCCTGGATGCTTTGGTGGTTGAGAGGTGACATTGGCACGTGGAACTTGTCATTCGGGTGTCTTCATGCTGAGAGTGGTGTGCCTCTTGCCTGTTTCTTCTTCCCTTTATAATTTGCAATTTGTTTTCTAAAGCAGGGGGTTTTAATTTTTGTTTTCTCTGCAGTTGTGGTCATGGGAGCAATTATCTGTCGTGATGTTTGGCACTGGGGCTGCCTACGGTGGCTAATTGCGTAAGCTGGTATTGCTAAAGCAAGCGAAGGTATTTGCACCAGTCATTTAGAAACTGGTGTAATTCAGGTCTGAATCAAGCTCAGGCTCAAACAGGTTGTGGAATTTATTTATACAACGCCACTGGGGTGTGTGGCATTGCAGAGACAAATAAACAATGGTTCCCAGCCCTGAGGCTTGTGTTCGGTATTAGATAACCAGGCATGGGGTAATTATAGCCAGGGACCTGGGTGGAGGGGGTTAGGAGAGGGTGAGGGTTACATCTGTGTAGAGAACGTGAAATGTTCCTTGTTGTGCCTGCAGCTTGTTAATGGCACTGTGAAGAAATTATGGGTGCGTCTGAGGTTATAGGAAGGATGGAGGTCAACTTTGCAGAAGGAAGCGTTGAGTGAGTTGTAGGAGACGTGTGGATCAATAAGAGAAAGCGGAAGGAGATGAACTGAAACTACTGAAGTGTATGGGGAGCGGCTGGGTTTACACAGAGGCTGAGCACGTAGAAGCAATGGCACTCCAGGGTCTTGAGGAATTTAGGTATTAGAGCAGCGACTGGGAATCCGCACCCAGACCCCTAAACACGTGTGCTTGATGAGAATGGAGGAACAGGTAAAGAAGGGGTCCAGCATGGCTACTGGGAGCTTTGTGGTCTCTCCTCTTTGCTGTCCCTGCAGCCTGGGCTACCATGATGGCAAACCAGCTTCTGCCCAGCCACCCCGCAGCGGGACTTCTTGTGGCAGGGCAGCTGCCTTCGACTGTAGTTGCTGGACTCTTTCCAGGGTGTACTCGGTCAGTCGGCAGTGAAGATCTGCTGGAACTGGTGGTGCTCCACGTCATCTCTGCATTGACTGTTGTTCCCACGTGCCCTTTGCACTGGGCAAACCGGATCTTTTGGGTTTTAAGAGATGGTTAGTAGTTGTAACACTGTTACCGTGTCACTAATTTCCTTTTTCCTTCCCTTTTTGCTCTTCAGAAATGCCATTCTCGTGAGTGTGCAAGGAACCTACAGAACTGTAATGTCTAACCCTACATGGAATAACAACTCTTTGAAGGTACCACCCTTTTTTAACTATGTGGCTTTGTTATAGGTTGGGTTAATGATGCACTGGTCTTTGCTTCAAAGCTCAAAATTGAAGAACCATGTCTTATGTAATGCTGTCCCTTACAAAGGGGTGACAGTGCTGTGACACTCCAGTCTCTGTTTTCCAGAAAAACTGCGTGCAACCCAGCACTTGATCCGGGGTGCCAAGGGGCCATCCCTGTTTCTCTGGGAACCATCTCTGTAGGCAGGTCTGGTGTTGCCTTAGGAACAGATGGTGGTTTCTATTCAGAGAGCTGAGCTAAGCTTTCTTCATACTTGGTGGCCATCCTTGGAAACATATTGCCCTTCTTTTTAGTGACGCATGATGGCTTGCCTGTTTGTCTTCAACTTAATGACCTTCTGGATCGTCTTTCCTGGTGAGAGGCTTCTAGTCAGAGGCGTCGTATTTATGAAGAATATTTTGAAAAAGTGCAGTTACATTTTAACATGTAGATTGAAAAGTCTTAGCTGTTCGTGCTGCATTAACCAGCTCTCAGCCGTTGGCTTTGCTCTGCTGTCTGATCCTGCAGTGATGCCATAATACTGAATTTTGGACTGCCCTGTACATTACCATGGCAACGGACTGATGTCACAGGCTCAAGGACATGACTTCAGCGTATGATCATGCAGAGGCACAATCAGATTTGTGAAGGAGAAAGCTGAGTAATGCACATCTCAAAAGCAAACAAGGGGAATGCAGGTTACAGCTGACCAAGCAAGGTGCTTCAGTATGAAAACTCCCCTCTTAGAGGAGGGGCTGATCATGTCTTTAAGACAGAAACAGTTGACGTGATGAGCTTCTCTTTACCGTGGATAAGCAGACATCTCACAGGTATCCTCTATCTTAAACAGGTGGTGTTTTGGGGTGGGGAAATTTGCTGTCTGGTTTCAGAGCTTTGAAAGGGCACTTTCTCATTCTAATTTTAAAGAACTTCTCAGTGGTCTTGTAAGCATGCTGAGAACACTTCGACTTGCTTAATGTTGTTCAAACAGTTTAATTTGTTTTCCACAGCTTTTATTTTATCCATAACATTGGAGGGTGAAAGGGGAACTCTGCATCTGCATTATGGTCACATTTTCCTATATCCTATTAGCAGATTCCAAGATTGTTTAATGTGATCTCCACCCATTTCATTTGGCTGCAACCTTTGCTCCCATGAAAACAAGGCTGATTGTTCTGAATTGCTGTGTGTATGTGCTTTGGCACAGCATGAAGGTACCTATAATAACACAACCATTGTCTGGAAAAAAAAGCAGTTTGCAGTAATAACTACAAATAAAAGGGTGCAGTACTGGGGCAAGACAGATAATGGTCGTTTTCCCACCCATTACATACAGCAGATTCTCAACATGGTCACCCCTCTGCACGACAGGGATGTGGGCTTTAGCGCAGTATGTGAATATTGGGAATAAGGGACTGAAATACTTGCATTTTGTTCCAAGTTTCTCTTTCCTGGACGCGGTTCCATTGCTCATATCTACGGATGGGGAGACTGAATGACTTTTGCACAATGCGGTATTTTATTTGCATGCTGTGAGCAGTTTAACAAGTGTGTGTGCTAAATGAAGCATTCCCACTTTCAGTTAGCAGTTGACGCACCCTTAAAATTAAAAAAAAAAAAAAGTGCCTTTAGGTTGAACAGTGGGGTTTTGAGGGGTGACATTGTGCTGTGTGTTTGAGCGGATGGTCGATCGTGCCAAGCCTGAATGTTAACTTGAAATGCTGTGGGATTCAGCAAATCACCAACTAAAACTCCTTCGTGCTGAAGTAATTTTTGCTCATCTCTGCACTTTGTGGAATAAAAGCTGTTCTAGCACAAGATTTGGAAGTAACGTAATTGTTTTAAATGCTCAGTGTCACAGGAATTGAGGATATTTAACAGAAACTGGCATCTCATATAGCAGTTTGATTGCCCCCCAGGACAGGAAGCTGCAGAGTGTTAAAAAAGAGGCAGGGAAAGACTGTAACAACCCTCTCTCTAAATCAGAATGCTTGAATTCGGTGCCTGGCCTTGAGCTGAAAGGGCTGGAAGCTATGCAAGATTCAGTGATTCACACCGCTCTTCAGCGAACAAGAAGATAATGGTGATGGACTATCAAGAAGGCAGCCTTGCTTTTTAAAAGGAGAAGCTTTGTGATACGGTAGAGGGGAAGGAAGTCTGGAGAATTTAGAAAAGGAACAGATGTTTTTGAAGGTGGCGGAAAAACTTAACTATCCATGTAGTTTGCTCTTGCAGCAGAGCCAGCAGAAGGAACTTGATACCAAACAAAAGTAGGCACACCCAGTATTTAGCACAGGGATCCTGGAAAGTTGCTTTTTGGTGCCACGATGCTTTTCTGTTGGACAAATACGTTGTACGGTGACATCTCACAGAGGCAGAAATGAATAGTATAAGCACCTGTGAGTTTGTGCAAGGGTATGTAGAAAAGAGATTGGAGGTATTTGGTGCTTCTCTTCAACAACACGGAAAAAAATACCATAACAGATGTATAAAATGGTACTCAAGGCAGGAAGCCAAGAGGGATGCTGTCCCCCGAGAAAGAAATAATGACAGAAGATGCATTAAAAAAGAGGGAGAGGTTGCTTGTAGGGTGTGTTTATGGATTGTGATGATTTGGAAGTGTGATGAAACAGATTGCTGATCCTGTGTATCAGAGTACAAGTGGCAATGAGTTTTCAAGTTGTTGAAACTTGCATCCAAAAAAAAAAAAAATTTGCACTTATTAATAGGTTAATCCACTGTAATTGACTGTGAAATAAACCTGGGGGAATTTTCCTATCTGTATGTGATGCACAGCCTCTTTGCTGTCTACTTGGCATCTGTACCTTCAGATAATTAAAAGCTGTATTTAAATCCACTCATCTTTCAACTGTTGGGTTTTTTTGTTTTATTTTTGGGGTTTTTTTTTTGCATCTTGATACTTCTCTGAGAGCCATCAGTCACTCTTCTGGCTAAGGTGTAAAAAACAAGATAACGTGGTTTTAGGAAAGAAAAACTGCAGATGAATCTTTTCTACTTTTAAAAAACAAAACAAAAACCACAAACAAATCACAACACCTACAAAGCTAGGTGAATGTGTGAGGCTTTTTAGCATGCGCATCACTGTTACGTTTCTAAAAAGAATTTAACTTGTCCAGTATGGAGAACTGTAAGTTCACTTTGACTTTCTAAGATCTCATGGCACTTGCCCCTCTAAAATCAGTAACCAAACCTCCATGGCTGTCTTTGCTTGGGAAACAGTTGTAATTACCCAGAAATTACAGGAGTTGTTCAGCACAGGGATCTTCTGGTTTCAGCACATAGTTTCATTGCTCTGTAGTGTTTTGAGAGGCCGAAGGGTGGGATGCAGCTACAATGAGTTTCCAGATTCCTAACAGTGTGAGGGACTGTTTTTAATAGTGATGATAAAAACAGCTATTCCCAGTTGGAGGTTAGTCAGTGATACAATTATCAGAGCTATGAAATAGTGCAGGGATGGCTCAGAATGGAAAAAACTAAGGCTTGTAACTTATTTTCTTGAGGGAGCTGTTTGAAACTATTTCCTGCAAGCTCGTGGAGAATTAGTAAGAGATGCTAAATAGCGTGAGATCAAGCTGATGGGGCTTGGTTATTACTTTGGTAGTTTAGTTTTCAGGCTAGCAAGCTTCATCTGGCTTTCGGGAGAGGGATTTGGTAGCAATTTGTTGACGAAAGCCAGCGTGGTGAGTAGGAGTTTGGCATGTTTGATGTGTAAGGTTATGGTCTTCTGCTGTATGGTGTGCTCACACAAGCTGCTCCACTGAGGAGCCTAAAAACGTGCTGAGTATTTTCGCAGTAAAGTAACAATCCCTGGCTCAAAATCTGGTTCATTTAAAACCACCCTTTTTAAAACACAGTTGTGCATACCTTACTTTACTTTCCTGCTGATTTTGTTCTTCTCAGTCATATTTTGTCTTTTTTGTCCAAGAGGAAGAAACCCTTAAAAGAGAATATTGATTCTACTGGAAGGGGAGCAGCAGGGAATACTCATTTAGATAGCAGGACATATCTTTTTTCTTGCCTGTCTTTCCATTAGTAAATCTAAAAGTAGTGTGAAACAAACACGAATCTAATGTTTTCAGATGAACTATTAGGAAAGTTCATACTTCTAAAATGGTTGTTAACCTGGAAGGAATTGCACCAGCATTATTTCTAGTGCCCTGTTGTAGGTCCGTGCCATTGAATTTTGAAGATGAATCATGAAAAGGGAAAGATTTGCAGCAAGAGTTCTCGCAGTTAAGAAGGCACTTGAGCATGCAGACGTTATCCTTTACTGAAATGTAAATGCTATTTTGGTACCTTCCTTTTTTCTTTAAAGAATTAATTACAGCAGAATTTGTGCTATGCTTGGAATTTCTGAAAATTTAATTATTTTAGTTTGCTAGGTGTATCAACTACAAAGCTCTGAAAATAGAAAACTATTTTTTTACTTCAAGGAACTCTTGAGTTATTAATGGAAAAAAAATCTTTAAAAATGCAGCCAAAAAAAGATTAAAGATCCACAGGATTGGTAGGTTTCAAAATTAGCTTAGATTTTAGACAGTCTTTTGAAACAATCATGCAGAAAGATACTGTATTAAGTGTGGGTCTGTGCTGCAGTTTACCTGCCAAAAACCCAAGCTTATCTGTAGCTGAGTTAGTTCAGCAGATGTTCTGTGTATGTTCTTCTTTTAAGAATTTGTATAAAACCAAGCAGATAGTTTGACTGGGAAGGATTTTTAGCGTGTCCTCTTGCCTGCCTTCTGTCTTCGTCTGAAGCAGATTAACCTTAGCATGTCACTGGTCACACGCCTGTGCTATTGAGTGTTCCAAAGCCTTTCTGGTCTCTTTGAGCAGGTTCTGTGGTTTGCAGGCTGCAAAGCAGTTTCGTGGTGAGAAACATCCTCTACATCCAGATGCTGTTTCCTGGATCGTTCACCTGCATTTGTGTGGCCCCAGCTCCGCTCACCAATGCACCTTTTCCTCTCTCTGCCTTCCCCTGCTGAGCTGTATGTGCTTGGATGAGCTCTGCCATGCGATGACTGCAAGCGCCTAGTTTTGTGTGATAGATAAGTAGGGGGTCTGCTTTGATTGTGGCGTTGTGCCAAGTGCCGTTGTGAGTCTCATCTGCATTGCTGTGTTATTCCTTCTGTCACTGGTTTGGATTACATCTTTATTTTGCTGGCTTTGACACCCTGCTGTCCTGTTTGCTTGCCATGCACGTGTATGACTTCATGCTGCAGGCCTGGAGCTGTTGGAGCAATGCTAGCACAATGCACCACAGTAGGCAGAAAGTATGCTGCGGGATTGAAATGATGGGGCCTCATCCTGCCTGTAGTGAGCAAACGTCTCCAGCACCGTGACAGATTAATCTTCTAATGAAGAGTGAAGATTGGCAGCCTTTGATGTGCAGTCTAATTGAAGATACACGATTCTTGCGCGTGATGTCAGTTAAACAGCACCAGCCCTTAATGGCAGAATCAGAATAACTTTAATTTCTTTATATTTTTGTGAAAAGCTGTGTGGTGGGTTAGCCTTGGCCAACAGCCAGGCACCCACCCAGCTGCTCTCTCACTCCCCATCCTCAGTGGCACGGGGAGGGGGAATAGGCTTCGAGAACTTAAGGGCTGAGATAAAGTCAGGGAGATTACTGATTGCTGCTGCAGGCAAACCAGAAAAGTGGATTTATTGCCAGTTAAATTAGATTTGGGTAGCGAGAAATGAAAAGATAAACATTAAACCGACACCTTTCCTTTCCCCTTTTGCTGCAGGGGAATACCTGCACTGCCATGGAGCACCTCCTCCCGATTTTTCTCTGACCTTGGCAGGTTTTTTACCCCTTTCCTCTCTCTATCAGGTGTTTTTTGCCCTTTCTTAAGTATGTCTCCTCAACGGTGCCAGTCACTTGGCTGCTGGGCTCAGCAGCGTACTGTGATGGGTCGTGGTGGAGCTGGATGGAAAGGGTCCAGGGCAGCCATGACCACCTCCTGCAGAGGCCATGTTAGAACCTGACACTAATGGGTGATTTATGGCTTGGGTTTTTATTGGTCTTAGGCAGTGGCCTGTTCTTTGGGGGCTTTTTGTTTTGTTTTATAAGATACCACCGGAAAGAGCAGTGAATCCAAAGCTTGTGGAGAGGGTGTGGGTCGTGGTGTGTATTGTTTGTGGGTGGGTTGGTTTTAGATTCTCCTAATGAATCTGTTCTGTTGGAAGTTTTCTATCTTCAGCAGATGTAATGATGCACTTTGTTATAAAATATTCTGTGAAAAATAGTTTGAGCTTCCTTTTACCTGAAATTTGTCCTGGGTCACCTGCTGTGAGGTTTTCCTTATTAGCAAAGTTCTAAATAAGAAACTGTATTTATTTATTTACTGGATATTTAGAAGTTAGCTGTAGGTTTGCTCTTGTATTTTAGAAGCCTTTTAGTACCCCACAGGGAGATGTACAGAAGCAATTATTAACATGCATTATGTGCCATGGTGCAGGGGGACTTCTTGCCTATATAGTGTCAAGAATGAGATTTTTGGTTTCCTGCTGACATTTTACTTTGCCGGTATGTGCCAGTAAAATGGCCAGTCCTATGCTGGAGGACATAGATTCAAAGATGCACTTGTTATTACAGTATTGCAAATGGGTTAATTTTCACAGTGTTGTAAGAGCTGCCACAAAACAGGCAAAGGAAACTTTAATTTTAAGAATTAGAGTGGGTTGTTGCGCTGTGCTGCTGGATCGCTAACAAACTATTATGGGTGAACGAGTGAGTAATTACTTTCAGGCAGGCCATGTGATGGTCAATTTATTAGCTGTGGCAGCAAAACCAAATCTACCAGATGTGTGCCAAAATGAGTCAAGTGGACCTCTCCAGCCAGGATCCCTGACATCCACAGGCGAAACAGGGTGATGAAATTAGTGTTGACTATCCTAATCTGCCATGTCAGTGTTGTAATAATAATCAGGATCTTTAGCAAACTAACGTTGCATTCTTGAAAAAGATGGGATTCTTCTTGTTGATTTTAACTGGCTCTCTCTAAAGGAAGACAGGTTGGCTCTCTGTTGGCATTCAAGCTGATTTCTTTCATGTAGGCTGTCTGGATTTCTGTCTCTGGTGTTTGTCCTAAAACTTCCCTTAAAGGTCGGTTCTGCATCTTGCAGTCATTTCTACCATTCTGTGCATGTACAGGAGCAATCCAGTGAGACCTCAGCCTTACAAAATGAGGGCACAACGTCTCCAGAGCTCTGGGAGCACTTCTCTACTATTTTTGGAACCAGCTCTATTGCTTCTATAATAGGAAGGCTTCTGGAAGCTTTCTCCTTCCCCTCGCCCCAAGAAAGTAGCCTTTCAGCTGAGCTTTCATTAATTCAGAATCTGCATGGCAAAACAAATCTAGTTTTCTACGCTAAACAATTCAGACGTGGCTCACGGATCACATGCCCTCGAGTTACAGTGAGTACCTTCACCTGTACCTCGTAACCCGAGGACACAGCAGCTGTGGCCCCTGCTCAGGGGGTGTTTCACTACCCCCTATTTATCATTCGGGTCACAGGGTGGATTATGTGGTGACAAGGAGTGCCAAAGTAGGTGGTAGCTTTCTAGAAAGCAGAGTAATGTGTGATCTGGGTGCGTTTGTCACCAGTGCTGCAAGCAGCATTGGCAAGTAAGGGATTTACTGTTTTTATTTTCCTCTTGGATCAAGCAGAACAAATCTAATGAGCCAGTTCTTAACGTCTCCCCTGTTGAGCACTGGATAATGTGCCTACCCAAATTGTGCAAGACAGCTGAAACCTTTCAGGAACAGTTGAACAAGGGACACAGGTGTGATATTTTCATTTTTTTTCCCCAATATAATATGCAGGGTTAACAAGGTGCAGCAGAGTTTATCTTTTCTTTATTTACTTTTTCTCTTGTGAGATTTTTCCTTTCGAGGGGAGAGGGGATGATGTAGTCCTTCCAACACTAACCACACCTAGAGGAGAGAAAGAACGAGAGCTACGCATTTGAAGCATTTCGTTCTTTATTGACATGATCTTGGAAGGAAGACGGGTTCTCCCTGTAGTGCTTCATTAGAATAAGCATTTCATATGCTTATTGGTACAGCAAGTAGCACTGTTTGACAGCAGCGAAGAGTCAAACGTTGCCTTGGAGCCCTACACGCTTGTTTCCCCACTTCCGAAACGCTCTGTATTTTGCACACTCTGCATTCAAAAATGTTCCTTTCCACTGACTTGAAAGAAGCTAAAAATCGCTTTGTGGCAGACGCCTTTCCCAGCACGATTTGTGAAGGTGCGGCTTTGAGACAGCAGAGCCCAGCTTGAGCTGCTGAGAAATTCATCCTGCCGGGCTTTGCTAGTGCCTGACAGGACCCGGGGTAAGTGGGTTCAGGGAGCCAAGCTCTTCTGGGGTAATTTTCTCCTAGTTCAGCTCCTTGAGCTGCTTCAGGTGAGAAATCAGGTGGGAACCAGTGCTGATACACAGGGGAAGGGCTGGGATAAAGAAAGGGACGAGAATTACTGTGGGGCTGCAGTGTTTTAGAGCATCCATGGCTCCCTCCTGAGATGGCTGCCCAAGCTCAAATTTATGTGGGAATCGTCATATTTTAGTTAAATATCTGCTGCATCTGGTGTTACCCAGGGTACAGAGTATAGATGGGAGCTTGGGGGAGCTTTGGGAAGGGCTGGAGTGAATTTGGTGGGGAAATGAGCCAAGGGCAGTGGTAGTGGGGTCCTGCTGCTCATCCAGCTCTGATTCCCGGTGCCTCGAAGAAGTGATATCAGCAGGTTTTGATGTGGAAGTAGATATGGGAAGCTTCCCCCATTTATTCCATCTGGAGCTCCTGTGGCAGCTTTATTGCTTTTAGATTAGATAACAGGTCTATGCAAAGTTATACCTTTTGATCATCAAACAGAGGGGAAGCTGAGCACACAAGTTTTCACAAGGCAAATGATGTCTTTGGTGGCTCCCGTAGCCTCCTGCTGCAGATGAAAAGGCCAAACTGCAGTTCAGCAGGACTAGGAGAATCTCGTCAGATAGCAGGCATTAATTTTTGCATCTCTTAATGCTTGTAAGTTGGATACAGCGTCTTTAGTAAATACCTAGTTTCATGTGAGGGTTTGTTGCCAGTTCAGGTGGATGGAAACACAAATGTGAGGGCACTCTGAAACTCTTTGTAAGATAGCTTTAGTTAAAACATGCTTGTTTTCTCTTGCTTTGCCTGAAACTGTTTTATTAAATAAAGAAGTAAAACTTAGCTGGTGAACTTAGTGTTAAATAGGTAGTTCTTTAAGATGTTTAAAATGGGTACTACATGAAGAACAGTTGAAAAGAAAGGGTTGTGTTCCTATAGACGTCTAAGAGGCTGAGGACCTGGTATATCGTCTCTCTGTCTAACCTAGTTTGGGAGCTGCTGCGGAGCCCTGGTTGTTACCATGAAATGTGAATGTTGGGATCAGGGAAAGCTTTCTGCAAAAGCCTCTCGCCTAGGAGCGTCTGGTGCTGTTATGGATGTTCCAGGGTGGGTGTTGAGGGAGGGAGGGCTGGCTAGGCTGGGAAATGGCAGAGTTGCATGTCTGGTGGAATACACTTTTAGAGATGAGTATCATGTAACAACCTAAACTTGAGCTGAGTGGTGGGGGGATGGACATGCAACTCTGTTCTTGCAAGAAAACAAAAAACCTCCTGGAGATGCCTATTGTAAGGCCTCAGCACTGGCATTTCGTTATTTTTAAGATTACCTGTCCTTCATAGAGACTGTTTTTTGGTACTAACTCTTCCGTGTTCCCCTCTGCTTTCTCCTGCGTCCTGGGCGTGCTGGTGCCCTTTGCCCAGCTGATGCAGTGCCATGGCCCTGCAGAGCATCCTGAAGGTAGCCCTGCGTGGAGCTGGGCTGGTCAAATGTGCTTTTACCAACAGTGCGATTGCTGCTCAGAACCAGTCCCGAGGCCACAGCCTCCGTCCTAGAAAGCAAATTTTCTGAAAGGATGAGCCCATCCTTTGAACTCGTTTGTTTATCAGTTACTGTTGCTACTGTTGAAAACACACTTGCTCTTGCAGCAAAGCTTTAGCTATCGAAATATCAAAAGCTGTAGATATTGCTGCACAGATGAAGAGACCTTGATCCCGCTTCATCCACTCTGGTCGAGTTAATACATTTGTTTTCCTCAACTGCAGCAGCGTTCAGAACTGCCAATCAGTTTCGTGGGACCATTCAGCTAATGGCTGCCCATTGCTGAGAGGACATGATGCTACTGCTGCCAAAATCTGAGTCCTTCCCACATTTTATGCATAAAGGCATATGTTTGGGGGTGGTTTCAGGAAGGGAGGATGACACGATTAGGTTTTTAACTTTCTCTTCTGTTTTGTTTCTCTGTGCATCTGTATTTCAGTTTTCGGGCTGTACCCAACTCTGTGCAAAATTAACAAATCAGCTGAAGCATCTGCTGATAAGGATCGGCCTTGGTAAAGAAACACACTGTGGTAGTTAAAAGGCAGTAAGTATTTCTGTGCTAGCTTGGATGCTGATTTTTTTCTTTTTTAATTCTCAAGCAGAGCTTTTTACTACTTGCACAGTAGGAATTTGTCAGTAGCTCGCTGGCATTAATAGTCTTATTTCAGCTCTTTTCTATAGCCCAGCAGCACGAGGAGGGGAAAAAGCAGGCTTTGTATGGAGCTGTGTTTGGATCTGTGCTGCAGTGCCCATCTGAACTTGTCTGTGTCTATTTTGTCAGCTTTTGCTTTCCTCTAGTGGGTGCTAGTCCCTTCTTAAACACGTGACATCCCACCATAGAATGCCTGTTGGATCTGGGTTGTGGCTGTCCCTGACCTGAATGAGTTCGCTTGATGGTTTTACTTCTGAAGCTCTTTACTGCAAACAAGATGATACTTCGGTTTCAATTTTCTCTTGTTGGGCGTTTCATCGTTTATTTCTCAATTGATCTGCAAAGGAGTAGGACTAGGACAACACATCTGGTGTTGCTAACCAGGAATACATGGAGAGAGTTCTAGCTATTGAAAAAGTGACTGGCATTCTTGAAGTGGTATGGTTGCATTTATTTGTGTGTGGATATAATCATGTTTCTGTGATACAGTTCCTGCTGAGTCTGAAATGCTAGTGTCAGTAAAGCCAGAAGGAGAAGCCAGACAAAAGCTTGGATAAAAGTCAGAATTTCAGTGCCTCTGACTGATGGTTCATGGGAACGTAATGATTTTGTGTTTAACCTTTGATTTTCATAAAGCACTAGGCATACGCTTTTTTTCCTCTGAATTGCTATTAGTGAATATATATTTTAAAGCCCACAAAACATCAGAAATAGCCCATTTCTGTGCCTAGGTTTCACTCTTGCTGGTAGACCCTTGTTATACTCTGGGCAGTCTAATGAAAATGGTGTTTAACTACAAAGTTTTGATTTTTGCTGCTGTTAACCATGGCAGCCTAATTCCTCGTCTTCCTGAGCTCATGGAGTAGAGGGCATGCTCTCATCCTCCAGCTCTGCCAGTGCAGTGCCTCTGTCTTCTCCATCCAGTGTGCTTCTTTGCCTTGTGTAGAGCTCAGCAGACATTTCTTCCTGAAGACTGGAATGTGTTTATATAATATTTTATATATTATTTTAGGCTCCTGCTTACTCAAATGTAGGCAAATGATTAACCTCTTATTCACAGTCACTAGAGGAATTGTGAGATTGCTTTAGCAGGTACCAAGTCAACTGGATCTAAACCAGTTTCTATTTTCCCTGCCTGGAAAGTCATCATTCATCACTTTCTCACCAAGTGTGGCTACCAAGTTAGAGCAGGCTTTCCAGGCCAGGAGTGTTTAGTGGCAGCGCTGAGTTGTAAACCATGTTGGTCAAGCACTAATTAACTGAGCCCTGCATAGGTAGGGGCTCTTTTCATGGGAGTTTTTTCTCTGGCAGGTGTTGTGAAAGGGGCAAGGTGAGAGGCTCTGTCTCTATGAAAGCTTGGCCGCTGGCAAGCACAAGCCTCCAGTGGGTGCCTCTGCCAGGCTGTGCTCTGGAAATGCCGCTGTAGGAACAGGGCAGTGGTAAGAGCACAGGGCAAAGCTGCTGAAAAGGAGAGAACAACCTGCTGCACTAAATCACAAATCCCCTGGGGACACAGCTCTATAGTTAGCATCTTCAAATGGCATTCCTTTATTACGGCATCATTGTGCATGGTCCTCTAGAGAGGAAGCAAACGATCTTTAAAACAATCTGCTGGCAACTCAGGCTTGAGGATTTGAGCTTTTCCAGGGCTCTTTTGCTGTGTCACTCTTTCCTTTTATGTTCCAACTCGAAGGTTGTTGTTGTTTCACCAGTGAAGTACGTTAAAGCACTGGTAATAGTGTCTACTCCAAGGACAAGGCGTAGAAGGCAGCAACCTAGTGCGAACGAGAGATACTGCAGAACGGTTTTGTTTTGGTGAAATCTGCTGCCTTATCTGTATGTGATGCAAAGACGGGGCAGTTTTCACAAGGCTTGGAGGCTGCATGGTGGCATGTTTTTTGTCCTTTTTGAAATCCGCCACGTTATTTTGATTAGAACGCTAACGTAACTCCTGGCAGCATCCAATCTTACTGCTAGCAGTGATTTCCCTCCAAAGCTTGATGCGGTGCTAACAAGCAGAAAGATCTTGTGCGTCCTGTTTGCACAGAACTTGGAGGACAGCGTGTTCCACGGGAGGTGCCAAGGTAGTGCTGCAACTGTATATAAGGTGAAAAAGTGTTTTATGTGCAGACAGGCTGTTGTGCGGGGCATTAATTTGTATTTTAATGGTGTTCAGAAACTCTAGCTGCAATGATGGCACAATGATGTTACGTTCTTTTACATTTCTTTTACATGTATTTTTTATATATGTATGTATATGCATATATGTTTAAGTGTATATATTTATTTTTTCTCTCATAGTAAAGACTCCTTGTCCTGATCATCTGGGATTCAGTCACTGCTGTACTTTAACATGATCTTCTTATGTACCTCTTGTTTGTTCAGTTTCTAGGTGGCAGAGGCACGGTGAAGCTCTGTGTGGGGCGAGGAAAGCTGATGGGGGAGCCTTGCTTGTAGCCCAGGATGGACTGGCTGTGACAGTGTGCCTTAGCTGGAGAGGTAGTTACGATGAAGAGTTCCTGCAGAGCTGGCCTCCACAGGGAACCACTGAATTCTGCATCCTCCACCTTCCATCAAGTCAAACGGTATGAAGGGCTGGGCTGGTCTTCCTCTAGTTAAGTATTTAGCACCTATTTAGCCTTCTCCTTTCCTATTGTCTTGCGTGTCACTCAAATGTTTAGTCTAAATTTTTACTTTTGGGTAGTGTTTTAGTGAAATGTTGTAACGGCTTAAGGGCAGACATGTTCTTTGACATTTTTATTTGATAATGACAACTACAGATTCACTACAGTTGCTACTGTACTTGGAGAAATCTGGGGGTTTTAGCAACAGCTGTAAATTAATTTGGGAACATGGCCTTTGAAGTAAAATTTAATTGGAGAATGGCTTGTCATAGTAGGCTTTAAAACATGCAGTCAGCTTAAAGCAAGTAGAAATACTGGCAATCGTTGCAGTTTTGTTTTACTATGGAGTAAGTAATTAGATTAGTTTAAGCTCAGATTTTGTATTGCTCAGTCTCCTGTGTCTCTTACTAAGAAGAAATGCACAATTGATTTCAAACACTTGTGCTTATGTGACAATTAAGTGTACGCCTCTCACTGTGTCTCATTATAGGAACACCGTACAGAACAATTTGTCCTTATGCAAATGCGAGAACATGCCAGTTTGTTCAAATTCAAGCTACTTGAAAATATATGGGTTTTTTTTTTTTTCCTTATTCTGAAACCCAAGACTCTTAAACTTCCTCAATCTGGAGGGAGAGAGCCAGTTTTCTGGTTTCCAAAAGCTGTGTGAATTTAAAGTAAACTTTAACCTTTGTTCTTTGTGGTTGTGTAGACAGCATATACTTGCTATGTCAGTCTCATGGTAATTTAGTGGTGGAAAAGACTTCCTCGGTCATCCGGCTCCTTGCTTTCCCAAGTGGTATCTCCTAATCCCTTTGTAAATTTAGAAGTCCAGCTTAAAAACAATTACATCTTTTCTTCTCTCCTCCTATAGATTAATCCATTACTGAAGATGACAAATCTATCTATGTGATTAGGAACCTTCTTTGGATTCCCAGGCTGTGGCTGCCCCATCCCTGGAGGTGTTCAGGCCAGGCTGGACAGGGCTTTGAGCAACCTGGTCTAGCGGCAGTTGTCCCTGCCCAGGGCAGGGGGCTTGGAATGAGATGGTCTTTAAAGTTCTGCTCCAATCCAAACCATTCTATGATTCTATGAATGTTCATGCCCGTTTATACACTTGTTTGAGCTTGTGTTCCTTCTTTTTGCATAAGGACTGCTTCTTATTTTCAGCGGTTTACCTCTTTTGCTGTATTCTGTAAAATATGACTGTACCCTCACCTGTGGTTCTGCTGTGCTAAATGACCCAAGTGTTACTAGTAGATTCTCAAATGATGTCTGTCGTTGTCATCCTCAGTCTGGATGAGTCTCCTCTGAGCCATGACAAAAAGTGTATGCTGCACTCGAGAGCAGATCTGGCTTTTCACTGCTGCCTTGAATGTATCCCAGAATCACCTCTGCTTCCTTCTCTTTCGTAGATGTGTCTGTGGTGGCCAATTCACCTTTCTTAGTTACCTGCAAAACTTCTTGGTGTTTGGCTGGTGCGTCACCATCTGTACTTTCAAACTCTCCTCCATTTCTGTTACTTGGTGCTTTGTGCCTCTGCTGTTCTGGAAACGCCTTCATTTCTGTGGGGGCTTCTGTAGTATTTGTGCAGAGGTTATTCCTAACAAAACCAGAATGTTCCCAAGGCTGATTCTTGAGGCACATGTTTGGTTTCCAGGCTGGTATTTTCTTATTCCGCATCACCTGGAGCTGTCTGCTGCAAAGCCAGCTCCTTTGTCTGTTTTCCCATTCCTCTGCCAATCTGTCTTAACCAGTAAATCTCTTTCTGAAGTCCATGTGAGTAAAATATAGTACATTTGTCTAAAAAGATCACTTTTTTTGAGAATCTTCAGGCTGGTCTGGCATATTGAGCTATTCCCTCTTCCCTCTTTTTCTCTGTCTCGCCTTAATCCTCTTTGCTTGCAAAGTACCTTTCTGTTGAAGGCAGACTACCAGGTCTGGAGAGGCTGTGATCTCTCTCCCTTCTGTTTCTCCCCTGCAGTGCCACCTCCAATGTGCCACATGTTTTATTAACTCATATTGTTGCTTTTCAAGAGGTTTATAAATCTTGCTTCTTGGCCTGCAGTTCACGAGCCTATTTGGATTCTAAAACTGAGACGGGCCACTCCTTGGAACTTTCATGAAGATTCTTAATCCTCCCTCTGCCAATGTTCTTGTTCAAATTAACCCCTGGGCTTTTGCCCTCGTGATTACCCTTATCACCCCTCTTTAAAAACAATGCAAATCAAATGTAGTATTTTGTGCTGTGCCTAGAGTACTCTTAATCTCTGCTCTGACCTTGCTTGCAGCCCTGTTTCTCTCTCTGCCCTTTCTCATAAACTGAAGAACCTTTTACTATTTCTTTGTTTTAAATATCTTTGTAGGGACTTAATGCTGCATCAGTTCTCATCTTTATTCCTAGACTTTTTGATCTCTAAAATACAACTTTCCAGGTGACTTGAAACCTGTGCCTGCTTCTTGTATTCCTTCCCAAAGCAGGAACGTGTTCAGTTGGAGTTTCTTCTGTTCTTGTCTGGGATGTGTTCTTAATAATGGAAACACCTCTTGACTCCTGGAGAATGCCTGCTGGGTTGCCTGTCTGCAGCGAAACTGTCTGTGCCACAGTGCAGCTGACTTCACAAACCAGTTCCTTTTGGTTGTGGGTTTCAAAAGAACAACCTGGTGACTTGCCTTTTGTTTAGTCTTTCTTTTGAACTCCGAGTCTCTTAACGATAGTGCAGTCCAAGGTTAATTTCTACGACCTTTCATGTGTGCTCATTATGTATGCACAAAAATTAAGACTAAATAGCATCACTTTGTGTTGGTTCATTAGCTGCTTGAAGAAATGTGTTGCGCTGTGGTATCCAGAAGGATCTTGGTCCTCTTGCAGTTAATAAATTAGAAAATAACTGTAAAAATTAAGCAAAATAAAATGTTTCCAGAAGGAAACCTGTCACTATCTCTGTGTCTGTGCTGTTCTGAGCAGCTTTCAGCAGAAGCCCTATAAAAGCACCACTATTTGGTCTTTTTTTTACTGTCCTTCCAAATGACTTGTGTCATTCCTTCTCATCTTAGCCTGTTCCACCAGGCACACGTGCTATCCCATCATCTTTGAGCTACGTGTTTTAGGAGCAGCTTAACCTTGAATACCAAATCTTTCAGTTGATTTTGTTCTCCTCTGCTTTATGTCATCCCTGTGTCATCTGTAGTGTGGCTGGGAAGTAGGGAAAAGGGGTTTGAGCTTCCTCAGGCTCAACAACAATTGTGTCTACGTCATTCGCTTCATGGTTAAGTGCTTTTATACAAAAGACTGGCAAAGCAACGGCACTTCTTCCTGTCCAAAATTTAGAAAGAAGCTGAGACTGCTCTGCTTTATGCTGAAGGGGGTGTGTGTGTTGACTTGAAAATGTGTTAGAAACTTATTAATGGGTGGGAGCCCTCAAACTGGAGTAGTCTGTGAGTGTTGGGCTTGGATGTGCTATCTGTCACCCGAAACCTCTGCCTGGTGGAGATGATGGATTTTATAGCTGCTCCCATGTGCAGCTATGTTTGTGTGTCGTCTCCCCCAAAGTCAGGTTATTTGAACACCTGACATGGGTGAACAAGCGGTGGGAGATCCAAAGTTAAGAGTTTTTAGGTGCCTACTTTGCATTTAGCTTCTCAGCTCTGCCTTATGCTCCCGCTTTCCCCCAGGCTGGCTGCTCAAGCGGAGAATGCTGCTTCAGCAGTCCGATACCTTCTGTTTACCTTCAAAGCCCACGATAATCTTCGCTTGCTCTCCAGTTGATGCAAGAGGCACTTTCACAGGCATTGGGAGGTGGGTCAGGAGCGGTTGCTTTAATCTGAAGTTATTGCTGCAAGGGAGTGGGTTTTCTAGAAATCGGATGCCTCCGCAGCTGCTGAAGTCGAACCTGCCCCTGGTCTGGAGTATCGTGCTTCCCAACCCACCTTTCTCGCAGCTTGGATGCTTGCCACGCACCAGAACAAACTCCAGTGAGTAGCAGAGCATCGTCGTCCATCCCAGCTGCTCGGCTGGGACTTTCCCGCCCCGGCAGAATCCATGGAATGCCTTTGAAGCAGCTCTCTGTCTGCTTTGCCTTGCCCCGGCAGTGCAAAGGGGATGGAAGTGGTACTGGAGATTATTGAGCCCAAAGGACCCACCAAGTCCTTCCAGAAATAACAAGTGGTTGACCATAGTTTAACTTGCATTCAGTACTGAGTCCTTCATAATTGTCAGTGTCCTTTACAGAGGAGCTAAGCTCTATAGCCAGAGAAATGGAATGCCAGGGAAGAGAAATGCTTTGCCAGAGGTTATGCTTGGTGTGTGTTTTTATTGTTTTTGGGCTTTTTCTTTTTCTTTTTCTTTCTTTTTCTTTTTTTTTTCTTTTTTTTTTTTTGGCTTCTGCCTTTTGTTAGTATGTCCTGAGGGTTTTTTCAGAGTTGTAGTTGGCACTGCATGTGCAGTCAGCAACGCTAGGAACTTTTGTCGACTGGAGTTAGTGTTTACAAAAAGAAATCCACAGGAAACTTTGGGGTTTTGATTGAAACTTTTGCCTTAATAAAACCTTACGGTGCTTTGCACAGAAAACTTACAGTGTGAATATGCTGTTTGAGCAGATTAGACTTTTTTGTTGTTGTTGCTGTGCTTGGTGTCTGGAGGAAATCTCTTGGCTTCACAGGGCATCATGAGAGTCCCTGACCCGGGTGCAGCGAGGGGCATCTAAGTTTTCTGTGGACCCTCAAAAGGAGTCGTGAAAATTGAGCCTTTTCTACCAGTTTCTCTTCCAACTTTGGAGCTTCCACTAAAGCAAATACATATATATTTTATTTTTTTTAGGCTGCTGTGACTTAGAAGGTATATAAATACAAAAGGATGCAGAAAGATTTTTGGCCAGCTTGGCATAGTAGCTTATGTGTCTTCCCTTCAGTAGGGAGAGGAGGGGTGCGTGCATGTCTGCACATGTATAAGGGCATATATTTCTATATCAATCCCCTGTAGTAACTAACTCGATAAAACAGTAGTGGAAACAAGCTGTAGTTACGACTTGTGAAAACAGCAGTGTCATTCCAGCAGTGTAAGTATCCTGTTTTTCAGACACGGCTGACTAGAAATAGAAAAACTGGACTTTTTATTCCATCAACTTAAGGATGGAATAACTGTGTAAAGGCAGCACTGCTAGTTGTTTCAGTGCTGATGGTTCTGGCAGGATTATCTCTTATCAGCAATTCAAAACCACACATTTGGGACTGAAAACCTTTTATTCTTACTCCATGAACTGCTGAAGAGTCATTGTCTCTAAAGATAAAATTAAAAAGCTCGATAGCTCAAAGGGTGGAGGAAAGCAAACAGAATTATTCTGGAATTAAATACAATAGGGAATTGTCAGTGACTTCACCTTTTAACAGCTATTTTTGGTGGTTTTAAATATTTAAAAACTTACCTGCAGCTGCCACAATTCTCCGCTTGCCAGCACTGAAATGTTGCAGAAATAAGGTAGTTTGTGGGTGGGGACTGGCCTCCGGTTCATCTTCAAAGCAATTTCTGCTGGGAAGCCTTGTTCTAATTCTAGGAGCTAGGAATGAAGTGTGCTGCTGACGTGCAGGGAAGGCGCTATGTTTGCTTAAAAGTTCTTCTTTCTTAATGTTCACAGCAAAGTGTGTGTGGGGTGGAGGCTTTTTTTCTCCATTTCAGGGAAGGTCCATTACTAACATCCTTTTTAAAATGGAAATTCTCTTCCCCACTGCCCAAAAACTGGGTGGCAGGTGACACAGTGGTTCAGCTGGTCAGGTGGTGTTAGCAGAACTCCTTTATAGCTGTCTCAAGTTATTAAATTAAGGTTTTCTTTAAAACTGGATCCATTAAAACAGTGCAATGGACTGAACACTGAATTCAAATGAGGCAATTATTCTGGCAGTAAAACTTCTGACTAAGGCATAATTTTGTTATGTAAATTATAACTTTTCAACCTTAAATGGTATTGTTGGCCGAGACAGAGACTAACTGAAACACAGGAGGAAATATAACCTTAAACAAGAAATCCGTAATAGGTGAGGCATAACTCTACCCTTTGTCTTTCTCCATAGACGAGAAATAGCTGGGAGCAGCTGAACCAACTTTGCTGGCTAAACATGTCCTCTGAGCGTGTTGGGGTAACCAGTTTGGTCCTGTTTTCATTCGTATAATACCTGGTCTCACCTTCGTTTGCAGCTTCTCTTAATGAAGGGTGTTGAACCGATTGTCCTGATGGATTCCTGAAAACTGCTTGAAGAAAGCCTTTTAAAACCATGTCCAGCTCATCTTTCAAACACCCTGGCATGAAAACTCATGAATGAAATTCGATCTTCTGCTCCTGGCTCATGAGATTTCAACATGCAAAGTCATGTATTTAATTGTATTCACCTCTTCTCCCCGGGGTACGGTGGCAGGCAGCCATCGGAGCTTTTCTCTCTCTAGTCTGAAAAGCACAGCTACAAAATGCCCTTCTGGCTGGGGAAGGGAGGGCTGCAGGCGCCGTTCTCTGCAGCAGTTTCACTGCAGTGCTTCACCTGCTGCTCTTCTGGGCCGGGCTCTGGCCCGAGCACATCGGTGATCTGACCCTGCTTAGCTATAAAATTCAACCGAGATGAGGCAGACCCTCTGGAAAATGAGGCTGAAACAAACTACAGCAGCCTTGGTTTCCTACATTCTCTTTCTTCGTCTATTTCAGCACCCTGAAGTTCTATTTTTATTAGATTATTTTCGTTTTTAGCATCCAACTGAGAAGGCAAACAAAATAGCTCAGTTGCATTTTGCAGAGGAGACTAAATTGGGAGGTGACCCAGTTCCAACAAGAGCTGGAATCAGCAGGCAGAAGGCACAGGGAGAGAATTAACCCAGGATCTAGGGTAGGTATATCTGCAGTACGGGGAGCTCTCTTATCCCCCCAGCCTGTAGGGGAAGTGCAGGTGGTTTTAGCACTGTCTGGTTGAAAGAGCGAGGTGATGATCTTTATAAAATTGGGAGGGGAGAGAACATAACGGCATCCTTGGCAGTGGCTGCCTCCTGGCCTTCAGAGCACTGCAGAGGACCAAAGGGGTCCCCTAAGTTTTATGCACATTTGTAGAAAGGTGAACTAAGCCCTTTTCCTTGATCTATCTCCCCAAAACCTCTCTGCCACCACTTGTCACCCATCCCCTCAGTGCTTATCACCAGGGCTAGAAGGAGGAACCAAAGCCTCAGGGGAAGGCAATGGTTAAGCAGCATGGCTGCTTCCAGTGCAGGAGGCTTCCTCTGCTTGGATGGGCGCAGGAGGTGCCTGGATGAGGTGTTGCCCTCGTGTGTGTTCTGTTGGCAGCTGGAAGTGGAGCATCTTGCTTTCAAAGCCTTCGCTCGGCTGGCTCCGGTGTTCTCTGGCTCAGCTCTCCCTTCTGCCATCGGTTACTCTGGAGGGTTTACAGCCCTGGCTCGTCCACGGGGCCGGGTCACCTGGAAAGGTCCCCAGGCTGCGCTCCAGGTTGCTCATACGACACATCGATGTGCGTTCTTGGTCAGCATCTGCTGTTAGGACTTCTTACAGTGGTCCTGTGCACTCTGGCGCATCTGCTCGTGGGGTGGGTGAGCTGGGTGCCCCCCTCGTCCTGTGCCAGCCCCAGGGGTGCCCTGTGTAGCATCAGCAAGGGCATCTCGAGGTAGACGTGTGTCCTGATGGCACTGTGGCATGGCAGGGGAGAGCCCAGTGGGACTCTGGCTGCATCTGTCTGATACAAACCTATTGTGTGTGTTAACTGCATGTCTTGCACCTAGAAATTTGTCCAATTTCATAGATGTTACGGCTTGAAGTTTTTAATTAAAAGCTATTTTTAGGCTAGAAACACAATAATAAAGCAACTGTTTTGGTGGTGGCTGTCAAGGGAAACATATTCAGTGTCCGAATGTGTCCATATCAGCTCATGATAAATGTGGCAGTGAACCTGCTGTTCTTAAACTAGCAAGCGTGGATTATCCCCGTTTCAAAAAGGAGGCTTTTTAATGTAACAATTCAAAGATTACCATGGAAACATAATCTATAGTTAGTTCTGTAATATGCTTATGTGATACTCCTGGGAGAAGAGCCTGAAGTCTCCTGATAATTGCATCCTATGTGGCAGTGCCCTGGGCTTTTTGCGTTTTTGAGCTTTGAATTGAAGATTATTGCGAAGGTGTAAGAGAAAGGAGGAGTCGAGTGGCGGGGACTGTCGCAGGAGTGGTGCTGCTGCTGTA
The DNA here is from genome assembly GCA_013400035.1 of Rynchops niger. NCBI lineage: Eukaryota > Metazoa > Chordata > Aves > Charadriiformes > Laridae > Rynchops > Rynchops niger. The sequence goes on along the minus strand of VXBH01001456.1, from coordinate 758,728 downwards.
ATGTCAGCGGCATCCAAGTGTCTCCTTCACAGCTCTTAAAATTCTTAAGCATAAAACCACGTCCTTGAAAGCGGTTCTGTTCAGCTGTACGTGATGCTTCTGTCACTTTGAGGGGTGGTGGTGGCACCTGATGTACAGTATAAGGACCTTTTTGGGAAAGTAGACAAAATTTGCCATTATGGATATACTAAAGAATAGGTTTCATTTTGTGTGGTATTAGGAGATTAGATACCTGCTGGGATCTCTGATGAATATAACTATGCATGCTAATTTCCCTTTTCAGCTTTAACCATACTTCATTTACTAAAAAGAAAATACAAATATATGGTAGATAATGTCAAGGTAAACCCTTGGACCCACCTGTACCTTACAGCTGGCTGTATGAAATGAACAGACAGAAGGATGTTTTTGACTCTAGAATGAACCTCTATCTACATTTGTACAACGCATAGAACTTAACTGTTAGGATTCCTCCTTGCAACTCCCTGGATACGGATTTCTCTAACAAGAAGATCTCTGCTGTCCTTAAGATCAAAACCCTATTGCAAGAAGTTCTCCAAGGGTGGCTGTTGCAGCCTCGGTTGCTCCTTTTCCTTTCTCCTGTGGTTCCTTTTGAGGTGTGGGCTGCTTGACGTAGAGTAGGAGACATGCTGGTACCTACTCTGGGCCACCTCCTCTTAATTCCAGGCAGGCATATTTTGCAACTATAACTTCTCCCTTTTCTGTTTTTCTAGGGTTTCTGGTATGCACTTAAAGCCATATCTCAAGTTACAGAAGAAAGAGCGATCTCCAGAAATAAGCCAGGATTCCCTGAGAGGCCAACCTATGAGCCATCAGAGATCAGCACAAGAAGAAAAATACACCAACTGCACCAAACAGAGCGTTTTCCCAAAACCCTCCCTTGTGACTCCATCTCGTAAGCTTCTGGGGATTATTTATCCAAATACTATGTGCAATATGAGTGGGAAAGGTCCAGCGGATGGTCCAAGCGGAAGGGAAAAGAAGAACGCCTTGTCTGCAACCATCCACCAGGGAGAAGAAGGGGAAGGGCCGCTGGATGTCTGGGCTGTGGTGAAACCTGGCAATACAAAGGAGAAGATCGCATTCTTTGCAGCCCAGCAATGCAGCAGCAACAACCGGCTCGGGTCGATGAAAATTAAAAGCACATGGGATATCGATGGAAGAACAGCTAAACGCAGGAAAAAATCGGTTGATCTTAAAAAAGCCAGAATTCAACTGGAAAGAATGAGGGAGGCGAACGCCAGGTGCTCCCAGCCGGAGCCTTTTGCCTGCGGCATCGAGCACTGTTCGGTGCATTACGTCAATGACAACGGTGAGGGTGTGTTCCCAGGCCGATCCCTCTCGGTGATAGAGATGGTGGCCTTTCTGGAGCAACGAGCAAGGGCTTTACTGGTGGACTGTGCTAAAACCTGCACGCCTGCTTCTACTACGAGGCTGAGCGCTCAGCCTAAAGGTGCGCTTCCCAGCTCAGACCCCTTCTCCGCTGCCGGGGCGTGCGAGGTGCATGCGGAGAGGGGACCTTGTGGCAGTAGCGAGCAGCAGCAGAGCGAGCCTGTGCGAGTGCTGGACATGGTGGCCAAGCTGGAATCGGAGTGCCTGAAGCGCCAGAGTGAGCGGGAGGCCGGGAGCCTTTCGCGGAACAACAGCTTCCGTAGAAACGTTGGGAGGGTGCTCCTGGCAAATGGCACCCAGCCTGAGGGAGAGGCGGGGAAGGTGTCCTCAGGGGTCCTGGCACCGGGGGATGGCTTGGAGGAGGCAGGGGTAGCAGAGGCTGGGTACGGAGGACGGTGCAGTCCTCTGAGTGACACCGAGTTGTGGGATGGCGCTGCCTCCGCTCGGCAGCCTTTTCCTTCGGGGCTGGATACTCGGATGGGGAATGTGAATTCGGGACTTGTTCATGCAGTGTTGGCGATAACTACTGGCAGGAGCGATTCTGAAATGCGACTTGAGCCTCCCAGACCTCTGCCATCTGCGTGTCCAGCTGCTGCCAGGTTGCCACCGGTTTCCTTGCAAAGCAAGAACGCGACTGTTGATTGTACATCGAAAGAGGCTGTAATTTTCCCAAAGCAGAGTCTGCACACCCCTAGGAAGGAGCCCTTATGTATCAGTATATCGGTCACCAAGACCGAGAAAGGATGCAGAAAAGAGCAGCTCTCTAACTCTAGTTTGAGTGAAGATCCGCTCCCAGGGAGGCTGTTTTTTCTCCAGGCTGACCAGCCTGCTGCTCACGGTCAACAGCCACTACAGGAAAGTACGCAAGAAAAGCCAGGATAGGTAGCTCAAAATGAGGATGAGGATGCTTTGGCATCTGACAGATCATGCGTCAGAAACAGTGTCCCTACAGAGCCATCTGCCCTTTCTGTCCCTCCCACAGAAGGGGCTTTGCAAGTACTTGATGCTTCCTGCTTAAAAAGGCAGGTTTCGCATGACTTTCTGGAGACCAGGTTTAAAATTCAGCAGCTTTTGGAGCCTCAGCAGTATATGGCTTTCCTGCCTCACCACATCATAGTGAAGATTTTTGGATTGCTTCCTACGAGGAGTCTGGTTGCCCTAAAATGCACTTGCTACTACTTCAAATTCATCATTGAGTACTACAACATCAGGCCGGCAGACTCCCGCTGGGTCCGTGATCCCCGCTACAGAGAAGACCCTTGCAAGCAGTGCAAGAAGAAGTACGTGAAAGGGGATGTATCGCTGTGCCGGTGGCATCCCAAACCATACTGTCAAGCTTTACCCTACGGGCCTGGGTACTGGATGTGCTGTCACCGGTCTCAGAAAGGCATCCCAGGCTGTAAGTTAGGTCTTCATGACAATCACTGGGTTCCTGCCTGCCACAGCTTTAACCGTGCTATTCATAAGAAAACCAGAGGAGCGGGAGCCGAAGCGGAAGAGGAATATTAGTGCACATACACTTTCCTGCAAGATTGTTTGGGGTAGGAGGAGATTCTCATGCCTTGTGCTGTTTACAGTGTATATAATTGTCATGTTGTGTTTTTGTTTTTTTTTTTTCCACAGGGCTATGAAACTGCACATACTTAAACACAAGAGCCTTTACCTTTTAGATTAAAGATAGCTTTTAGTCCATCGATGTAAATAACACTATAAAAACTAATTGTACATACAGAGTCTACAGCTGGCTGAACAACGTAATCACTACAATGCAGCTATGATAGTGTTGCGGCTATAGTTGTGTGTGTTTTTAAGTGTCTTGTTTCAAAATCTGTATATCCTGTATAATATATGAATGTTTCTGAGAAGAAACTCTAAATAGGTAAAGGTCAACTTGTTCAAAGAAATCTTCAGACAACTTAACTGGACAACCTTAAAATTAGACTTAGAGCAGATCCATTATAGTAGCGTGGCAGTGGATAAAAAGAGAGGAATATTATTGCATAGTCAGAATATAAAAAGTTCTTGGCTACTTTACCCATGTTGTCTGGTTGGTTTTTTTTTTTTACTTAAATAAAATGTGCATTCTAGGTCTGCCTTACCTGATTTTCTCTTGTAAAACTCTTGCCCCAAAATAAAAATACTGTAAAACTTGTGGCAGAAACTTGGTGCTGTGATGTAGTTCAGACTTGCAGAATGCTTCCTCTAGAGAAATAATCCTTGAAAAATGAAACAAAAAAAAAAACCCCTCCAAACCTGTATTACTTGGAGAATTCCCTGCTGTAATAGTCACAAATTCCAGCTTTTCCTTTCCCTCCCAGAAGCTCCTGTTCTCTGGAAAGCTGGTACTAGGTGTGAAAACCAGGGACTCTCTGGTGTGAGTCCTTCTCAGCTCTTGTGTCAGCCCCTCAGCCGGGCACTGGATGCTCGCGGATGGAGCGTGGGCCCAGCAGGGTGAAAGCGGAGTTGCCTCGGCTCGCTGATGTGCTGGAAGCTTTGCTCTCTGCTGTATATGGAATTTTTCCCTCGCAAGAAGAATCCTTACCCCACTTCGCCCTGCTCTCCTGCAGCCTCTGGCATCTTGTTTCTGAGGTGTGAGTCAGTGCTTCCCAAGCGGAGTTGCGAAGGTTTGCGTCAGAAGTGCAGATGAAGGGCAGTTCCTCAAACTCTGAATGGGAGCTGAGCGTGGCATCTATCCGAGTATGTCCTGGAACACATTCCTGTCCTGCAGTGCTTTTTCCCAGAGTCCAGCCCTCCTTGTGCCCAGCTCCTTGCCCGAGGGGCGACAGTTTGTAAGCCTGGGAATGTGCCCTGGAGAACCCAGCAGGAGCAGCAGGCGTGTTGCAGCCAGGTAGAGCAGCGGTTGTGTCGGTGGTGTTTGAGTCCCTGCACTTTGTGCTGTGGCTGTTTCTCTGCCCCTTCTCAGAAGAAGGGTGGATCCCTGGCAGACAAGATCTCAGAGCTGGTGCCACCTTCCCTCCTCTGCCCTGCAGCCCCCAGGGGAGCGCCTGAGATGGGGTGAGGGCTCTTAACTGGAGCAGCGTCTGGATGGGGCACCCAGCTGGACCTGCTCTCTCATCAGCGAGGAGCGGACGGGCCAGGATTGCTGCTGGCTGCGGTGGCCAGGCTGGACCACCCGCCTCCCTCTGCTTCACCTTTGCTGAAACCACAGTGGGACCGCAGGGAGTGAGTCACATATTGTTTTCGAATGCGAGGACAGAGAGGGTTTGAAGGCATGTGTGTTTGTTCTCTCCGTTAACAGCGGGAGAAAGAAAACTGAGGCCTTACAACCTGAAGTGCGGGTTTGGTGAGCTCAGGATGGTCACGGTAGATTTAACAGGGATGCTGTTTTTTTCCCCCCAGTCCCTGCTTTACCCCTCCCTCGGCCATCCCTGCAATGCAGCAGACATTATGGCAAGCAGGAGGAATGAAATTAGAAATCTAAAAGGAGGGTGGGGTGACCTTGTAATCAGCTGTGAAGAGGGAGAGGAAAAGCAGGATCCCTCATTAATGCGGTGGCTTCATTCTTGTAACGGGGCGCAGGCTTCACTCCACTGTGCAGGGACAGGCAGCAAAACAGCTTTTCTGGGAGGAGTTGTCTTGCCAAAGCCATCGGCATCAAAGGCCTTCAGCTTAATTTCAATTAAGGAAGAGGGGGAAGAAACAGCTTTCCTGCCCCCCACCCAAGACTCTGGAAAACTTGAGATATCGCACAGCGGGCCGACAGCAGCGAGGGACATCCCTGCGAGGCTGAAATAGAAACAGCGGAGGAAAATATTTTTTAACTAGATAAGGGGCCGGTGAGG
>VXBH01001456.1:734314-753475 GCA_013400035.1 Rynchops niger | reverse complement strand
TTTTTGGAACAGGGTGTGAGATTTTGGTCACCTTCGTTGAACAAGGGGAAAAAATAAGAATAAAATAATGGCGCTGGCCTGTTTGGTTGCTTGGAGCAGTTAAAATCAGAGGACAATTTGCTGGCTGAGGAACGTGGGCTGTTTTTGTACGTTGTTTATTATGCTGGTTGCCGAACTATCCCTGTTGCACTGCATTGCTGGGAAAAAGTGTTCTATGGAACAAACTTTTGCATCCAGAAGTGGGTTGTTTTGAATGTAGCCATGCTGAGCTGCCTGCAAGTTGGGCTTTTTTTTTTTTCCCCAATAAAGTAGTAAAATGCAGATTTCTGATTCCTTAAGGGCCAGCCCAGGGAGAACGCAAGGTCTGATGAATTTTTTTTTTAAGAGGCAATTAAAAAAAATTAAAAAATTAGTCCAGTGTTGGACTTAGAAAATTCAGTGCTGGGAAGAACTGAGGAGTAAAGACTGCGCTGGGTGCTTGACTTCCCTGCCTGGGAGCAGTTGGAGCGTCTGGACTGAATTTCCAGATCTGCCTGTGAAGATACTGTAATAACAATTCCATTGTTCGGAAGCTTCCAGTTTTCATCAAGCTCTGGGAGGGGGGGAGGCTCCCGATGTGGATGCCACTGCAAAAGCCACCCGGGGCTGAGGCTGCTGGTTAGGCTCCTGCTCCATCCTGCCTGTTCCTCCGGCAGCTTTCCCCCTTGGCTGCGTCCCTGCGGCGATGCTCTGCGACACTGTTGGAGCTCAGCTCCCTTGCGTTGTCCCCAGGTCACGGCTGCCCCCGTGGCAGCCCCCAGAACCATCATCTCACACTGCACTGCTGTGTCCCACCTCCACCTTGAGTCCTGCTTCTTGCGGGGTGGGAACCGTGCTGAAGCCTCACCCAGGGCTGCTTCTCCTCCCCAACCTGCCTTGGGCTGGTCTGAGCAACCCTGGAGTAGGGACGGGACTCGGGGCATTATGGGGCTCAGAACGGTTTGGGTTTTAAAGGACCTTAAAGACCATCTAGTTCCAACCCCCTGCCCTGGGCAGGGACACCTCCCACCAGACCAGGTTGCTCCAAGCCCCGTCCAGCCTGGCCTTGAACAGTTCCAGGGATGGGGCAGCCACAGCTTCTCTGGGCAACTCTCCTGCCACAAACCAGTGTTGGCAGAGGATGAACCCTCCTGCTGCTGGCACTGCTTGAGCACGAGTGATTTAAGGAACCCGTGGGCAGGAGCTGAGCTTGGAGCCAGGCTTGGCTTTGGGCAGGGGCTGCTTTCCTGCAGGGCCGTGACCAAACTGCTCCTGAGCATGCAGCAGACAGGAATCACGGGGCATCACTCCTCCCCACCAGAGTGCTGCCGCAAAAAAATTAAGTGGGATGTGTTTTTTCTTCTCCATTGCTCCCCGGCCAGTAAACCACGGTCTGCTGGGCCACCAGCTCCCGCAGGCAGAGCCTGCCTCTTGCTCCCTTTCCCATCCCTGTCACTCAGACACGCAATGGTTCACATTAATAGTTACCTCCTCCAGAAGACACACGTGTCCTGAAACGGCCTTCTAAGGAGGAGCGTCCTCCCTTGCACGCAAGTCCTCCAGGCTCCCCGCTGCAGAAACAACCCTGGTCCCACAGCAGAGCGGCTCAAAGCTGGGCTTACACAAGAGATTTATCCCTTTACAGCTACATCCAGGGACACGTGTGTGTGTGTTTTGCAGGACTCCTCTACCTGCTCTAAAGGAGATGCAGTTATTTTAGGTAAAAGAATTTTTTTAGGATGGGTATTGCTTGTTCCAGGGCTGTGTGATGGCACTGTAACAGCTCCGGTCCCCCTGGGATGCTCTGAAGGCTGGAAATTCTCAGGTTACAAACAAAACACACAGAAGTAACAATTATAAATATACAACTTTAAAAAAAAATAATACTGGTAAAGATTTATTGCAATAATACAATAAAATTTAGAAAAAAAACACAAACAAACCCAAAAGATTTGTGTTTAGTTACATCTAGTTGGGAAGTTGCAGAGAGAGGCCGTGAGTTTCTGCAGGTGACGAGCAGCCCTGGGGTGTCCCCCCCCAGCCCTCACCAAGGCACCCCATTTCCAGCGGAGGGGTACGCTCTGGAAATGGAGTTTTTTCCCCTGGAAGCTCAGGCTGAACACCCCAGATCACCGGTCACGGACAAAAGTCACAGCCTAAACTGAAATTCCCGCATTTGCGCCACACAAAAGTGTTTTGAGAACTCTCAGCCAGCTGCCTTCAAATATCTCTAATTACAGATATTCCTGCCCTCCCTCCCCCGCCCAGCAGAACAACCTGGAAAATTCATCCTGGCCATTGCACTCGAGGTTTGGACACACATGATTCTTCCTTAGCTACACCTGTGCAAAACACTTTTAAAAAAAAAAAAAAATCAAAACCAAAACAAAACAACAAAAACAAACCACAATCTGTATTCTGTTACAAAAACAACCCGGAAAAAGACCTGTCCCAATGCATTTTAACCCCCTGGCAGGGCCGTTGTGCACTTTCAGAATACGAAAGGTTGCAAATAAATTATTTGGAAAGTGTGATGGTGATGAAATATATGGCTTAAAAAGGTTTTTGTGTTGGTTTTTTTTCCTAAAGGAAAGGAGAGTGTACAAAGTAGAATCACGGCCTGACCTTTAGGGGGTTCAAAGTAGCACAAAGGCAGCGATGACAGAGCAAAACGCATATTAAAATAATTAAAAAAAAAAAAAAAGAAAAAAAAGAGAAGATAGTTACATGGCGGGGTCCAGTGCAAAATAAAGGGGGAACCAGAGGGGGCTGTGCGGTGCTAAGAGCCCAGTATACAGTACTGGTGTGTGCTGGTTGCTCAGAGGATGCGAGAGCTGCAAGGGAGTAAAGTGCTGTGAGGGGAGCAGCGCCCAGACCCCCCCCCCAGCTCCTCCAGGCTGTGGGGGGCTGCAGGAACCTTCCACCATTGGGCTGCAGTAGTCAAGGGAGTCTTGGTGGTTCTCTTAAAATTAACCCAACTGTTGGATTTTGACCCAAAGAGTGGCAGGACTGAGGGCATCTTCATCTAATGACGGGTGGGATGTTAGTGTGGAGTTAAGGGTCTTTGGTTTAAAAAACAGAAATAAAAATAAAAAGAAACTACCAACAAGAGATGCCTGTCCCCGAGGCCAAAGAGAAAGAGCTGCCGTAGGAGAGGGGCTGGGGGAGGCCATGCTCAGCTGCCCCCCCCACGTGGGGCTCACGGGCCTTGGTGCCACAACCGCTTTCCCACCCATGGCGCGGTGCAGACGGGAGGCAGCGCTGGCCGCGACAGGGAGGAACGGAGCAAAACCATCGCCCACCGCTCCGCGACACGGCTGGGCCAGCCACCCCGCAGCCGGGAGCTGGGACACGCAGGAGGGCGCTGCCCGATGGCAGGGATGTGGCTCGGGCATTGCTCACGCAGCCTCGCCATGTCCCCCGTGTCCAAAACCTCCCCTCCCGGACAGACGGGAGGATGCTTTTGTGTTCGTTTGCCCCGTGGAGAAGTACAATGTCCCAGCTCCATAAAATGTAAACCATACGTTGGAAGCCTCACGGAGCGAACCCGTCTTTAAGCAATACGCACCGCAAGGTGGAGGAAGCAGAGGAGCACGTGTTAATGAACGCGTCAGCGTTAATGAAGCTGTCAGCATCGCACCTCCTGGCGTTTTACAAGCCAGCCAGTTGCGCTGGGAGCATCTCTGCAGTGAAATCAGATCAACTTCTTGGCAGTGGGTAAATAAAAAAAAGAAAAAAAAAAACCAAAACCAAAACAAAACACCCCACCAGAAACATAAAATAGAACAAAGTTTAAAAATCCATGTAGTGTGGAGACTCCGTGATTCCATTAAACTAGCTTGAAATGAGGTTTTTCTACTATGAAAAAGTGGCAACGTGGTGTTGGAACTGATGAATATTATTGCAACAACGCAATCCTGTATCGGCGTCAAATGTGGGTCTAGCTAAGAGAACGTCCAGTGTTTCTTTGGTGTATGATATTAAAAGAGCCTGTGTGCTTTGGACAGCACAACACGAAAACTTCTAGAATACCTACCGGTGGAAACAGCATGAAACCAGCCAGTTTTCTACAGCAAAACTGGGTCAAGATTCACAACCAAATCTAAACTAAGAGCAATTTGCTGTGTGAATTCCTGTCCACGCTGATTCTTTGTATTAAAAATATGGCAACAGAGATTAGAAAACATGTTAAAAATGCATAATTTTCATGTCCTGAATGAAAAAAAATTAGGAATATGCATTTTTGCATTATGCAAGACAGATTTAAAACACACACAAACGAAAAACCCTGTAAGGAGAGTTAAGAAAATGTGAACTGCATTTGCACCACTGTCCAGACTGCGCAGGGAGCAGCCTCCTCTCCGTACTCATCCCGATCCAGACACTCCAAAATCTGTTTCTTCTTCAGAAAGTAGAGCTGGAGGCTACCGGGTCCTTTTTTCTTCGTTACTTAACAATGCAGACAGAACCAAGACACAAAGTGCCGTCCCAGAATCCATCAGAAGTACGTAGCTAGCTAATTTACAAAATGGTACCATCACAGTCATCTTGGGTAAATAAAAAGGTTTTTTCTGGTTTACAAAATGAAAGTCCGACCTTTTCTTTGTTCCAGGCACTACTTAACTGAATACGTAAGGTTTACTACAGTGCTGTCGGGGAGGGATTCCTTCCGCAAATCCTACGATGCTTTTCCCGTGCTCGTTAGCGATGTCCAGTGTATGCCTTCAGCCAGGAGGTGACGGAGGCGGCGGCGGAGGAGATCATTCCGCCAGCGCTGCTGCTGGCGATGGGCTGAGACACCTGGCTGCTCTGGCTCTGCAGCATCTCCACCTGTTGAGAGGGGATGTCGCAGAACCTGGGGCTCGGCAGATTCTCCCAGTCTGTCCCTAGGTCCGTCTCTTCGTCGCTGACATGCTCATCGCCGCTCTCATCCGTTTCTCCGGTGGCGCTGGGATCCACGAACTCCATGGAGTCTTCGAGATCGGCACTGATTTCGAAAGGCCCGGACCTGCGAACACGGACACAATGCCATCGTCAGCCCAAGCGGGAGAGGGACCGTCGCTGCACTGGCGCGAGTCCTTGGCATGCCAAAGCACCCTGCCCTGTCCTCTGCAGGGCAGAGAAATTAAAACACCTCTGTGTTTACCGGCTGGCAGAGAGAAACTCGCTGGCTAGGGAGATAACTCCATTATGACAATGGTGAAATGCAAACAGTTGGCCAAGGAAGCGATAGCTGGGTTCCAGTCCAGGGAGCAGGAACGGCGGCAGAGCTGTGCTGCTTTGGCAGCAGAACATGCACACACACGAAAGGAAAACGCTATTGATAATAACTCCCAGCTCCGCCGGTGGAAATCTCAGCTTGATGTGGAACGGGTTTTTATTTTTAACACTCGCCGCGGCCAGGCCCAGCTCTGTCAGCCAGAGGAAAGGGTGTCGCTTACAATTTACAGAACAGGGTTGGCACAACTCACTCATGGAGACTTCCCAGGGCAGCACCATCTCAAGATCTCTTTAGAGAGGCTGTGGAGTCTCTATCACTGGAGACATCCAAAACCCCACTGGTCCCGAGGAACTTGCTCTAGTTGGCTCCACTTTGAGTGGGGCGATGGGCTGGATCTCCAGAGGTCCTGGCCAAACCCACCTGTGCTGTGACTCCGAGATCCTTGCTGCCACTGCCTGGTGGGAGAAACAACTGCATCCCACCCCATCCCACTGCTTTGCACTGGAGTACGGACAGCCAAAACCTGAAACACCTTTACTGAGCTAAAGCAGGCAGACTCGGTGGCCCACGACCCACGGGCAGAGAGCAGGAGGTTTTTCATGGGTTCCCCACAGCAAGCTGAGTCCTTGCCAAAGCTCATCCCAAAGCGCAATGCTGCTCAGGGAAATGGGAGCAGGAATTTAACACGGGTAAGAGCGTTTCTCGAGCCTCAGTGGGAGAAGGAGCCTGAAGCAGCGGGTTTATCACAGAAAATTTTAATCCAGACAATTAAAGCCTTGTAAAATGACATGTATGTGAAGACAGGAGCTTATAAAGGAGACTATCGGGCAACTCTAGGCCTAGATAACTAAAGGAAAATAAAGAGAGCTGGTTGCTGCAAACTTTGCAGACAGCTGGGAAATTAAAGGTAAACACTACTCTTTCCTAATCCGGAAAGGAATGGGAGTGCTGCCTTCTGGCAAAGCATTTTGCTTAACGAGGCAACATAAGAGGAGAGTCATCAGGTTTAAGGCCAGAAGGGACCATTAGATCATCTCGAGTGACCTCCTCTGTAACAAAGGCCATTACGTTCCACCTGTTCTCCCTGTCCTGAGCCCAGTAACTTCTGCCTGATGAAAGCACCCATTCCAGAAACTCATCCAGCCTCGACAGGATGACGTAAGGAAAGAGAGAATCCCCACCTTCATTCTTGCGGCTAATTAAACTCTGTCAAGCACACGCGCCTCGTTTCAACCTAGCTCAGATTCTTTGCTTCCAGTGGTGTCTACAAAGCCATTCAGTAGCCTGCATTTTCTCGCCACAAAGGCAAGGAAATCAAGTCATCTTTCAATCTCATCCCTATCGAGCTGAGACAGTTTTACAGAGGCTAAACTGTTCCCCTCACTGGTAGGTCTTTTCTCCAGCTCTTTCCTGTAACCTCTTCTTCTACTGTATGGACCCGACTGATGCATGTGGAGCTCTGAAACCTCTGCCTGGAGAAGCGAGACCCATCTCTCCGCTCAGAACTTCTACATCACATTGTGGGGATCCCTCAAGGCTTCACTTTTTGTCTGCTGCGGTGCGTGGATCTTTTACAGCAGCTGCTTTCCAGGACACAGTTCTTCATTCCCTGGGTATTTCCTGCCCTCTCCTTGTTTTCAGACAAGCAGCAGCAAGCACGTAATTTTTTCCAAGCTGAGCTTTGTTACAAAGATTTGGCTCCCAGTATCTTTGGGATGAGTCGGTAGGGACATACCGAAAGAAGAGGAGGGAAGTGGGTAGAGCCATGCATTCAGTTCCTCTTAGTGGCACTGCAGGTTTTTAAATACAACTAGTACATGAGAACTGACTTGAAAAGTAGATTTCAGAACATGAGTGTGTTTAAGGAAGAATAAAGCAGCAGTTAGATTAAACAAATATTTGCAGACCGTCTCAGGCACAAGTGATTTGGGATTGGATTATCCCAACGGGAAATCAATGTTGGTGTCTTTCTTTCTATTTANAAAAAAAAAAAAAAGGAAGATTATTAAGATTATTAAACCTGGTGCGTGCAGCCCACAGGAACCGATGTTCTTTTCATTATGCACTAAGTTAACAGAAAAATTGTCTTTAATCTTGATTTACACAGAAATTAATATTATTTGAAGTGTTGACTTTGGTCTAGGGTGTTCAATGGCTATAATTATTTTGGGAAAGCTTTACCTAGTATTCGTTTTAGGGTTTATATTGCTGGATGCTCTTAGGTATTTACATGTTGGCAAGATGTGGGTAGGGTCGTATTTGGAGCACGGTGAGACTGGCTGGCGTATGTGCTGCTGTCCCCTGGAGGGAAGGAGCTCCTGCTTCGGGGCATAGGGGAAACGAGTCTATAATCGGCTACAAAGCCTCCAGTTGAGGCCGTCACACAGCATACAGACATCTCCCAAATCTAATTTCCTACTCAGGACCCCCTTTTCCTGTCCTCTCCTGCCTCCTCCTTGTAACTACCTCGATTTCTGATGTGCTGAAGACTGATGTACAGGTACAGCAGAAGAGAAGAATTTCCTTTATAAGTAACAAGGCAAACGCATCACTTCAAACAGGATTCAGTCACAGGCGAGCCGAGATACTGCTTTTCTTACCTGCCCAAGTTCTCAGTGTCTGGGCTGACCAGGTACATAAGGTTCCTGAGCGTATGCAGTGGGTGCAACAGATCTAAATTTACATGCTACCGTGGGGAAGGTAAGAAAAAGACATGATCAGTTACTGGAGGAAACCTGCAGGCACAGTTGATATTTTAAAAGCTATTTAAAGAATCCAAATGTGCGTTCCCCCTACCTGAGAGAAGCAAAGGTGAAGGATGTTAGCATTCAGCTTCTTCACTGCCCGCGTGAACCTGTGTCTGCTCAGATTCTCTCCGCAGAACTCGCTGTTGAAACACATATATATACTCAAAGAACAATGCTGAGAAAATACACCTTCTGGAGACATCGGCACTCTGTGCCTTGGCCTCCCAACAAATCCTGGAGTAAGCATCCTCACAGAGAGCACTTGTTTAAACTGCACAGCCCGTTTTAGAGTGCTCAGGAGATTAATTTTCCACCTTGCAAGACTGTTAGCATTTCATCAACAAGCGCTGCTTGACCTGGTCTCACCAGTTTCCATAGGAGAGGTGATGTAAACGGTATGAAACTCAAAGCCAAGCTATTTCTCTCCTTTTAAATCTTGCCTCATTTTCTTTTCCCAACCTTTTCCTTCTGGGAAGACTGAGCACACAAATAATAGTATAAAAAAAACCAAACCTGCAGAGACCTCACACAACTTCTGTGCCCTCACTTCTACAACCACTATTTTAAACACTTAAAAGAATCTCAGCACCATATCTGAGACCTCTGGAAGACTGACCAAGTCTACAGCTTCCTCAGTGCTTCTTCTGTACTGATCCCACCAGCTCCACCAAGACATTAAAAAGCCAACAGTGCTTTTCATCACAAAAGGGGTTTACTCAATACACTCCCAGACGTCTGCCAGGCAGGTACGTTCCCCATTGGTGTTTTATCCTACAGCGAATTACGTTGCTGTCATGCCATACGATAAGACATGTTCTACAGCACTTAACGTGGCAGAGCTATTCAGGATGACTAAGGGCTGCTGGACCGGGCAAGCATTTTGTAAAGTCTGGTAGGGTCTCATAAAATGAAAAGCGCTATTCATGCACTGTCATATCTCATTTCTGATTGCAGGATGCTGAACACATCAATTAGAAAGCTGTTATTTTCAACTATGATGGTTGGTCTACACTCTCAGGAGGTAAAAAAAGAGGGAGGGACTATTAACTGTGGTCTAAAATCCTACTAGCCCTCCATCCAGAATTAAACTGCACAAAAATCCACGAGCCATCAACCGTTACCGTGAAAAGCTGTTCCAAGTTAATGACTTTGTTCACAAAAAAACAAACTGAATGAAGATCAGTCAAAACTGGTCACTGATTCACCTCCTTGGAGGCTTGCATTTACTTGCCTGTTGCAGAGCTTCTTGGGAAGATTGACATCAAGTATGAGAGACAGAGTGTTAACAAGCTGAGTTGCATAGCACAATGCAGCACTGATGGTATGAGCAGGGTTATTATGTTCCATATCTAAAAGAAATAAAAACATCATGAAAGTCTCATCTTAAATGAAGCCTCTGTGGGTGTGTTAACATGTTACTGAAGTCTGCTCTGGAAAATGTCATTTATAAGTACTGAGAACAGCCTCAATCCAGCAATCATTTACAGTGAAATCTGTCAGAAATTGGTAGAAAAATAGTAATTCCTGGAATTCCCATAAAAACGACAGCATGTGAACCATGTCAAAACTGTGAATAATTAACTTTACCTCTCCGTTACATTGTGCTGTGTCCCAGTGAGCATTTCCTGCAAAAGAGGATTTCAGTGGACTAATCCCTATACTGCTATTTATCCCTGACTCAGGTTTGTCTGAGTGAGAAGAAAAGGAACAGGCTACTGCTCCTTGATGTCTTCTGTTGGCTTCTGGAGTACCCCAGATGCCTAATCAGACTTTGCTCCTTACCTGGTCCTTGTGTAGTCTTCTTCTCTTCCACCCAATTGTAATACGCTGAATAGTCTCCGTTATTAGGAAGCGTTATCCAAGGCCCCGTGATACTGATGCTGGTGTCCCCATTATGATCATCACACACCCATCTCCCAGAGAGATACGTGGTTCTCCTGGCTTCCGCGAGCTTGCTCACAGTGCTAGAGGTCATGGCATTGTCACTCTCAGAAGACACGTCTGCAGGATCTCTGTAGCACCCAAAGAGGAACAGAGTATTTTTAAAGAAGTTGGAAAAAATATAATCAGCGATGCACTTGGCAGGCACTTCGCCAGATCTCACAGAGAACAAAATGCTTGTAGAAACACTCCTGCAAAACTCCTTATTGACAAAACTACTTTCCTTTGTTCTGCAATTTTTCATTATCTATTTTAAGAAAGCTTAACATCGGACACATGGCTCAGATCTCTCCGCAGGGAGATGCTAGCACCTCCAGGTTCTTCTATCCTGGCCTTTGGGTCAGATGCTTTGCCTTTGGGAAACACCTCCTCCTCCCCACAGAGAGTCTCCTAAGCGTCTAGCTTAGACTGAGGTGACTCACTTCTGGGTATCCAAAGCTAAGCAAAATGAGTCCAAAAGGGTAAGCCTTCTGTACCTCATGCTTGTCTTTACTTCTTCAATGGGAAATATGACCGATGTTAGCTCCAGGATATGCGTCCGACGAAGATTTGCCAGATGCTCGTACTGGGTTTTCAAGTCATAGGTTTTTTTCTCTACCAATTCTCCCAGCTTGCGGTTATGCTTCTGGATCTTCTCTTTCTTCTCCTGATGCCGCTGAGCCCTGCGATAATGCTTCTGGTTCTCCTCTTTGATTCTCAGAAGCCCTTCTGCATCTGTGAAAACAGCAGCAGATGTTAGCCTTGGAAAAGGAACTGTGAGGTACTTACAGTAAGCCGGAGAAAAGCATTATTAATATTTATAGAAAACAAGATCTATAGCAGCTTAAAACAGAAAGCCCTGCTTCACTATCAATGTTTTCCAGCTGCTAAGCGGTACAATTTTTCAATCTTTTCCGAAGATCTCCAAAGAGACTGAAATTGGGATTAATCTTTCCCTATCTTTTACCCAGCTATTTTTGGATTTGGAGCAGAAAAGCCAAGATTTTGCAGTTTAATTAAACTTCTGAGGTAATCATCATGACAGAAATGGCTTGCCTGTACACGCTTGCATAGTGCTGGCCAAAAAGACATGCACTGCTTGCGGCCAAAAATCAAGTGCAGATTAGCATCTTCCTTTACCACCTCTGGCCCCACTGCTGAGATTAGTGTGGGATTAGCTTCCCACTCCCGTATGTGCTCTCAAAGCACTTGGACCCCAACGGTACAGACTTCTTGGTACCACAGGGGAGCACTGACTGTCTCCCTTTCCAGTCACAAAACGAGAAATGTGCTTATGTCTTGAAGTGCCGCATCTGCCTGAATTTACTCCATGCATCAGGCGCACTGAGGCTTGGAAAAATATCCTTCAAGAGCATCTGTTGATTCTCCTATAAAATAGCTGACTGCAGTAATGCTTCCACAAACATATGCTGCTAGAAGGAATGAGTTAGCCACCTCTGGATTTCAAAAGCATAGGAAAATATTTCTTAGACGTACTCTCCAAACACCGTCTAAAACTCTTACTCTAGTTTGAGGGAGAGACCCAACTACTAGTCACACTAACGGCGTTAGACAGGTTCTCTTACAGCAAGGCATCACTTTCTTGTCATCAGGAAGTGAGACAACTGTCCCTTGCATGGAAGGGAAACACTAAGCCCTGACATCATTTTACTGATATATTTTTGATTGCAAGGCACAGATGAAACTAGAGCTACAATACGAATACTCGGTGGCTTCTGCTACTCAAAGAAGCTGCATTATATCACAGGATGGTGGCGGTTGGAAGGGACCTCTGGAGATCATCTCGTCCAACCCCTTGCCAAAGCAGGGCCACCCAGAGCACATTGCACAGTAACGCGTCCAGGCCGGTTTGGAATATCTCCAAGAGAAGGAGACTCCACAGCCTCTCTGGGCAGCCTCTTCCAGTGCTCTGCCACCCTCAAAGGAATGAAGTTTTTCCCCACGTTCAGAATTTCTCCTGTTACACTCTGTGCCTGTTGCCCCTTGTCCTATCGCTGGGCACCACTGAGAAGAGTCTGGCCCCATCCTCTTGCCACCCACCCTGTAGGTATTGTTGAGCATTGATGAGATCCCCTCTCCTCTTCTCCAGGCTGAACAGCCCCAGGTCTCTCAGCCTGTCCTCACCAGGGAGGTGCTCCAGCCCCGCATCATCTTTGTAGCCTCTGCTGGCCTCTCTCCAGTAATTCCTTGTCTGTTTTGACCTGGGGAGCCCAGCACTGTCCCCAGCACTGCAGATGTGGCCCCACCAGGGCAGAGTAGAGGGGGAGGATGACCCCCCTCCACCTGCTGGCCATGCTCTTTTTAATGAGCCCCAGGAGACCATTGGCCTTCTTGGCCACGAGCACATGGCTGGCTCATGGGCAACCTGTTGTCCACCAGGACTCCCAGGTCCTTCTCCTCAGAGTTGAAATCAAGAAAACTTCAAAGTGGCTATAGCTGCCTCAAGCAACACATTCAGACTGTCAGTCTTCTCAACAGAGGAGCACAAAAACGAAAGGCTACATCCAAAGAATGTGACCTGAGACTGATTCCCAGCCGTGGGTCTGTGCCTAGCTGTGCCTCGCCATCACACAATACCCACCTAGTCCTGGTTTGCAGGACCGGTTTGCTGGGTATCTCTGGTTTGCTCTGCAAACCCACAGAGCTGGAACAGCACAGACCTCTGGCAGGTCCCTGCTCTGGCAGGGTGGCAGCCCAGAACTGCTGGTACCCCCCTGAGCACATCGCCCCCTCAGACACAGTGTGCACTTTCCCTGAATGTCAGGATTTATTTCTAGTCATCTAACTGATCTGTTGCGACCCATGATGTGTTTGGTAGGAAGGAAGATCTGATACATGGGAGTTGCAAAGTCCCAAATTAAAGGTAAGAATAGTTTCTCTGTGCAGCTAAGAACTAGTAATCCTCAGGTTTATAAAGTAAGTCACCCCCTGTTAGAGGAACAGTAAAAAAAATTGACTTTTCTCTGAGCAATACCAAGAATCCCCATGTGTCAGCTAGCAATTCAGTTTCCTTTAAGCATTCCTGTAACATCAACAGAAAATCAATTAATGCTTGCATTCACGTTCCCAAACTCTCCCTTTGCATAAAGAATAAGAGACAACAGGAGGAGTAGAATCATAGAATCATAGAATTGCTGAGGTTGGAAGGCACCTTTAAGATCATCAAGTCCAACCATTAACCTACCCTGACAAAAGCCACTTCTAAACCATGTCCCTAAGTACCCCATCTACCCTTTTTTTAAACACCTCCAGGGATGGTGAATCCACCACCTCCCTGGGCAGCCTATTCCAATGTTTAGTAACCCTTTCAGTGAAAAAATGTTTCCTAATATCCAATCTAAACCTCCCCTAACATTACTTGAACCCGTTTCCTCTCGTCCTATCACCTGTCACCAAGGAGAAGAGGTCAGCCCCCATCTCTCTACAACCTCCTTTCAGGTAGTTGTAGAGGGTGATAAGGTCTCCCCTCAGCCTCCTCTTCTCCAGGCTGAACAACCCCAGCTCCCTCAGTCGTTCCTCAGAAGGTTTGTCCTCCAGACCCCTCACCAGCTTTGTAGCTCTCCTCTGGACACGCTCCAACACCTCAATGTCCTTCTTGTAGTGAGGGGCCCAAAACTGAACACAGTACTCGAGGTGGGGCCTCACCAGTGCCGAGTACAGGGGGATGATCACTTCCCTAGTCCGGCTCACCACGCTGTTCCTGATACAGGCTAGGATGCTGTTGGCCTTCTTGGCCACCTGGGCACACTGCTGGCTCATATTCAGCCGGCTGTCCACCAACACCCCCAGGTCCTTTTCTGCCGGGCAGCTTTCGAGCCACTCCGCCCCAATCCTGTAGCGCTGCATGGGGTTGTTGTGACCCAAGTGCAGGACCCGGCACTTGGCCTTGTTGAACCTCATACCATTGGTCTCAGCCCATTGGTCCAGCCTGTCCAGATCCCTCTGCAGAGCCAACCTACCCTCAAGCAGATCAACACGCCCGTCTAGTTTAGTGTCATCTGCAAACTTACTGAGGGTGCATTCGATCCCCTCATCCAGATCATTGATAAAGATATTAAAGAGAACCGGCCCCAGCACCGAGCCCTGGGGGACACCACTTGTGACCAGACACCAACTGGATTTGGAGTAAAACGTCCATCTGTTCAATTTTCACATTCACGTTGTACTTGAAAGGCTCCTTTTTCACAGAGTGAACTCCCTTTTCTGTAGGGCCAACAGCAATTATTGGAGAACATGGAACGCTCCTCTTTAGCAGTCCCGGCGCAGAAACAACTGGGTTTTTTTGGTTTTTTTTGGGTTTTTTTTGGCATAGCACTTCTGCTTTATGACCCAGTTTATGAGGTGATTAAAATTTGTCCCCCGAAGTATTTCAGGACACCGCTATGTCCCACACACCTACATTGCCTGATAAATGCAAGCACAGGCACAACAGAGAGCTATGCCAGATATTTGCAAGATTTTCTCCTTGAACTGTTCTCCAAAGATAGAAGGCAAACACACAGATTTTAAAACCTTATTTTAAGAAGTGCCAATTATCGAGGTGTCCAGTCAACTGCAAAAGCAGAAGCCCAATGTTCTAGAAGTTGTTCTTATTTCAGAAAACTAAACTATGCCATACCCAAGAGAAGAGAAACAACCTATTTACATGTTCTAATGTGGTCCAAGAGCGAACCAAGTTGAGTTCCTGATCTACTGCCTACTCATGGCAAGAGTTCATTTTGGGTTTACATGCAAGAGCAGCTTTGGGGTAACTGAGCTAACAACACATCAGCTGGGCAATAGTTAGGTCAGTTCATGGGTTAAAACTAATCAAATTCACTATGAATCACAGAAGCTGCAAAAGCTGCAGATAATATGCTTCGCAAAAGAGTAGAAGAGTGGAGGAACTCCCCTCCCCAGTTGGTTCTAACACTTTGCCACCTTCAGAGATGCATTTTCAAACAAGGTGGCTAATTCCTCAAAGTCACGTTGACTTCCTCTTCTCCTTTCTTCACAGGCTAAAAAGTTATTATCTCGTTCATAATAATCTTCTGCCTACTGAAAAACTGTTTTTCTTCACCTTCCCTTTCTCTAAACCAAACATCAATCTTCTTAGCCATTCCTCTTGTTTTATTCCTAATATTCTCTTCCAGACTTTCTCCAGTTGATTTGTATCTTTTTTAAATTGCTAAAATTGGACTTCAGATTTCCACTGAGGCAACACCAATGCTGGGCACAGCAGAACAATTGCTCACATCTTAAATACAATGCTTACATTAATATAATCTTTCTGGAGCAGCATCAAATTGATAATTTTTATTTAATTTGCAATTTCCTTGATCCTTTCTTGTCAAATCTCCCCACCATCCCCCATTTTGCGTTTATATGTTTCTCTTTTATCAACAACATGCACTCGACTTTGTCCTTTTCAGATGACATTGTCTCTTTATCTGCATGATTTTGAATTTGATCCTGTTCTCCACAGCATCCACCTTGGCCTCCTCCATTCCACCTTCCATTCTACCATGCAAGCTATTATGGAAAATATTGAACAAAACTGGGCCAGGAACCGGTTCCTGCTGAGCTCCACCTGTCTCACCTCCTTGGTTTGACAAGTATCACCACTCTTTGAATGCAGCCTTTCTTTTTAGCCTTTTGTACCAACCTTACAGGAACTACACCCAGAGCAAACATCTTTGCTTGCTCATGAGCCAGTCTGGGGTAGTGCCCAACATTAAGGTATGTTGCATCTTCTGCTTCATCCTCCACTAGACCATTTGACCCACAGGAGAAGAGGTTGACTTGACATGGCCTATTCTTAACAAAGTGATGCATGTTTTTAATTTCCTTACCTTCCAACTACCTACAAAGTGGCCAAAGGTTTATAATAGGATGACTGTGTCATCAGTTCTGAAAAAAGATGCTGTTCTCATTCCGTTTCCTGGGACATCCTCTCTCCCTCATGTGTTCCCAAGTGCTCCACTGACTACTTCAGCTTGTTCCTTAAGTTCCAGAAGGTGAATCTCATATGGCCTTGCTGACATAATCAAAATAATATTTAGCTGGCTGTTTTCTTTCCTTAGCCTGCAGTCCTGGCTAATCTGGCTAATCACATTTTCTTTGCAAGAAGACAAAGCAAAGCCAGCGCTGAATGCTTCGGACTTCTCTGCACTGTTATTTCCTTTCTTTCCTGTTAACTAACAGGCTTGCTTACTCCATCTTTTTCTTATTATGTATTTCTTATTGTTACTATCCATCCTCCTTATTAATTGAAAATCATTTTGCATCTCAGCCTTTTCGATGTTATCACCACAAGCTTGTGCTGTTCCTTTGTAACTATTCTCAGGTATATGATTCTGCTTCCACTCTCTCTGTATGGCTCCTCTTGAATTTGAAGTCATAAAAATGCTCCTGATTCAATCAATATGCTTCTGAATATGCTTCCAGTCTTTCCTTTGCATGTGGGTTGTACGGAGTGCTGCATCTTCTCTTCCAAAAAATGACCCTACAAATCTGTAAAACGTTTAGCGAGTTTCAAAACTGAAGCTGCTGAATGGTAGCAACTCACCAGCCTATGCCCTACTTCAGTGATCTTGCTCAAGTAGGATTTTAGGATTTTTAGACAGCTGTGGGTTAAAATTCATCAGTTACATGACATCTGTTAACAGCTGCAGAGCTGTTTGCTCCTCTTTATCAAGAGGAAGTGATCAGAAACACTACACTGAATAAAGCCATCTCTAGGGACAAAGCCAGAGTCATAGGCTACTAAAGCATTTACTTTTAAAGCTGTTGCAAAATGATCTCCATCCAGATGAATAATGCCTACTGTTTGCTAATTAAAACCCAAGCACAAAAAGGCCAAAATCCACTCACCGATTTGCCTTCCAGTTGATTTAAAAAGCGGCGGTTTGGAAATTCACCATTTTTAAAAACTAACACTCAAATTCACATCAATTGATTTTTCACTCTAAGGCACAGAGTTTTCCACATCACAAAAGCACAGGCATTACTCACGTCTTGTCATTTCATCATTTTCTTTGCAAATGGTCTGTTTCAGCTGCTCAATCCTCATCTTGCAGGACATTATTTTCCATCTCTGAAAAAGAACATTCAGCAACTCTAGGGCGCAAACGACTTCAAACACACTGACTAATGATTAACAACAAAGCCAGCAGCTTTAGTGCAAAAGTAGCAGGATGTTCTTAATTGGATCAGATGAACAAATAAATATTTCATGTGCTGGTTTGCGCAGAGAAGAATGCCACAAACAAACTGAATGCTTAGTCAATCAGTATAGTAAGTTATTGAACAAATATCTAGTATGAAATGAAAAATACTGACGGTTTGGAGCGCTCTGCTTGCAGACCCAATTTCAGTTTTGCTTACAACAGGCTTTTTGGGTAAGTAACACAATGTCCTCAAGGTAAATTGCAACTTAAAAGTATGAGATCCAGGAATTCAGAGAGTTTAAAAACTATGGAACGCTTTGAACAACTCACCAGCTGATCAGTTATCTCTTTCCCTTCCATGGCCTTCAAAACACTAGAGGAAAAAACACGATTGAAAGTTTTATGACTATCTGGACTACATCTGTCTCCAGGAACAGTGCATTAGAGAGATTGCTTCATTTTTCTGAGAGTTCTTATAGTTTATTTTCATTTAATAACTACAACTTACTGTTTTTGGAATTCTCTCTGCTTGGTTTTAAGATTCATCAGCCTTTCTTTCTTGTCTGAAAACCTGGAAGAGATTAAATGGTTTTATTGATACTTTGCACAACATGGCATTGTAAGTTGTCTGAAATGATAAAAAGACTGAAGCTTGCGGGAGTCTTTAAACCTCAACTATCCGTCTTAATCTTTGGAAGTAATGGCTAAACGTATAAAACTCTTGCAGAATTCCAGAGCATCTGTCTCACAGGAATTGCAATAGAACCCCTACACACTGAGGAAACATCAGCTTGTGCTGCTATCGAACTTGTAAGCAAATTACTTGCTATTTCTAGAAGTTTTATAGCTTAGCAATATCAATATTTAGTGTATTAAGAAAAACTCGAAAAACCTTTAGTCACTGGAGAAATTAACAGTACAGTCTCAAATACCATAATGAGCCTGAACTGTGTTATTTCCCAAGCTGTGATGGCATTAGATGAGTCCCCTCAGGTAGTGGGAAATGCAGGATTTCACACACTATGCTCTGCATTTTCTCCCTTCTAACGTGGAATTTTCTCACACTTTATTCATTAATGAGTCCAAATAGGACAGTGCTCGCTCAAGATTTTTACATGACAGCCAAATCTTTCTTGTGTTAGTAACAGCAACTGTCTGCTACTCATTTCTATGAGGCACTTGTAGCCATCACAAGTCCATGACCTAAATGCCTGCTTGAGTTCAGCTTCACTGGATGCCTGAGGTATGAGAACTACAAAGAACTGATCAGAAATAAATTTTCTTAGGATTCATCATCCTGTGTTTTCATCCTTTGAATATGCAGCAGCCACGTTCTGCTCCCCTCCACGTTGTATTGAGAAACACACTTAAAAAAAAATAGCATATGAACGATGCATATTGAGAAATTACAGTGAAGCATGAAGTGACAAACCTAACAGTAAGAGCAAACAGTAAGAGAGACAGCCAAGAGATTTAGTTGGCATAAAAAATAGCAAATGTGCTTTGTCTTCTGCCAGCTTTCCTTTGAGCTTCCCATGTTACAGCACCATCCTGATCCACACCTTGGGTTAAGTCCACATATGGAAAAACAATTTGTTAATTTCCCTCTGGAACATGCAGAATGGCCAATTTCAGCCTAACAGAGTCCTAATACTTCACGTACAACCGTTCAAGTCCTTTATTTCAGGAGTATCTAAGCTTTATTTAGAAAGAATTATTCAGGAAGTCTTGACAGGATGGCATCTTGTGCCTCTCTCTGCTCAGCTCTGGGGGTTTGATTTCAGGAAAAGTTTTGAAATGTTTCATTTCTTTCCTTGAAGTGCTGGGATCTGAGAGCTTGGTGCCTAACTCGGGGTTCAGAAAGTGTGTAATCACCCTTCCAGATGACATCAGAATCATAGAATGGTTTGGGCTGGAAGGGACGTTAAATCTCATCCAGTTCCACCCCACTGCCCCGGCCTGGGCGGGGACACCTCCCACTAGGCCAGGTTGCTCAAAGCCCTGTGCAGCCTTAGCATTAAAACAATTACAAAACTACTGGCTGCTGCCTTCATAGTCAACCAAAATAAAAAAAAAAAAAAAAAAA
>VXBH01001456.1:705768-730447 GCA_013400035.1 Rynchops niger | reverse complement strand
GCTCTGAGGCGGCGGGCGGGACGGGCGCCGGCCCGGCCCCGAGGAGAAAAGGGACACCCCGTGCCCCCGCAGGGCGAGGACGGAGGGAAGAAGCCTTTTAAAAAAAAAAAAAGTGATAACGAACGTTTGGTTTTTCCGTCTCTCGGGCTCGGAGCCCGGCTGCCGGCAGCACCTGCCGGAGGAAAGAGGGCTACCCCTCCCCGGCTCCCACAGGACAGGGGGGCGAGCAGCGGTGCAGGCCCTGCCCCACAGCTCCGCTGGGCCTGGTGAGGAGAGTGTGACACGACTTTTTTTTTTTCCTTTGCAAAACGTGAAGTAGGAAAAAAAAAAAAAAACAACCCAGCCGCAGACAGCCTCCACAGCAGATCTGCCATCATCCTTACAACCATAGGGTGCAGGCTTTAATATTCTGCTTCCTAGGGTGCTGGGTGCTCACATGAACCTCCTACAGGCATGGCCAGTCTGTAATCATAGAATGGTTTGGGTTGGAAGGGACCTTAAAGATCATCCAGTCCCACCCCCCTGCCCTGGGCAGGGACACCTCCCACCAGACCAGGTTGCTCTAAGCCCCATCCAGCCTGGCCTTGAACAGTTCCAGGGATGGGGCAGCCACAGCTTCTCTGGGCAACCTGGGCCAGGGGCTCACCACCCTCAGTGAGAAGTTTCTTCCTAAGAGCTCATCTAAATCTCCCCTCTTCCAGTTTGAAGCCATTACCCTCATTCTATCACTACATGCCCTTGTAAGACGTCCCTCCCCATCTTTCCTGTAGGCCCCTCACAGATACTGAAAGGCTGCTATAAGGTCTCCCCGGAGCCTTCTCTTCTCCAGGCTGAACCCCCCCAACTCTCTCAGCCTGTCCTCACAGCAGAGGGGCTCCAGTTCTTGGATCATCTTCATGGCCTCCTCTGGACCCATTCCAACAGCTCCATGTCCTTCTTGTGCTGAGTAACCTTGTCCTTGTAACCCAGGAGAAGCATCATTTGATTTCCCAGGGTAGGACACTCTGACCAGCAGCAGAGCAGTGGTGGGGCTCCAACTGCCGTTAACCTCACTGGAGTCCCAAGGGAGCCATCTGCACTTCAGCCAGCCCATAACATTGCTGCACAGACCACGTATACTTACTGAAGTCAGTCCCTTGGGGTTATACATACAATAATTCCAAGAAAAATTGTATAAGAGAAGGGGCAAACATTGATATACATCCTCAAGCGTGACAGGCTACTAAGTTTCCTCACACCAGCCTCAAGATTGGAGCCAGAATTTTAGGGTTAAATAGGTAAGATCAGCTAGTACGTAGAAGCAGAGCACCAATCCCTTGTATCAGGATACAGTGAGAAACACCAGAATCCACACAAACCAGAATAACTTAAAGCAATACCCTACTCTAAAAGAAACAAACAAAAACCCCAACAATGCTGCAGTTTAAAAAAAAAAATTAAGTATTCCAGCCGGTATTATTTCCCCTCCCTACTGTATTTAAGCGCTACACTAGTATGAACTGCACTGTGTAGGTAGAACTAAGATAGTTGTTCTTAAGACAAGGGTTACCACAGCAAACATTAAGTTATCAGTAGCCCAGTGAAAAGGCACAGAGCCCATTTCTTATCTTTAAGACTTTACTCATACTTTTAAAGAGCATTAACTTTACTGGTGAAATTATGTAGCAAGCTCTTAATTAAGACGTAATTTCTTGAAGAGGGCTCATTTTAGATAAACTTTTTCCAGTATTCCAATAAGAACAGGTTGTTTTTCACTTGCAGATTATTGTAACTCAAAGCTTATCAGCTTTTACAGCTACAGTGCAAATAAGTCCAGCCCATAGCTGTGGAAAGTCACCAGCGTTAGAAAACAAACAGAAAAGTAAGCCTCTGTTTAGAATAGATTTGAGTGTGGAAATCCACAGTTTGACATCCACAAAGAAACTGATAACATAGTTAAGACCAGTTTATCATAAGGAAGTGCATGAAGTTTTTCAAACTTTTCCAGAGCAGCAGACAGTTATAAAAGCACTTGTGAGACATATTACAGGCACAAGAGTTGAAATCACATCCTCACCGAATCAGAAATAAACTTGTGACAGCAAAACTAAACCCAGCAAGACTATGACAACCTGTCCTGTATTAAGCTATTACCCATATTGTGTATTTCCATCAAGGACAGAGGTAGCTTATGGCCAGCTAGCTTTTTTTTTTTTTAATTACACTTATGTCATCTAACAGCAACCTCTAGTGGCTCCGGGAGCTTCCTGACAGATCTGTTCCATCTTCAGCAGGAAACGAGGAGGACACAGGACAAATCCCAGCAGCACCAAAGCCCTGTTCTGGAAAAGAGACATTTGCTTCCAGGGAATCATAGAAGGTACCAGGACAGTCAAGGGATAGTCTATGTGCTGTTCCCTGTCACATCACCAGGCTGGGCATGACACCTTTTGCAAAGGAAGCTTTGAGTTCACTTGGAGATAAAGAACCCCATTGTTTTAGCTGCAAAATTACCAAGTTTTATGTAGTGCCATTGGCTGAGCTCTGCTTAAATAACACAGATAATTAATGTTGAGCATCTAAGACTCTTCGTATTTTCCTCAAGTCTATTTTAAAGGCAGCTTCCAACCAACACATTTTTGTCTCAGCCAAGCTACAAATTCCTATCATCTGAGGGGATTTCAGCAATACAAGTGGGTACCATCTTGTTAAAAATCTAATTTGTGTCATGACAAATTAGATAATTTGCTTAGTTACCCCTCCACCCACAGAATTTCTAGGTATGTTCCAGCACTGTTAGGGGCCTTGAATGTCTTCTCTGTAAAAGGAGTACCAACACTCTAACACATAAGAGTTTATCCAACCGATAGGATCAGAGGGATTCAATAGATTCCTCTGCAATCACTGTCTTAAACACTGAAATCCACAGCTCGATTTTGCAAGCTATATTGTAGACAAAAATATATTTTGAGTTTAAACATGAAAATACAACATCACAGGAGCTAGGTTTTGGTACACTCAAAGCTGAGGACTGATAAAGCTAGTCTGAAGTGCAGTGTTGATTCACCTGTTTAACGGGGAAAGAGACACACACGGTTTCTGTTACAAAATACTTAAGTGCCACCTTAATATGCATTCTATTAAAAGTACATTCATTTGGCAAGTTTTTCATCTTGACAGGAGTTGTCAGAACTCAAGTGGATTACAGGCAGCTAATCTGAAAGCAAAAAACCATTTCACAAACTATAGAAAGGCATCAGCATTTATAGCATTCAGAATAGCTTAATTCGCTTAATAATCCACAGCAGTGCAACTGGGTCCGGGAATACCCTCGCTTGCATTCCATACACAGTAATACAAACCCATGTATTATTCTTAGTTGCTTTATGGGCTGTATTATGATGCTTTCTTGAAACCTTTTAGAATGGGGTAGATGTTCTCAAATGCCTCATAGATTTCGGAACGCTCTTTTGCTCCTAGAAAGACATTTCGGGAAAAACAGTTTTAAGAATTAGCAGAGTGTTGAGAATAACTGAATGCAACAAGCGTAATGATAAAATTACAAACCATGAAGAAACACAGGAGTTTAAGAGGAGCTTACTATTAGTTTAAGGCAGAATTCATATCATACTTCTGCCGCCTCACAAAGAACAATTTCTAGGCTGTTTTGCTTTAAGACTAGACATGTTTTGCTTAATCTGTGGAACCAACAAGTAGCTGGCTACTCTTGACAGGTGAAAAAACATTGGCTTTGAAAAGAAAAAAAATAGGCAACTGAGAACCATGGTGTTACCTGCTTAACAGTAACAGCTCTGCCTGTTGATAAAGTGGAAAGATAGAAACAAGAAGTGAAGGGCATTTATTCCAATACATCCAAGTCAATCTACATTTTGAGAACTCCCCTTCTCCAGTTCTGAGAAGCTTTTTTATTTTTAAGCTTTGTTATGTCATCTGCAATTTCAAAGACAGCCTTTTCCACTTTACTGCAAGCAAATCTTTAATACCGAGTCTTGTATGCTAACTGTACTGCACTAGGCAGGACTGTTCCTTCACAGAGACACTACCATGCTAGTGCAACAAACATTAGCTACAAAAAACAGAATTTAAATGAACTAGCAGTAGGATTAAGTGGCACTCAGGAAGAATGCCTAAACCTTTTCCTCAGAACACACTTGGACATGACTAATTAATGTGCATTACTACAACTTTTACTTTCAAAAAATAAAGTTACTTTCAAGTTTCTTTCTTGATGAGGGGAAAAATAAAACTTTGCAGCTCAGCAAATTCAGTTTTGTTATTGCAGTTGGGCCCAGTGTTCAGAGACAAGAACTTAGCTTAGTGCTTTTGGGCCTGCTGCACACTTGAGGGTGTTGCAATTAGTGTACCCAAAAATGCAACTGTCACTGGAATGGAACTGGCCAGTATGATTTTACTGGACCCAAAAAGGTGGGAAGCGTTTAAGTTAGTACTGAGTGCCCCACTCTTCAGTTAGCTGATCTCATTTGTGATGCATGAGAATTTCTGGCTAAAGGCAGGTGCTTCTCTTCTGTCTTTCACATACCTCAAAGCTGTGTTGTGAATACAGCATTCGGGTCCTCTGGGAACAAGTAGCATTTATCTTTCAGTACATCTGAATAAAAGTATGTTCGTGATCTTTACAAAAGAGTGTGTTAGGAAATTAAACTTTTTTTTACAGGGGATCTGAGGTACCGATATCTCCTGAGCACACTTAGCAAGCCCTTTGCCTCATGAGTGTTTTGCCAAACAGTCTGGAACAAGTTCTTAGATTTCCACCCTTTCCTCAAATAATCCCTACTAAATGTTGTCAGTGAAGTGTTTTAAGAAGTTTTCTTCCTGTCCAAGCAATTTGAAATTGCTTATTGTGGTATTCATCTTTAAGTGACTAAGTAGCTACTAGCATGTTGGCAACCTGTTGGGATTTTGCACATTGACACATGGCATTATGCTTTAAATAAGATAAAGATATTCAAGTTTAACAACATGAAAGTCTGAGACACTCTATGAAGCACTATGAGATTCTAGTGCAACAATACTGACATTGTTATCTGCAGAAAACACAGACCAGCAGCAGTAGGCATTACAAAGATTGCCAAGTGGCTTTACTGTGGCACAATACTAGTTTAGCTAATGTTCAATTTAAATGCTTTCTCAGAAGACGTGGTAGCACTTGATTACAAATGTACAGAGGGAGACCACTTACCAGTCAGTACAACTTTTCCAGACACAAAGATAAGCAGCACTATCCTTGGTTTGACCATCCTATAAATAAGGCCAGGAAATAGTTCGGGTTCGTAGCTGTTTCAAAGCAAGAAGGTAAGATTAGTAAAATGCAAATACTGTTTCAGTGTTTCATGTGTAAAGTGCTCTTTAATTATACTAACAATGGAGTAATTAAACCCACAGATTTTAGCTAGCTACCCAGAGAAAGGCAGGTCAGGTTTTAGACATCAAGAGAAACATGGTAATCCCAGCTGGAGCTGGTAGGAGTTCTTCGTGCTTACTGTTAAAGATTTCTGAGCCACTTCTGAGTGTGATTTTTCCATAGCATTGAAACTATTATTGTAATCCCCAAACAGCACTCAAATCCTTCTTAGTCTGCAAAGAGCCCTTATTAGGAAACATCTTGTGCAACTAAGGCAAGATGACAGCCAAATGAATCTTTAATATATATATTTAGTCCACAAATTAAATGCAAAATATTAGATGCAGTGCTAATAAAAGACACAACTGAATTTTGATTTTATCAGTGCTGAAGTCTTCATCCTTTCCTCAGTGATGGCAATAACTAGTTATGAAGAAGCTCATCTGAAAGGCACAGCATGCCCATCAATAAATTAATTAATCTGTTAATTTGACAGCTAGTAGGCATCCAGCAATATTCCAGAAACACACTATATTTTTGGTTCTGTATTTTGCAGTCTGGCTTCATGGCTGAAGGTGAGAAACCTTATCCTTTCAGATTAGCATCTGGTTTGCCAGGAGTTAAGAGGCCCACTAAGTGTTAAAGGTTCACAATGGAGCAAAGGCATAGACCAGGTTCAGGTAGCTTAAGAGCTGCTCCAATTAAACCTGAAGTACTTAATCGAGACTGGTTATTTTCCTGTGGAAAACTGCAGTGAAGGAAAGTACTCACTAAAGTTTGATATTGCACTTGGCAATAACAGGAGACTAGTAGAATTGTGATCACCAGCACTGCTCAGATTAAGGAAAAATCTCTGGTGCATATTGCTGTTATGCAGCGACATCAAAGATTGTGTCAGCAGTATTCACAGTTTAAGAAAGCTTTTACAGAAGGTAGTATCTTCATTAACCAACTGAGCAAAGAACACAGGAGCTTCTTGCAGTTCTTCAGCCCTTCTTAACCAGATCTGATTGAACACTCATGTACTATGCTCTCAGTTGCAGGGTTTCTAAAGCCTGTGTTTATCACGTCCCTGCAAGGGGAGAGCTGTGAACACCACACAGGAGGGCAATTTAGAAGAGCCCTTCGCTGTTGAATTGTGTCAGTCATGGTTTCAAGCATTGGAAGCTTTAGTGCTAGTTTGCTGTTCATCATCCTGGCAATTAAGCAGAGGGTTGTTTTGGCTTGTGCCCCACTCAGAACAGGAGTTATTGCAGAAGATAAACTTTAGTACCTTTATTGTAACACATGGCATTTACAGCCACTTTACACTTGCTGAACCAGCAAGCACATTTTTTGCTCACCAGAAGACATGCTTGATATTCAGTGTCCAATTAATTATTAACCTGTTTTCCCAGGCTCATACAGCCTCAGGATTTGCATCTCTTTGCAGGTTACGAAGACACTGCTCCAAGTTGCATGGGGTTGTACCTCTAACTTCCACATACCTGCTGAACTGCTGGTGAGTGAGAACCAAGCCTTCCAGCCGGATGGGGAACCTCACATCGCAGCTCCCGACCATATTTTGTATCTTGAAGTCCAGGAACTTGGCAGGGAACCCAAGCTTCTGCACCACACGTGCATACTTCCTGGCTGCAAGCCGTGATTGCTCTTCACTGAAGGAAGAGCAGAAGAGGAAAGACAGCTTCGATTAGTGCTCTCTTCTGCTCTCAAGCTGGAAGTTAGTTTGGAGCCACCACCATGCTAATCTGTCCTCCAGAAAAAGACATGCTACTGCTCAAAATAGCAAGTCTCTCCCCAGAACTATTTCAGTGACCTAAAAGGGAAAAGGCACTTTGTCATTCACTTTCCTGTGGTCTATTTGAGCACACTGGATCACATTCTGTCACCCAGGAGTTTCCCCTCTCTTCAGAGGTTTCTCAGTTCCTTAAAACAGCTTCTCAGGGCTGATCCAAGAGGTAGACTGCAGGCACCAGGACAATCATCTAGCTAGTTGGGGATGGTGGTAGGGGTTGGAGAAGAGGTCTCAAGCTGTACATTTATACATTCTCATTGGCAGTTTAGGCACATAAAAAAAATAAAATCAAGGGAGCTGCTGAACCTAAGGAAATGAGCTTCAAAGTACAGAAATAATCTTTGCTTTCCTCCAGTTCCCATTTTCTCAAGGCAGATGTGTTAACTAGTGAGCACAGACACTGAAGAAAGACTTGACAGACACAAGTTATGTCCTAACTCACTTTAAAGTCGGTGAGAAATGCAAATAACCCCTTAACAAGTCCTGGGCATTTTAGCAGCATTTCTGATAGTGTCTGCTCAGCTCCATCTATATTCAGGGACAGAAGCACGCGATTCAGTAATTACTGAACTGCCATCATAAAGAGAAGGCTAGACATTTTTCTATACCAGTGCTTCATTTTTTTTTTCCTTGCAATTATGACAGCCCTTTGCTAGATAATTTAAACAAGGTTTTCTGTCATTCTTCGTCAGAATATGGGCATAGCTGCAAGACCCAGACCTTTAGAGGGAAGGAAAAATAAAAAAAATTACCTTTTTGCTCCTGTGCAGACCATTTTTCCTGAACTGAAGATTAGGGCTGTTGTTCGTGGCTCCCTGATTCTCATGATCACAGCAGCAAACCTCTACAAATTCAAAGGAAGACCTCGCAGTCCAGTTGAGGAATTTAGCTGGTGCGGTTTCACTGTTCATTCTTTCAAGAACTGTCACTTTCAAAGCTCAATACAGCATGCATTTGCTTTGTATAAGTGTTCATTTACCACCCTGAAGTTATTTTCCCACCCACTTAGGATTATGGGGCTTAAAACTACAGTCACAGGACCGCTACCTCGTCCCTTACAGAAACTCAATCTATTCCCAGTAAGTTTCTGCAGTCTAGGCCACTTGTTAGAAGCGTCTTGTAATACCAGTCTGACTCCAGTAATTCTCTTTAATTCAAACAGGAGCTTTAACCCCCCCTAGTCAGGGCTGCTTGAGCCCTTTCAGCTGGAGGTAGCTGGCCCAGGTGGGAGGGTTCATCTAATTTCTTGAACAGCTTGGTAATTGCTAGGGTTTTATTCAAATAAAAAAAATAAAATTCTTATGGTCCCCTGTGTTTCTTTTAATTTAACAGGCCCAAATTGCAGAATTTTATGACTTTCCCCTGTGGGTTAAACCAGTGCTATTAGAAGAGGGACAAAGCTCAGGGTGAATTTGTATATTAGAATCCAGCAGCACCAAGAAAGGGGAGTACAGGTAAAGCTTCGAGTCCTTAAGATTTACCTTTGGGTTATACTCTGCATTTCTGGCATGCAGAGCTATGTTCTTCAGATCTAGTTTACAAGCCAAGTTTACAGTCGACACTATATTCCTGAGGAATGAGAGAGGAATTTTTTTTATTGCAAAAGCAATTGCAGAGCCAACCCCCAACATTATTAGCTTAATGTGAAGTCACACTCCAATTAATAGTTGCCATCAACTAATTTCCTGCCTACCTCTTTCCCACTCTAGCATTAAGCTACTTTTGGCAAAACTTGAGTAATTCAATACCAAAATTACAGTTTCTCACAGGAGGAGATATAACAAGGTATGAAATTATTAGTCCCTGAGCACTAAGTTTGTGTGTCTTCCAAGAACTACATCACTGAAGCCTTTCGCAGCTTTGAATTGAGCCACTACTGAGTGTTTACAGAGTTCCTACAGCACTCTTGAAGTCGATAAGAGTATGTCATTCTCTACAGGTATAAACTACTCCATCATTGCTCTAGCCTAGACAGAACAAGATCTTTTAACACGGCCAGAATTTCTCTCACTTCTTTTCATGCCCCTTTCCCTTGCTTGGTTCAGACTCTTTCTGTGCTCAGAAAAGCAGACTGACATCTTTAAACCTCTGAGTCTGCCATTATCCTTAACATTCTCCTTGCTGGAAGAAATCCTCCTTTTCAAGTATTTTTGTCATTTTGTCCTGCGGAATGAAGTAGCTAGCAGTACATACTCTATAGAAATAATTTCTACCCAACAGCACTTCTCCCATGGAGAGACTTCATCTCCTGTCTCCCAGAAGAAACATTTTCCCCCTTAACAAGCCAGAGGCATTTTGGGTACTCACTCAGCATGTTTATCAGGTCCACTCTCCCCCATTTTGCTAAGCTGGGTGTTGTTCTGTGCCACTTTGTGTTGCACAGGATCCAGTTGCCTTCCAATATTAGCAGTCCATTTGCTCCACCTCTCCTCAAAGAGGAACAGCTGCCCCTCTAGTTTTTTGTGTGGCCTTATTTAAGGCCAAGCCATGCTTGCTACATTCTTTGAGAATTCAGACCATTACCTTGCAGTTTAAGCAAAACTATTACTATTATATATGCTACATATATAATACATAAACTCACTGTAACTGAGGAACTATGCCAGAGCTTTCTGATGCGGGTGTCACTGGGGTCATAGGAGTCATTGGTGTCAGAGGAGGACATGTGCCAGATGCTTCAGGGGACGGTTGAGTTGTGTCTGGATATGACAAGCTGCTTTCATCCATGAAGATACCACTCTCCTCATTTCTTGATATGGACCCATCAAGCTCTTTTTGCATTTCATGGCCATCTTCAGATAAATTTTGTTCTTTGTTATCATGGGTAATATCTGGAAGAAAGCTGAGGTCCACAGAGGAGAAGTCTGTAGGAAGCTCTTTGGGCTGATTAAGTTGAGAACCAAACAACACATCTTCAGTTGTTTGAATTGGAAGGTCTACATCATAAGGGCTCATGGGAGAAAACAGCTCAGGACTAGTAGAAAGGTCATCCTGGAATTAAGAAAAAGTGTCATACTACATTAGGATTAATCTTCAGTGTGGAAGTTTCAATCATTTTTCCCCCCCTCCATACATATTATAGCAAATAATAGTCTTAAGATTTGAAAGCGCATCCTTTGCTTGTCTGTCAGCATATAAAAATCCAGATAACTTCTATAGTAGAAATAGGCATTTTTCCCCCCACACCTCAAAGGCGGTCTGGAGTACTCCTGTAATACCACAAACGGAGAAATACTATGAACATTCCACAGTGACTGGAGGAACAATGCTGGCACTTTGCCCTTCACAGACATTGTCGTGCCTCAGTTATACACGTAACCAACATAATTGCTCCTGAGTTTTTCCAAGGAAGACAGCTGGCATTTTCTGGATGGATTTAGCTCCCACTCACTATATTACTAGCTCCTCTCCCTGCTACCAGGGGACAGTGGCAGTGTTGTGTTGGATTTGTGCAATAGAGGGCAGCAGCTCACAAAATCCCGAGCAGTTTATTCTTTTCAGCTGCTGGAGGTCACCAGCTTAATTTAAGTGAGACAGAGTCAGCAAAGCCAGCACCCATTCCCAGATCAAGCACGTGACATATCTGCAAGCAAGTTCCTGCCTACTAATGTTCTTCTTTATCAGCTGTTTATTATTAAAAGCTATTTAAAAGGCATCGTAATATGAGGAGGCAAGAGTGTCGGGAAGGATTTATTCCCTTCTCCATTAGGGTATAAACCTCTAGTTAGTAGAAAGCTTCTTCCCAGAAGGCAGTTTATGCCAATGCCCACAGCAGGTGACAGCTTGGGCTACACGGTCCATACAAGGGGTTTTGTGTTCATTTAGGCATTTTTGGGCTGGAGAGCCAAAAGGACTTGAGAAGTCCAAGCACAAATCAGAACAGGGAACCACACACAAGACTGAGGCCCTGGAGTTGGCAGCTCCTGCCCGAGCTCCAGCGGGAGCAGGGTTTCCAGATCAATGCTTTCCAGCCCTAAGCCAGGGCTGCTCTGTGTTCTGCGCTAATCAGCTCACTTAGCAACGCAGCCATGCACACAGGCAGATCTCTGCTCCTGCTTACTCTGCAGTATATTTGCCTGGAGACACTTGGAAAACTCTTACTAAGTGACAAATCCTCCCAGAGAACCCTTTCTAGCCTGAATAAGTTTATCTCTGAAAGCATCATGAACACCTAAGTTCAAAACTGTTTCCAAGACTTACTTATAGATGCAGAGCCCCATATGAGATCGGCTGGGGCAGGGTGCTACTGAATAAGACTGGGTACTCCTTAACCCCTCGGCTCTTTGGAAGGCAGGATCCAAGAGCACTATCTGAGAATTAAGAGGTCAGATACAAAGGTATTAGCAGTTACAAATAACAATATACTATGGAATAACTAAAATACATCTGTTTTAAACAGATATTTCTCAAGTTCGCAACAGAGGAAGGAAGGCGCAGTCTCTGCAAGATCTCCAGTGGGCTAAGGCTTAGCTGTACAGAAGCTAGTTTTTGTATGGATTATGATGCAGAGAAAATGGTACAAAAGAACCTCATCACTGCAAGCCTGTAGGACTGCTCACACATCATACTAAGGGGCATCAGAGAATGCAATATGTATAACAGTCAAAACTGCCCCCCCCCCCAGTTTCTGGCATAGCTTAAAGGAAGAAGCTGAGGGATAAATGAGTAGTATATGAGGCTGGAAGTATTAAACAGCTGTAAAACAATTAAAAAAAAAAGAAGTAACAGAAAGGGAACTGCACAGAGTAGGTAGAAACAGAAAGCAAATCTTCTTTTCTAATCAGGTTTACATACAACTAGTTTGGGATAAAGCCCTTACAGGGTTAAGCGCTGGGGAAAATTGCCTCCTTAGGCAGATGCTCAGAGGCTGTGAAAGGGGGCACAAGACCATGTTTATATT
This sequence comes from Rynchops niger, assembly GCA_013400035.1. Classification (NCBI taxonomy): domain Eukaryota; kingdom Metazoa; phylum Chordata; class Aves; order Charadriiformes; family Laridae; genus Rynchops; species Rynchops niger. The sequence continues at coordinate 718,390 of VXBH01001456.1, read as the reverse complement.
GGGCCGACTGCCAGGGGTTATTGCTATAGACTTGAGGTTAATTAACTTCACTGAAGGCCCCATCAACAGCATAGCTTTGGACATCTCCCAGCAGCTCCAGCAAGGATATTTCACACATAGATCCTGCCTGAGATCACTAAGTTTGGGGCAGCTTGAGGGGGAACAGCCATTTTCACTTCCACTGCAAGAATCCCTGCAGCCCAGGTACGCATAAGTCAAAGCCAGCTGCTTTAAACAACTGGCTTGGATTTTTTTTTTCCTTTCTGCACTGATATCTCACAAATCTGCTATTATCAAGTATCCCAGCAAGTCTGAAACACAAAAAGCTCTGTAGCATTTTTAAAACCCTGGTTATATCTCATCACATTATATAATTTATATGGCCATATTCTGAGGGCTTTACTGAAAGTCTCTGGATTTAAACAACCCATTTCCTGCACTGAAAAAGTAGTTTACAACAGGATGCAGGAGAAGTTGTGTTCCCTGGGTGAAGATGATGCCTAGCTGAAAAGCCCTGCCCTCTCCTAGTCCCTCACCCTGTGGTCTCTGCAACCACCTGAGCCCAGGAGGACTGCCCTAAATACCAGGAAAAAGAATTTTTTTTGCAAATATTTGCCAACCAGCACAAAGAGATCCAAGCCCCCTTCTCCCTCAGCACCAACACACCCTGCTACACAGGCTGTCTGTCACAGAGAGCGAGTTTGAACACAAGCAGCGCTGCTCTCACAGCACTTGAGGACAACCTCCCCCAGCAGAGACCTTCCTCCAGCAGCTCTGGACCATTATAGCGCAGTAGTCCCCTACTCAGGGCTGGGCTGGAGGTTGTGGCCAGGCCACCTGGGACACAAGAGATCCACGAAGGACGGCAGAACCCCCCGGGCCACCGTACTTGAGAAGTGGCCGGAACTACTAGTACAACGTGGCGTTGGTGGTATAGTGGTGAGCATAGCTGCCTTCCAAGCAGTTGACCCGGGTTCGATTCCCGGCCAACGCAGCTTCTTTTCTTTTTTCCCCCCCTTTTCCTTTTTACCTGCCCACCGCAACGCTCCAAGTACTGCTCCAACGGCAAGACACCATCCATGAACACAACTAACCCGCCGACGCCCCCCCGGCCCCGGTTTTATCCCCGAGGGGGCGGTACCGGGGGCAGGTGCGGCTCGTCGGGGAGGGGAGCCCAGCGCAGCTGGTTTTAAATAGGCAAGGGCTGCGGGTCCCTCTGAGCTGTGATTTTTACCCCCATCAAACAGCCTTTGAGACTTTCACCTGCCCTTGGCAGGGCTGTCCACAGGGATTTGCTCCATCCTGGGGGAAGCCTAGAGAAATCAGGGGGTTTTACCAGAGCCTACAAACACAAGCTGCTCCCCAAGCTTCCTTGAGCCTGCTACCTCTGCAGGGCTGAAGATAGATGGGGAATCAGAGCTGCAGCTTAGACCTTCTGAATATAAAGCACCTCTAGCTGGTGCTTTGGAGCCAGCAAGTGTTAATGTGCCCTTAATTTCTCCCACCTGCATCATCAAGTGCAATAAGGCACATCTGGTCCTTTGAGAGGAGCCCTAGTCCAAAATTATCAACCTCAGACTCAAGGCATTGCAATGAAATGGCCTAATCTCAGCTGGGCCACCACTGCTAACGATGCTAAGAGGGAGGAAGCCATTACTCCTTACAATGCCTGCTGTCCTCCCCTTGTAGATGTTTTCCATGCTGCTGTCTCTGTTTCCACTCCCCGTGAGTGATGATTTAAGGCCATTCCCATCTCAAAACACTCATGTGTGGAGAGTCCAGGTGTGAGGCGGCATGTTCCCAGGAGGGAGTTCGTGTTGTGCCGATGTAGCTCGGCTCGGGCGCCGCTTGACATGACACCAGGGGTTGCTGATTTGTTCCTTCTCTTCTGTCCTGTCACCGTATGGTGATGGATGGATGGATAAATGGATAGATGGATGAGTTTCTGCAAAGGCACAGCTGGGTACACGTCCTTGTCCCTGCCTGGGCTGGTGGATGTGCTGACTGCCGTGATCAATGTACCTATTGCTCTGCTAGGCAAGGCTTCGCTTTCTGCTATAAGATTTGCTTGCAAACAGCAGGTGAGCTGAAAAAAACCCTTTGGAAGAATATGTCACAGCCCAGGCATGCAGCAGGTCTTTGGGAGGTGCTGCCAGGCTCTTCTTACTGCCTCAGAGGTGGCAAGGATTAGATTTGCATCCTTTATCTGTGGGGCAGAACGTATGTGGCTGAGGAGCATCCTTCCCTCCTCAGCGCAGCCTGCTGGGCTGGTTTCCTGGTATTTCGGGAACTCACCTTGCCCTGGCGCTTTACAGGTACCAAATCCACCCCGGCCCCAGAAAAATTCAGCCTCCAGCAGGTTGATTTACATCATGCTGCCCATCTCCGAGCAGCCAGGAGGCAAGTCGAGCAGCAAAGAGAGGAGAAGATTCTCTGCGAGGTTGCAGCTTGAATTACAGAGGCTGGTGGAGCTAAGCTCGGACCAGTTCAGGTTGGTTAAAACTAACATGTCCCATTTAGGGCTGGCGGGTGACTGGGAGGGTTGCAGATAGCTCCATGGTCTCAGCTGCTTTTGCCAGCACGATGGGATGGTGTACCAAGGGCTGTGGTGGGGGACCCTGGTCCCACCGGCAGCAGCAAGCCCAGCCCTCGCAGGCTCCTTCATGACAGCGTGGGTCTGCGTTGCCCACAGGAGTCACTGAATTCAGTGCAGGGATTGTGCTGGATTCATTTTGTCCTTGCAGGGACATCCCACAGAGACAGGAGACTGGTGCTTCCACAGTGTGTGAACACTGTTGCTGTGCTTAAGTTGGGAAGCTGGAGTATTGTGGTGGTCACGGTGTTTCCCTGGTGTGGCCCTGCCTTTAGCACTGCAGCTTTAGTACTATGAGTTTCCTCGACTAATTAATCCATCATTGCACCGCAGAACCCACCTGGAAATGAGATAGGTTCATCCTGCAGCTCCTGGGGACTGATTTGTCTGCATTTTTTGAACCTGAGATGGAGAGGTCAAACCCTAGTGTTCAAGTGAGAGAGGCCATATCAGAGATGAACATAAAATACAAATCTCTTAATATTGGTGTTGCTTCTTGTCTTGGATAGGGGCATCCTGCAAATGGCAGTGAGAAGCGATGTGATTTTGGGTAAGCCATGAAATTTGGTGCCTCTTCTGTTAAATGTGAGTATGATCGTTTACCCATCTTGAGGCGGAGAAGAAGGGAAGATGTTTAGAAAGCTGCGAGACCATCAGAGGAGTCATGAGTCACATTGTGCAGGTGATTCAAGCTCTCCGGGTTGCTTTGACGTAGAGGAAGGGTCTGCTGGATGCTGCCCAAGGGAGGGGGGCCATGCCGTGCCTCGGGATGGCTCTGTGCTCGCAGTCTCCTTGAGGCCAGGCATCCACTCGTGGAGGGTCAGTGAGTGGGGTGCCCAGTGATGGGGAGCCCCAGTGAGCAGAGGTGTAGGTGGTGGGAGGTCCGGAGAGTGGCGATCCAGCGGGCAGGAGGCACCGAGTCCCTGGGCTTTCCCCTCCCTGAGTCTCCCAGTCTCGGGGACTCCCCTTCTTAGCCATCAGAGGCATCATCCTCGCTGTGCTGCAAGGTAGCGTTCTTCCTTCCTTCTTCAGCAGAAGACTCTGACCACCGTCATCAGCTGGAAAGACGTTAATTTAAAATGTGTCACTTAGAACTCGTGAGACTTATCTGCTCGGTTTCTGATCATCCAGGTCCAGTAACATTAGAAAGGGCAACTAGTTTTCTTCTAGCTTAAAAAAGGTCATTCCTATCTCAAGCTGACTTCTTTTTTTTTGTTTTGGTTTTTTTTTTCTCCCTATATTTTCAGATTTTTCTTCCCTTTGGGAAGCAGCAGCCGCCCGGAGCCAGGCTGAGGTGACTCAGGAGCAGGAGTGCTCGGAACAGGAAGGAGCTGGGCTCCCCCCCAACACACTGGAGGCAGCCACGATGCATGTCCCCAAGCGCTGGGAGCCAGTTACGGGGTGATGAATCATCACATGGTTACTGTAATGGTGAATTGTCATGAGTCTTAATTAGCAAATTGGTTAGTTTTACTTAGAAAGTTGATGATTAGTACAGCAATAAGTGCTTTGTGCATTCTTTGTAAGTCACTCAATATCGTTCTTCCTTGGATAACTAATTGGAGAAGACTATTCCACAGAGCTTCTGCTGGCATTCCTGCATCGGTCTCTTAAACATTTCTGCAGCAGACATTCCTGTGTTACCTGGATGCTGTAACCTGGTTATGGGACGGGACTGATCACAGGAGACTTCCACAAACCTGGAAGGGACAAGGAGCAAGTCAGTAAGGAAGCTCTACCTGTTTCACTCATTAGTGGTCTCAGCAGCTGCCTTCTATTCCAGCATGCTGTAAATGCCTTGCTGCTTGCTTTGAAGTTGGTTACGCTGGTTTGGCTTTATCTTATCTTTTTCAGGAGCCAGTTTGAGAATTAAAAGCTCGTGATTGACAACGTTCTGCTTTCTGCTCTCCTGAGCTTTATGCTAAACTTTTACAGCTGTAGTTTTCTACAGAAGCTGTAACTTCCCGTTTTACCCCTAGTGCTGTGTTTCCCTCCCTTGTATCAGCTGATGCAGCCCAGGTCGCACAGTGGTAAGGCTGCCTCGTCTTTGTCCCAGTTAAACTGGGGCTCTCTTATTCCCTGGAGAGGACAGTTACGGGGGATTTGGGTACTCTTTGCAAACATTAGTGGACTCTCAGCATTTGTCTGCTAATGCATCCGCCTTCCATCCTTGCTGGCAGAGACCGGCGTGAGGTCAATGCTCGGCAAGCATTGACTTCTGGACCAGGGAAGAAAGTCTCTCCTGTCAGATAGAGAAGGGGTAGACTGGCTAGAAAAGAACCATTTTTTTCTGGCTTCTACAGCCTTATTATGTACAATGAAGACACTAACTGCCCCCATGTCAGAGAATTGCTGAGAACCAGACCCAGAGAGGATTGCCAAATCCTCCGCTGAATGCCAGAGGAAGCACTGTGAGTAAAAGCCATCTGTCTCAACTGAAAGGCTGAATGGTGACTTGAAAACTATACAGTTAACTTCATTTATTTTTCCTATCTGTGCAAAGCAACGCACTGATTAAACGAAGGCACTCTGTATGTTGTTTGCATAGAAATCCACTCATCCTGGCCCAGCCATGCTCTTAAGCCTTGTTCCGTGCTGTGGGCGAGACCACATCGGTCTATTTTTATTTTTCATTCAGTGTTGGATTTAAAATAGGGACAGAAAAGGGGTGGGAGTGTGTGTGTGTGGCTTTAAACATTGGCTGCTGCCTTAATTGCAACCTAGCAATTAATGGCTAGAGGCTTTCTTGGCCAGCTCATCCATGTATGTCACACACACAAATATTTCTGACACCTGGGTTCAGAAATATTCTTCTGTGCTTTTTGTTAAGTCATCTTTCTAATTTTTGTGCCAAATGGTCTGCCTAAATTGAATTGCATTTAAATGAGGTGAGTGTGCGACGGATCACCTGACTGCTGCTCTTTGCCTCCAAGTTTTGTGACAAATCGCTCTTAACGCAAACACCGCGTCTCATATCTTGAACTTACTGCTGCAATGAAATACTGATCCTTTAAGCCTTATCTGGAAAAAAACAATATAGTAATAGCACTCGTGCATGTTTGCACAGAAAAGCAGAGAGGTGTGCATATAGCAGATGCTAACGGACCTCTATTAATTTAGTTTACAGGGGTCGCAGTAACATTGGAGACACGAGCCATGACATTGGCATGTCTAGGACCTTCAGGGCCAGCTCTCCAGGAATTAGAGCGTATACTGTGATGCCTTCACTGCTGCGTCAGCTGAACTGTGCCACCACCGGAGTTTTTATTAGCTTATTACATAAGGGAGGACAACTGAATGCTCTGCAAATACAATAGGCCAAGGAAGGTGCTGACCAGGCACTGAAATCCCTGTAAAACTTAGTTTTGTCTGAGCGATGAGCAAGATACAGTGACTGACACCGGAATGAGTCTGCGGGGTACACAGCTCAGTGATTAGTCAGTCCTCATTACCTCTTCCTCCAATTAACGGCGAGCAAATCAGCGCTCCTGAGTCAACTCAGGAGAAACCAGACTTCCCCAAAATGCTGCCAGATGTCAGCAGAATCTCCGATCCCCCCCCCCCCCCCCACCCCCATGACCTTTTGGTACTTTTAACACCCGTAATTAGCTGTAAGCACAGTCATGTTTCTGTCACTCAACCCTTCGCCCGTGGTCTGCCAGTAAAGGCAGAGAGTTTGGCTGCAAGGAAGGAGGCCATGCCCGCCCCGGCCATCTTGGGCTCCTGCACTTCATCCCATTGCTGTGCTTGTCCCAGCCAAGCAGGAATCCAGCCAGGGATCCCTTTTGGTACAGCCTCATCCCTCCATTTGGATCTTCTTCGCTCCTCCTCGCTGTCTTTGCAGTTTCTGTTTGTTATGGTTTGATAAAACCCACAACAATTTATTGTCGTTTAGACAGGTATTCTCTCACCTGATCATTGTTTTCCCCACCTGGGATGGGGAACCGGGGAAAACAATGAAACCCAAGCGTTGAAATATAAATAGATTTAATAGGATAAGTATAAATAATTAGCAATAATAATAAAGAACCAATATTGATCCTAATACCAACATAAAATATACAAGGATTATACCCAGCCCATTCCATCAGCAGGAAGCTGCACTCTCAGCAGGGACATCCAATGTGGGACACCGTGAGCACTGCGTCTGGGGCTCCGGCACCGGGGCAAGGAGTTCTCAGGATGGCAGCCATCAAGGGGGAGAGAGAGAGAGAGAGAGAGAACTCCTCAGCAAACTTTGTAATATCTATTTAATGTGACATTCATGGTATGAAATAATCCTGTTGGCAGCCTGGAGCAAGTGCCCGGGTCTTGCTCCTCCTTGTCCCTGCACCTGGTGAGCTTGAAAACACTGAGACCTTGAAACCCACACAGCAGAGCTGGCTATAAAGTAAATATTTTCACCAATTCAGACACTAGAGTCTTCTAAAAATGCAGTTTTCCCTAGCATTAGAAGAGAAGTTAGTCCTGTTCGCTTAAACCAGGACACTGTTGTTAATAGGTTTTCCCTTAAACAGGTTATGACATTACACTACGGATATCATGCTTTCTTATCTTCCTTATACCTTAGCTTTTATGGGCAGTGTATAGAAGTTACAATGACTTAATTTTCTCCATACAATCCAAGATACTATAATGGAATGTTCTTATGTATTCTTGGTGTCTGCAGGCTGTGGAAGAAGATCACTTGTCACAGTGCCCGCCCTTAATGAAGGTGTCATTTTTTTTCCTCATTTTTCTTTTCTTCAGTTCACTTATCTGCGACTCACCAGAAATAATTAAAGGCTGTGATTGCTTTGGCCTCCCTTCCATGGGCATTTAAACACCAGAGTAGCTCCCCCGAGCTCTGTTTCCACTCAGGCCATTTGACTGGGCTCAGGTAGGGTTGCTAAGGTTTGCTCGGAGGTGCTTTGAGGAAAATGAGGAGCCCAGATGGGCATGTGTTTGGGACAGTCCTAGGTTGGACCTAAGCTGTTTTCTAAAACCCAAACCGCGTTGCTCAGATCCATCAGCTTTTAGCCATTAACATTAAAAATACTCACATTTATCCCCAGGTATTTTTACAGTCCCCTTTACTCCCAAATTGGCGTGGGCAAAGCTGCTATGGAAAATAAATGAAGTGTGTGAGGACAGACAGTTTAAAGGCGTTGAGGAATGCAGCTGGTTCAGACCTCTGACATCTCACTCCACTCTCACCTAATTTGTTAATGGGTACGTTTTTCCCTGTAGGACAATAACGCTTTTCTCTGTGACGTTTTATAAAGGACCTCCTAAACCTCCTTTTGTCCCTTTGGGTAAAATCAGTTGAATTGGCTTCTTTTGCTGTTTTCCCTAGAGAATCCAAGCTGGTTCTTAACCCTTTCTGTCCTCCAGGCCTTCCGAGCGGTATGATAGAAACCCTGAGATGTCTTACCAGGCTGGATGCAATGCGGGCAGATGGTAGGTTCGTTAGGGAGACGCATGTCGCTATCTGAAAAAAAATTGGATATATGGGTGAAGAGAAGAATATTGGCTCGTTTTTAAGTATGAGGGGCTAAAATAGCACCTCGCAGAGGGATGTACAGGGAGTTTGTGACACCACTGGAAATTCTCGATGGATCTCCTGGGGCACCGGCGATCCTTATGCTGTTCGCAGGACGTCTCTCCTCAGACACAAGGATTTGCAAATGTTTCCAAGTCTCCAGCCACCATTGGGATGCAGGTGCCTGTCACCACCAGTGGTGGCAAACTGGGGACCGGAGAACAAAGATCCCCTCTGGTGTGACACTCGTTACAGCAGGCGGGCGGCTGCATCCCTTGTGTAGCCGCAGACAAAATACTTTAATATTAAACTTACTCCGCGGTGGCGTGAACAGATGGGATGGCTCCTGTGCTCTTTGATTTACCCAGACAGGCTGCTTGTTTCCTTAGGAGTTTGTCACAGCCTGACACACACCATTCCCGTGATGCCTCGCAGAGCTCCATCAGTGTCCTTCCCCGGCTGCGGGGGGAAAACGTGCGGAGCCGGCCTTGCCGGCTGCCTCGGCCATGGGATACCTTATCCTCCTGCTGACAGAGCCCTTGGAGCAGAAGGTCTGTCTGACTTNCATTTTGCTGGTGTTGCAAATGGGTTTTTTTGCAAAGGGAAAAAAAAAAATGTATATAACTAACAACTGGGTGCTATGAATGATTGAAAGGATTTAAACTGACACTGTGATACCACACAGGGAGGGTTTTACAGGGAGGGAGACGAGGCATTTTCTGTGTCATTCCTTCATTTGCTTTGCTTCATGATACCCACCTCTCAAAAAAATCATCTTCCTCTAGGATGTTACCAAAAAAAGAGGAAGAAACTTGCTTTGAAACAGTACTCCTACTGTGAATTCAAAGCACGGTTATTATTGTGCTGCTCGGAAAGCTGCTTTTCTGCCCAGCTTCCCTGTGATCCCTTTAGCTCTATCTGATACTGAAGGCTTGAAATCTCCAGATTAGAAATTAAATTCCACCCCTGTGGCCCAGACCTGGTGACCCTCTGGAGTCACAGCGAATAAGTTTTCCTTTACAGCGAGCTCTTCCAGTGAAAGCTGTTGCTTTTTGCTCAAGGTTGAACTCTTTTGGAGGAAAATGTCATGAAAGCCTTGCCATACAGGTGGAAGAATAATTAGTGACTTGAAAATGAGGAGTGATTATTCAGACCACTGGTGGGCCCTGATATTGCAAGGATTTAGGTGCTGCTGCTACTTTGGGTATAAATCGCAGTGTTTTGGGAGTGGGCATGTGCGTGGCTTGGGTGTCTGGTATGGGACAGCAGCCTGGGGAGGGGAGCGAAGAGGTTTCCCACTGGGATTTCCCATGGGTTTTCCATTTTTCATTGCAAATGTGGACGCTGAGAGTGACCAGCACCAGGCCTGTGCTTGGAGGTGAGGACTGAAGAGCCCGACGGGAAACTGTCAGAAACCATGATTTCAGTCTGATCGCTCTGGAAATGTCAGTCACTGGGATGGGCACTGGATTGTCCGTGTGTCTTTAATTGTGCTGCTCTTATTTGGTCTTCTTTTGAACAGGATAGAATTGAACAGCAGAGTCTTAAACCCCCTATTTATTAGCTTATTATATAGGGGAGGACAACTAAATACTGTACTTTTCAGTGCTTTGTTATAATGGTGAAATCCGGAACTGGAAGGTGAATGTGGTTTATAAATACCCTTTCTTTTTTTTTTTCAGTGAGCTCTGAAACAGCTTCTAACAATTCACTTTATTAGCTGGATTTTCAGCAGTACAAAATGTGACCGTGATCATCTCAGTTTAATTAAAAACATACATACGTTGTGACAGCACATGGATTATGTGGAAACTTGGATTAGCCTGATGGATTTTTGTACTGGTCACATACAATGTCATGGTTTAGATTGTTGTTTTTTTATTATGAGCTTTTATTCTTCTTGCAAGAGTTTCCAGCATCGTTTCTGCTGACGGATGCTGCTTAGGACAGATGTATTTTTATTCCCTTACATTTGGATTGAATCAACTGCCTTTTTCCATGTAGCTCAAGTTTCTGCAGTGGAATTACTCCTAGTTTACTACTCTGAGAAGAAAATTGTAGTCATTTTTGTGACAGCCTTTAGCAGCAGTTGAAATCTTTCTTGCACATGTGTGTGTGATCTATTAATTTCCATTTCCTACCAATTGTAAGGATTCATGCTTGTAAATACTATAAAAAATGGAAGGCAAGTAAAGAGAGACAGAGAAAATCCAGCATTTGGTCATTGTTTTTTTCCTAGCTGGAATCAGTGAGGTGTTGAAACCTGCAGGGCATTTCTTTCTGGCATTGACAAGCATCTCTCATGTTCTTATACAAAATGCTAAATTAACTATAATAGCTTCCACGACCCCCAGTGCTGCTAAGTGCCTAGCACTTGCCTTTCTCTCGGGTCTTCTCTCAATCTACACTTCTGAAGGCTTTTTCCCTGCGATCTGAGAAAACAAAATTCCTGACAAAACTAATGACTCGGGGGCTCCTGCGGCATTTTAAAACCTTTTCTTTTTTTCCCCGAGAGTGGCTGCCTAATGCGACTGGGATTTCGGTGCCTGTTTGCATTATTTCCTCCCTGCAGTCAGGGATATTCAGCATCATTAGCCTGGCTGGCTGCGCTGCACAGCGGTGAGTTTTTCCACCGGGTTTCTCAGGCCACGTAATCTAGATGGTTTATTGCCTTATGTATTGGGCAGTGGTACACAACAGGTTATTTAAAAGCGTTTTCTGGTCCTTGTATCACACCTTGTGCTGGGATTTTGCGGCAAATTTTGAAGGACTGGAAATTTCTGAGCTGTTTGTTCTCAGCAATATGTTCTCACCTGAGACCCCTTCTGAGCACGCGGGGAAATTGCCTCCGAGTCCTGGGAAGTGGAGGAAAAGAAAAATCTGGATTTCCGCACTCTGCTCTTCCAATCCTGCTTAGCTCCCGGCAGGAGGGGCAGCCCTGTCCCTCATTCCCTGGCTCTTGGCCCCAGGTTTTCTCTCCCCATTGGCAGGACCCCCCATCCCCTATCTGTGGGGTGGCAAATCTGCTCCCCCTCCTGGGAAACAGCAGTTTGGTTCTGATGCCAGCTGGAAAACTCTGCTGTGGACAAAAAGCAATTAAACATTGGCAAAACATACTGCTGCTGCTGAGCCCCACCACAACCACTGCAGCTACCTCAGTGATTAATGTAAGTAAGATTTGGCCTTAAATTTGCACTTTGCAAGCGCAGGATGCGGATGCTGCCTTTGGCCGGCTCACGTGCTGCTCTCGGCAGCACTCCTGAAAGAGCAGAGTCACTGGCCGGGAGATGCTGAGCGAGGGCTCCGGAATGAAGCAGCAAAACAGCACCTCGCCAGCTGATGGCTGGTCCCCGCATCCAAAGTGGCCGTCTCCTGCACATCCCCGTGGCCTTGCCTCCGGGCTTGCTCAGCCTGGCATGCAAGGTACAGCTCCCACCAGCACCCAGCTTGCTTCGCTGCCTTTGTTTGCTCCAGAGAGTTTGGAAGGGCAGCGGCGGCCTCGAGCGGGGTGACACACACGGCTGGCGAAGAGGGTGACAATGAGCCCTTAGCGCAGCTCGATGCAAATCCGTCTTTGATACCGAACGCTGCAGAGCAGTTGATCTCTCAAAGGTGCTTTGGGACAAATAAATGGTTGGCTCTGAGCTCTGGTGCTCAGAGGCACCAGGAGGCTGTAGAAATGCTGGGAGGGTGCATGAAAAGCCCTGGGGTGATGCCAACCTCCCCACTTTGCTGGGATAACTCCCTTTTTCCAACTGCTTCCCTGTTGCAGAGTCCTGGGGATGCTGGTCCTGACGGGCGCTGGCACTGATGCGCAGCTGCCGCTGGCTCAGCTGTCCTTGTCACTGCTCCTGCTGCCAAAAAAAGGTTGAATTTTCTTGCGTGCAGGAGTTTGCTTTTTCCCACCAATGTTTGGGACTCTGGTAAGCTATGAGTTAATGTCAGTCCCCCAGTGATGGAGCCAGATGGGTTCCCTTGGTGGCTTCTTGTGCTGTTTGGTTGTGCCCGAGGAACTGTGTGACAGAGCATCACTTTCCACCCCCGTGGGCACCCGCAGATCCATGTCTGGCTGCTGATCTCATGCGCAAACTGTTTGAGGTGAAAGAAATTTGCCCCGCCAGCACTTCAGGAAGGGTCCATGTCAGAGGGAAGAAAAAGTCAGAGCTTTAAGAAAGAAGTCAGAGCTGAAAAATCCAGTTAAGCTGCCCCAGTCGCAGACTGGGGACGTTCCATGCTGCAGATCTGGGCAGGTTTAGGGCAATTAAGAGAAATTTAGGGGCAACAACACCTGTTTCTTGTCGTGCAGGGTATCCTTCATGTCCTGGGGGAGGCGGTGGGGTCCCCACACCTGCCCGCCAGCTTCTGGAGGGGAGGTGGAGAAGGATGAGGTGGGAGTTGGATGGCACTGGGGAGTTAATTAGGGAGTGTGGGGGGGTCCCCATGCATGGGTGGGGGGATTCCTGTGCATGGAAGTCTGGGCAGCGGGATCGATGCGTGGAGGAGGCGGT
>VXBH01001456.1:632174-704997 GCA_013400035.1 Rynchops niger | reverse complement strand
CGGGTTGTGGCCGGGCGGCCCCCGCGGCCCTCCGGGGGCCGGCCTGAGGGGGGAAGGCCTGGGGAGGCCGAGGCGGGGGAAGCCGGTCCCACCCGCGGGCGGGGGGCGGCCGCTGTTGTGGGGCCGTCGGTGCCTCCCCTGTGCATCTCCCGGTCACCTTCCCGAAGCCAGGTTAACCTTTTAAAACGGGGAAAAAACCCAAGACAGCCCGATGTATCGGTCGTTTTCTGTGGGGCTGTGTCGCAACCTGCCCCCCGCCGGAGGAACCCACCTGCGCGGGGCAGCTTAGTCAAAATTTACCCCCAAAATCTGATTTTTATAAGAATTTTCTGTGGGTGTCAGCGTGGACTGAACACTGCAGTGCCTGGGTGGCCTTGCCAACTTCAGTGAAGCGTTGCTTTTTGCCAGGTACAAAATAGCCTGGCCCATTTTGTGTTCCTGCGGTGGTGGTATCTGCGCACGGCAGGGTATACTGCTTTTTTCCCCCTGTTCATAGGCTGCGTTTGGCAGGGGGACTTTATTTTTCAATGTCACCTGTGCCCTCCAATACAGGGGAAAAAATAAGAAAGCGGGGGGAAGAACAGTGGGAGAGAAGTTGAGGTGGCAAAGCTATGTCTTTTGTACCCGACCAATTCAAATTGATGAAGCATTTTAATTAAGTAGGTGGTTATTAAGAGTAACGTAGCATAGCATCTTTTCTGCATTAGGCAGTGCTAAATGCTAATTTCTAGTAAATCTTTGTGCTTTAGGCTTATCAGTTCATAACCTTTTTTTCCCAAAGGCTCTTCTGGGTGTTTTGTTGGCTGTTCGAAAAACTCGAAGGTGGTGATTTCTTGCTGTGTGGTAGTGAGTTGTGGAAGAGGAGCTGGGCTGATGCTCTGCTGTAGTCCTGTTTAAAATTCTTTCTCTCTTCTTTAGTGTTTCTATTGCCACCTCTGTCCAACAACACGCATGCTGTATTTAGCAGATGTAACTGACAAGTTCTATTTATCATCTCTTTACACATGACAAGGCAGAAATCCCTCACAGGAAAGTCCGAATTGATGGCTGTGAAAGTTAAAAGGGGATTCAGTTCCCACGTTCCACCTTCTTTCATGTATTTTTCTTGCCCTTTCTCTCGGTGGATCACTCATGTCTTCCTCTTTGGTTTGGGCTGGAAGCGTTTCTCTGCCTCATGGACCTCTTCTGTATAACTGCACTGTAATTTCTGTCTGCGAACAGGCTATGCAACTTGCTTTACCACATATTTTTTCTCTTGCCTCATATGCTGATGCTGCTTTCTGCATACTGTGGTTAAAATAACTTTTGTGTGTAACTGCAGCGGGGAAAGGTTGGGGTTTGGATGGAAACACTAATTCTCTGTTAGAGTCATTACCTAATAGCTTTTTTGTTAGATTTGTGTGTTTTTTTTTTTTCACCCCCCTTATCTAGGTAGTCTGCAGAAGGTGCTTTCTGCTCTCAGAAGCAGCAGCAGTAGGATAGGAGGAACACAATTGGGTTTTAATTTGATCCTTTATCCCCTGCTGCTATAAAACCCCTATTACAGATAACTTAGCCGGCTGACTACTGTGTCTTTGAAACCCCTTGAAGAAGAGGGAAAGGCTTGCTCGAGCCTGTATAAAACTGTGGTGTTTGTTATTCAAGTAAGCCATGTACCAGCTTTCCTTTGCATCATCCGCTCTTACTGCTGGGGATTGGATGGTTATGGCTCAAAAGTGTCTAATCATTGCTTGGTTGTCAGCACTGTGAACCCAGGGTTAACAAAATACTTCAAAAACTGAAATTCCCCTGTGAATTTCAGGGGGTGATGGGTATAGATTAAATATGTTTTTGGCCAAGACCCTTAAGCATAAGGACACGGGTGGAGAGGACATGTGTTTTATTTTAAGCATCGAACTTCGTTGCTCCTAATCCCTTCCCTTGCAGCTGCCAAGACACCCACCTCTCACCATTGACTTCTCGAGAGCTTCAGCTCCCGAGTTTAGTTCCCTGATCATACCCCAGTGACGTGCCTGAGTAAATAGCGTGAATACCCCCCGTGCTGTCCCGGAGGGGTGGGAAGAAGCAGAAGACAGGAGGGTAATTCTTCATTCCCACTATCTGCTCCAAAAGCCGTAGCAACAAGCAGGCCCATAAGAACCCGAGAACAGAAGAGAGCCCCCAGTCAAGTTTAGTTTTCCTCGTTTATAGCACCCATTCGTGCCGTGGGTGCCTTTCTTAACATAACTGCTTTTAAGGTAAAACTCAATTGGTTTATTCGTCTCCCCCATCCCTGTGGGAAAGGTGTTGGAGACCCTCCTCTAAGTCTCTGAGCATTTGCTGAATTTCCATCCTCACGGTGTTTATGGCTGGTTTGTATAATTTGTTTTTCTTCTAGTGTTGCCATTTGGTTTAAATAGTTCTTTTCCCTCCCTGATGTCATTAGAGGGAGCAATCAGATCCCCTCTTGACCACTTGTTTTTGGTAGGTTAAACAAGTCAGAGTGTTTAAGTCTCCTCCTGTTAGTCCCTTGTCAATATTCTCGGGGTTTCCTTGTCAGTAAAAAGCTTTTGCCATTACCCATCAAAACCTTTTTAATATAAAGGGAATTTTATACATCTGTGTTTAGCTCTTAAACTTCCTGCTCTGTGTTGGCAAAACAGTAGGACTGTGCTGTTAAAGGAAAAAAAAAGAATATTTTTGGGGGGCATACTCACTGCACTGAGCTCTCAAACTCTTTGACGTTCCTCGGGTGATCACTTTAGGCTAACGAGACAGGGAGTTGCTGGGCTAAATCTGTCCTAGACAAATCACTTCTTGTTAATGACTGTGCATAAACTACAGAGATGATAGATTGGAGAACTACCAGCTCATGACTCCCAGGAATCTGTTTCTCCTCTCATCATTAGACAAGATGTCCGAGCAAAGAAAACACATAATGCCTTTTAAAAAACAGTATTTATTTATGTTTTTAGAAATGTAAAAGCTCCTTCCTGTTCACATGCCTGAACTACAGCTGGCTGCAGGAGAGGGGATACTTCTGAGCTTTGAAATCTTCACATTTCTTGCCAGAATGGAGCCCTTAAAGTAATTTCTTGCAATGTGGACTTGTTGGCTTTTTTTCCAGGCTGATGCCTGTGGTCTGTAGTTTGGGAATGCATCTGTGCCCGCTGGTGTGGACGCTGCCCGAGAGACTGAGATTCTTGCCTTTTTCGCCCCTGTAGCGTGTAATGGTGGTTTTTACTTCCAATGAGTTTGGAGCAGGAGCAGCAGCCCTTGCATCGATAAGCACCGTATGTTGATCTGGACTCTGCCGCCTCTTCCCATGGAAGAATTGGTGTGTAACTGGTTGGAGGGAGAAGCAGAGTGGATCCAAGTGCTGCAACGAGCAGGGAGACAGTACGCAGGCATCCGCAATTTCTGCCATTCCTCTGCGAGGGCTTCCCCCCCACCCCACATGAGAACTAAAGTAGCATCTGGGCCAGGTTCCCTCCATTTGAACTCGTCCCCTCTTGGTTGCTGCCATGCCTGAGTGCAGGAGTGCTGCAGTCTAATTAGATTATAGTAGAATGAATAAGTGAATCTTAATAAATGAGCTTATGGGGGCACTGACAGGTCAGCTTGGTCCCTAAATATAGGTCGTGGGCAGAGCGCAGGCTTGGTGTGGTATCTATCAATACAGCAAAATTAAATGGAGATCTCCTGGGAATGCACAAATTCTGCTGCCTTGCCATCTTGTCAGCCTGGATGCTCCAGTGTCCTGGTATGAGAAATGCCAAAATCCACTCTGATGTGAGCATTCTTTAATTGAAGCTTGGTGGGGAGTTGGAAGGGGGAGGTCATGGCTGTGGAAATTTTAGTAATCTGAGGTGCTAAAGAATGCAAATCTTATGATCCTTTTTAATGCTTCCCATTTAGCTAAAGGTGATTTTTATTTTTTTTTATTTAAAGGAAGTCTCTTGGGAGACTGTGGAAAACAGGGAAAAAGATAAATGGTTTGTGTTGCATATATGCACATGAAAACTCTGGAAAGCTCTGACTCTTCCAAATGCAACTAAAGAATATTATCTCCTTGCAACTCTGATGCAAAGAAATAGTTTAGGACCTTCAAGCCTTGAATTTTGCTGTGCAATGGGTGGGGGATGGGAAGGTGAGGAGAGGGACAGAAACTGGAAGCTTTGTGTGTTAATCAGAATTAAAATAGTTACTCTCATGCAGCTCTCCTTGTTTCCTGCCATGTTCTTTGGTTTTTGTTAGTGCTTTGTGGCTACGCTGCTTATCAAGATTCACAGCTCTAAATTCCTGTTACTGAAGAGAAGCAGATGAAGTTCCTTCCCCTTTTCTTCCCAAGACGATGTATTTAAAAGGGTAGTGTTTTTTCTTTTTCAAATGAAACCTCATCTTTTGCTTGTAGATCACTGAGGCTGCATTATAAATCGGAGAAAGTGTTTGTAAATTAGTAATGCAAGCAAGCTACTAATTTTCTTGCACTAATAATCCCTATTATAAATAGCATGGTCCTTCGCTGGCATTAACAGCTCCCTGCTGCTGTCGCCGCCGGATGCACAGGATTTTCAGTGGTAGTAAGTTATAGAAAGCAGCATTTCTTGCAGGTTTTTGCTCTTTCCCGTTGGGCACCCTTCCTTCTGGCTGATCCTGCTACCCGGGCTGGATCTGCTTGCAGCCAGGCAATCCTGCCAATCCCTGCTCTGCTCGAGAACAGCCGGTACATCACTATCCTCTGCTGCAGGAAACATCTTTAATCCCTTTTATGCTGTAAAGTTGAGGAAATAGAGCAAAACTCCTGGTTTCCTTCAAGTTGTAGTTGAATGACTAATTGAGCATCAGGGAGGGCTTTTTCTGTCTCAGAAGAGGTGTGTTGATGTTGTATTAATTGAATAGCTAACCTTCTCGGCCCGCCTGACTGGTGTCCAGCTCGTTGAGCATGTGTTGAATGACCCAGGGAACATAAAGCTGGAGTTCAGAATTACGTGGGTATCAAAGGCTTTTAAAGCCTGGTATATTTATGCCTGTGATTCATGGCGCTTCCAAAAACGATCCAGCTCTCATCCTGCGGAGGGGAAGTACCTCGGTCCAGTGTTATCATCTTTCGTTTAGCTGTGTCACCTGCCAGACCAATATAAACTCAGCCTGTGTTATTTTGGGCTCCTTATTCTTTTGCTTCCAAATCCCACCCTGCAAAGGTTTCTTGTAGAGGAAATGGTGCCTTAATTCTGCTTTATGCTCTCCTGTATGTGCTGAAAATGGTAAGCAGGGTATTTTATTTCAGGGATGTGACAATTTTCAGTACATCTCATTCCTGTCTGTGATGTGAAAAGGTGTCTTTTGTCTGTCTGCAACCACGCAGGAAGGAAGTTGTTGAGTCCAGGAGATAAAAAGCGCTATCTCCTCCTCTGTGCGGGGGCAAGCTGCCTGCTCAAGGTGCCTGCTCCTTGGCTCCACAGGGCTCCGCTCCCGTCCTGCTTGTAGTAGGGTGGAGGGGAGAATTTTCATGGGAAAATGTGAGTGGACTCATAATCTATTTGCAAGTGCGTAGCTGTCAAGGAAGATGATGACTAAGCTATTGCACAAGGTGCAGCTTTTGGGGGAGCGCACCAGGATTGGACCGGATTGTGATAAGAGAGCCTATAATATCAGTCAGCTGATAAATGTATTATTACTTGTTTGATCTGACCACTGGCTACAACTACTTTTTCTTTTTTTTTTTTTTCCTTCTGCCTGTTTGCTGTTAGGTTTTAAGTTGAAAAGTCTGTACTTGGTGAGTACAAAGGAAAAAAGCCCAATTTATTGGAGGAAGTGGATGGTTCCCGAGCTTCTGGTGGGGAGTGCTGGCTGTCAGGAGTGCTTAAAGCCAGTGACTTGCATTTGACTTGCATGGATGTCTCTCTGCCCTGTACTGCTGCCAGGCTCTGGCACAGTGTTCTCCACCTGCCCTGGCGCACAGGCAGCATGGAGGGTGCTTACTCTCCCATTTATCAGAAGGGAAAACTGAGGCCAGGTGCTTGTGGTTGAAGATGCCAAGACCAGCTGCTGATGCTGTTCTCTTGGTCCCATTTGTGACCCGGCCCACCCGGCACGCTGCCCCGGCTCTCCTGGGCTGGCAGTTAGCTGTTGAGTGAGTGGGAAACAGCTCTTCTGAGGCTGTTACCACGTGCATCTTCCTTTCAGGGTCTCCACTGCAGCGTGGCTGGAAAGCCAAGTCTGGTCCCAAAAAGTGCTGTTTCTTCCTGCCTCCTGAACCAGTTTGAAAGGCTGCTGTGATAATTAGCCCTGCTTTGTCCTCTAAGTCATTATGTTGTGTGGGGACATCCCAGCTTGGCTTTTCATGTAGGTATTACCTTTTTCTTAATGCTATGCTGTGCATGGACCTAAAAACAGGTACGTGAAACCGCTTGCAGCATCTTGTCTGCCCTTCTCTGTTTCAGCTCCAGGTATACCTGAGAGCAGCAGCAGGGCTATAGCAGATCATACCCAACTGGTCTTTCAGAAGGCATTTCCAAATCTGAGCAATGACTGGAGTGTAGCGGTGCTGTGCCAGGAAGGGCTCTTTCCCCTGGGGCTGGGTGGGGATTTTTCTGCCTCCTTTAACTTGCTGGTCTCTGGGGAGACTTGGCCTGGACCAGGCAGTGTCGGTGGTTCTCAGTGGGGTGCGGTGATGGGAAACTGGCAGAAAATGGAGTTTATGAGTGAATGCTGTGTCCCGTGTCACACCTACTAACCTTTGCTTGTGTAAATACCTGTTGGCAGCATGTGCGGCTTCAGCTGTGATGGGCTGATAAAGGACTGTGCTGCTTTTTCTCTTTACGCTGTCTCGTTTTTTATTTACAGCAGTGGTGGTGGAGGTTGATCAAAGCCTCACTTCTCCAGGTTCAAACTCTGACCAAGGAGGAATTGTTTGCCCCGCTGTTTGCTGAGAAGGTGTCCTCGCCAAGCCTGTCCTAGCGTGGACAACAAAAAGCATTGTCCAGAAGAGAGGCAGAGGTAGCATCTCAAAACTTTGGAAACCACCAGGCTGCAGGGAAGATTTATGGAGGATTTTTCTGGGTGTCCTGGGCTTTCCCATGGCAGCTCAGTGGGGAGTACCACCAGCCCTCCCTTGTTACCTTCACCTAAGGTCACTTCCATATCTACAGCCTGTGCTACCCTACTGCTAGGATTGGGTTGCGTGCTAAATTTAGTAAACATCTTTACAGCTTAGTGTGTGTGTAAGTAAAAACAGATTTTTTTTTTTTTTTTAAAGTAGCTTTTAATGGGTTAGAGCCTAGCTCAAGATGCATGACAAAGGTAGGCTTTCTCTACAGAGGTGGCGGTACATCAGGCCAGTTGTGGAACAGGTAGGCTGCTTCTTTGCCTCGGTGTACCTCAACACATGGATTCAGCGAGGTGCGGAGCGCCGTGGGTGGGAGGGGAGGTTGCTGAGGCACAATTACGACTTGCATAACGTGGTCTGCAGTCTGAGGCATGTGAAAAGTGCTGGCGAAGGGGTTGGGTTTCAGAAGTTTTAAAGGCTTGTGAAAATTCTTCCTCAGATGTTTCCATTACAAGCCTGCCTTTTCACCTCTCCCGCCCCTCAGTCTCCCAGTTTCTACCTTTTTTCTATGCTGCTTGTGTGCCAAAAGAAGAATTTCTTGGCTTCAAATCCAGTGTGCCTATTTCTAAGTAGATTTCTTAATCCCTGTTCCCCATTAGAGGCTACTGGAGTAATAGTTTGAGGTGTAACCAAAGTTGGAGGCAATTAAGTTGATGTGGAGAAGTGTTAGTTCATTCCTCGCATGTGGAAGGAGGAGCAGATTGTGGGACAGCAAAGCAAGGGGAGTGAGAACCCAGAGAAGCGTGAGAGAAATGACCTCAATTACTCTGCATTTCTGTTGCTGAGTGTTTTTAGGCCTTTTTAACAACCTGCCCTGTTCTCGAGTTCAGATCAGAACTGTGCTGATCAGTAAAGCTGAGTGCATTGAGGGGGGGGGGCATGTGTGCGTGGGGGTTAGAGGCTGTTTTTAGGGGAGAACTCTGAGATGTTGGGTTATTGACTTGAACTCAATGTTCTGAAAACAGTGAAATGCATATTTGAAGTCTCTTTAGGAAACTTTTAACAAGCTTGGTCTTCATGGGCACAAGGGAAGAAAACCAGAAAACCCTTAGAGATGCACTTTGAACACATCTTTTGTGGGGTTTCTTCTGTGTTGTCATCCAGCTCCCAGCATTATGCTGTATCTGGACTTACACAGTGAACTGGATTGTGGAACTGGGACCAGTATGGCGAAGGAGTTTTGCAGGGGCTGCTGCTGCTCAGAGAAATATCAGCAAGCCTCAGCATGACTCACCTGGGCAATCAACAGCCACACAAGGAAGGTGGAAAAAGAAGGTTCCTTCACTGCGTGGCCCAGCTGTAATTCAAGTGTGTTAAGCAAGTCTGTGGAGGAGCTGGAGCCTTTTCCCTGATGCTGGAGGGGAGCTTAGTCTTCTACTCGGGGTGTTTAAGACAAGGTGCAAATATTGCCTTGGAGTCTGTCAAAATACTGCAATGGTTTCTGAGTGTTCGTGACCTTCTTAAGCTGCCTGCCATATCCCAAAGGGTCTGGGCGCTGAGGTGACACTGACTGTGTATCACTTCTTAATGTGCGGGTACCTTCATCAGGCTGTTAAATGAAGCACAGAGAGGTTAACAAGGTGAAAAGGAACCTTATGGAGAGGAATGTGTGCTGCTACTGTTTAGAAGCACATATCCTCAGTGTGGGAGTTGAAAGGATGGTATCTTGGTGGAGCTACAGCCAGCGAGGTCCCTGTTGTAGTGCAGGTGGTGTTTTGGGTAGATGAGGAGCTCTTAGTTCTGCCCTTGATAAATGGGCTACAGGCAGTGTCTCAAAGGAGGGTGGAGAGGGACCTTAACACTTCACCTGTCCCAGTAGGGAAACAACCACAGCTGTTTCTTAAGCTTCATGTTGTGCTTTTAAATGGAGTTAGAAGTTCCAGCTCATAATGCAATTTATACTTTGAAATACACTGGGGTAACTTGTACGGTGCCAGTGCTCTAGGGATCGCTTCTAAAGCCTCTCCAGTTCCTTAACCATTTTGAAACTTGACTTCTAAGAGTATCAACAGCACCACATTTTGTAGCATAAGGGATCTAGCTTGGATATAATAGTGCTATCTTTGTGCCTGTGTGATAACATACTTCAGGGTAAATGTTGAAGGACAGCTTTGCTATGGAGCAGTCAGACTATCTCATATCTGCTGGGGAGGTCTTGGCGATGGGAGTCTGCTCAGCCTGTGTGCTGGAGCAGAAAGTCAAAGTATCAGTGTTGTAGGAAGCCCATTATCTGCAGAAGATTCTGTGGCCCAAATCCAGCCTGAACATACCTCTACGCATTCCCTGTCTTCGAAGGGTTTTATAAATACAGCATGAACAATGTATTAATCTGGCAAATGATTTTAAACTTAATGCACAGCTGTAATAAAATCCAACCTGCTTTTGCAGGTGTTGTTCTGAAGGTGACTATGGATTAAAACTCCCTGATTGCTACTAGCAAAAGAGTGGTAGATGCCTTTTGTATTAGTTAAAGCATGTTCCCTGCAGTCCTAGGGCTCTGGTTTGCCTCTGTCGCGAAGCAGCAGGAGCAGTGAGGAAGGAGTCTTCTGCTGCTGTACGGCCAGGTGAAATAAAACACGGCATCCACGCTCTATCTGGAAGCTGCGGCTTCACTGTCACAGCACTGAGCACCTCCTTGGATTGAAGACTGAGAGCGTTTTTCCGACTTGCGGTCAAAATGCATTCATGGCCCGTGATTACCCATTTGTTCCCATGCCAGCATTGTCCTCTGGCTTGAACCACACCCTGCAAGGTGGGAGCTGGAGGAAGCTGCTCTGCTGGGTATGGCCCCCTCTGCTTGGGTGTAGTTCTGAGCAGCGTAGCTCTATGTGCACAGGGGGAAGGAAGGGGAGCAAGAAATGTCTGCACAAGCCTGGCTGTTTGGATTTTCCAATGTTTTCATGTCTTTCTGAATCACAACTGTGGTATATGGTATTAAAAGCAAAAACAGGTGTGCTGATGCAGTGCCTGCACAGCTGGGCAGGCTGAAGAGGAGGCAATTCCAGCCTAGGGAGGCTCATAGTATTCCCCAAGTCCTAGTTTGAAAGTTCTGCTGCTCATGTTGCTGATAACTCTATTTATGATGCCTGTCAACTTCTACGAACTTTGACTTCTATATGTTGAGTCTGCATTCCTCCTATCATCTAGCCTAAAATGAAGCCGCCGTTTTAAAATCTCGGGGTTGAGAACTAGCTGCATATCCCTGAGTTTTAAACTCTTGGCATATTTGAAAATTTATTACTACTCTGAGCTTTGATTAACTCATGGATACCTTTTTTTCCCCCACTGTATTGTATGTGGTGAGAAGGGAGAAAAGTCTTGTCTGTTGATTTCATTTCATCTCCCTTTCTAGCTGAAAAATTATCAAGATTTAGCCTAATAATGGAGTACAGCAATCTTGTTTCAAGTGCTGCTTTCCGATGTTCTTATTTAGCTGGGTCTGTGCCACATTTACAGTAATTTTGATGCAGCAACCGCACTTTCTTTCCCTTTAGAGAAAACTGAAATCACTCAACTGCTTAGACATAATGTGTGCAGTAAATAGTATCTTAAAACTTCAGGTAGTTAGAAGAAACCACATGAAAGCATCTAGATCTGATATGATTCACAATCACTTATGAGTTTTGATTTCCTCTGAGTTAACAACTCTCCTTTAACTTACAGCCTTTCCAATGCAGGTCAATCTCATTTTCCTCTAGGCACTCATATAGAGGAGAGCATGTTGGCTTCTCCTGCTGTCCATTGCTGTTTAACAATAGGATCGTTGAGTCACGGAGAGGTTAACGAAGTGCCTTTTTTTTTTTTTTGTCAGTGGTCCAATCTCTTTGTATAGTTGTGTGGAACAGCACACTGAACAGAAATAATGGGAAAATCTTGTTGGTGGAATGACCGGGGTTGTCATTTTGCAATACCAGGGTAAAGACCTGCTTAAGCTTCAGGCTTCTAACTGTGTACGGCGTGGCTGATTACAAATCCCTGTGCAAGAACATTAAATATTAGTTTCTCCGCATCTTTTGCGCTTAACGGTGTTGGAGCTTGGGGGATCTGAACAATTACAGTTGGTTCAGCGGTAGCTTCCCATTTAGTGTTTAAAACAGTTTTATTATGATGAGTCTTTAGGGGTTTGGCATTAGAAGAAGGGTGAACTGTAGCCCTTAATTATGAAGTGCGGGAACAATTGCAGCCGGATAAGCAGGCAGCGGTCCAGCTCCTCTCTTACTGGGCGAGCGATGCTTTTGTGCTGTGCCATCCCACTGCACAAATGACTGGAGCAGGCTGTCACTAGATTGATTTGGTTTGATCCCTTTTAGGAAGGGGTTTGAAGGCTCTAATTTTGGATTTCTGACAGTAGTTGTTCAGGTTTCTGCCCTGTTGCTCTGAGCAAATGTGTTACTGTGGCTTCCCGCATGGGATTAAAAACCAGCTATTAAATCCAGTTGTACTGGGACACCAGTGGGAAAGTAATTGCGAGGAAAGACTTGAAGGTGCAGTGTTTTGCTGGTAGCCTGGTTCCTTTGCATGTACGTGCGATGGAGAGCTTTGAGGAGTCTGCGGGAATTAAGCTTGGGAAGGTGCAGGATGGGGCTGTGCTCTGTGGCACGTGGGTGAGCTGTGACTTGCCAGATGGCACCTGGGGCAGGGAGAGACTTCTTTCCCCCTATCTCTTATCATCCTGTGGGTGAGGGTATCACGTGCTCAGCAGAGCTGGGTGATGGTGGGACTTGCAGGAGTTCTTGCCAGTGGCGCCGCTCCAAGAAACTCACCTTTTCCCTCCGACACACCTCTCCAGGCTGAGTTTCGCCTACGGTTTGAGTCAAAGTGCACCCGATATCACTGAGACATCACTCAGCCCCAGCCCTGCCTCCTTTCCAAGCATGTCATTTAGCGAAGACATCGTCAGGCTACTCACTAACCACACTTGCACTGCGGTGTGCTTCCAGCAGAGCTCGTGCTGGGAAATGGAAAATACAGGACTCCTCTCTGGGACACAACTTCACTCCCGCCCCCCCTCTTGGGAGCTGCTGAGCCTCTGTGGCAGCTGGTGTACGTATGGCAGTGCCTTCTCCTGTGGGGAATGTTAAAAATACATGCTACAATTTTCCCTTTCCACATACCAAAATATATTAATGTACTGCTGCTCTGATTAGTCATTTCCTCTTCCTTTGTTCCTTTCGCAACAGAGTAAAGGACTGTGGGCACATACTTCAGTAAAATCTTGTATGGTTAAGAAGTCTGGTGCTAAATAGATCCTCCTGGTTTAATACCTGTCTTTGTTGGCAGAAGATGACTTCTGTTCTCAATCCATTAAATACACACTTAAAAATAAGTCTGGATTAAGTCACTTCTATGGTATTCATACTAAGAATATCTTTGCTGGATTTATTTTTGTAGGGGAAAGAAATTCTAATATGAACGAAGTCAATACTCCTACCATGAATTTAATATATTCTTGCAGGAAAAATTCAGTGATGCATTGCTGTAGGAAAATTTCCAAATTCTCTCGTTTATTTCAAGGTGTCTTATCTTCCCTCTGTGCACCCCGAGTTCCTGCAAGACCTCGTTCGGTGTGGGTGGAAAACTTGGTGAAGGCCCCAGTGTGACACTGTTGGGCTGTACGTGGCTCAGTTATGGGATAGCTTTGGCAGCCTCCATGCCATCAGGGTGTGGAGGTACAAAGGTTAGTAAATTCAGCTATATGGACCTGCTTAAATATTGCTCCAAACGACTTGCCAGCACTTCAAGGCTGGATTTTGTTTTTTTTTCCTCCATTGCTGCTGCTGCTTTGGTGAGAATTTGGAGAAAAGCTTTAGTATTGGGTGGTCTGGAGACCTGCAGGACAAGTGGCAAGTTTAAAACTTTCTTGTGTGTCTGGAGAAATTCAAGTGAGTAGGCAAAAATGTCATCTGACCAATATGGTTAAGGGAAAAATTGAATAGGAATGTGGTGAATCGAGCAATAAATTAAGACGGACCTTTTTGTAGGTATGTGTGAACTTCAGAAATATGTCCCCTAAGCAAAATACCATCCTCGTTAGCAATCTGTCACGGTTTTCCCATCGTTCTGGCACTGAGGACATCTGCTTTCCCCTGGATTTGAAGTGGAGGACAGCTTGTGCCTGCTCGGGGAGGTGAGACCCAGGCAACAGCACTGCTCCTGCCTGGCAGCCTGGGAAGAAACAGTGTTGGTGGGGTCGTGTGAGGCTCGCGGGGAGGTAAAGTTACCTCTTGTGGGATACATAGGCAGATAATACACTTGGGTCTTTTCCTTGGCTATTTGCAGCTCTTATATATAAAAACCTGGATTGTTTTTTTTTTTTTTTAATGAGCATTAGCCTCACAGTACTCAGATGCCATTCATATTTTCACAGCAATCTGCTAAGGAAAAAAAAAAGCTGGACTGAAGGCATTTTTTTCTTTTGTTTCTGTCGTCTCTTATTCTATACTTATTTTTTTAAATATAAACAAGAGTACATAATACAGGAATGTGTATTTAGGTAGTTATATTTACTATATACACTAGGAAAGGAAAAAGGGTTCATTCCAGCTGTTTTTTCTTTGCAGACTGCTGTGAAAGTATGAGAGGAATTTGAGTACTGAGAAGCTACTGCTTGTACCTGCTTTCCTCTATCCTTCCATGCTTGCAGAGACTGAACTGGGTGTAAAGAGATGAACAGGCTGTAGCAGCCTCAAATTTCTCAAGAGATGATCTTCAAATCTTTTTACTTGGAATTTGAGGCTCTGCCTCGTTTGTGGCCAGAGGGGCATCAATTGTGTAATTGCTGCGGGTGCTGTAGAGCTTGTTTTAATCAAGTTAGAGTATGGTAAAGCTAGGTGGAGAAGTCTCAGAATAAATATACTTATGCTGGTGCAACTTATTCCTGTGTCAGAAAAGGATTAAGCCGTGTTGGAGGAAGAAATCCTGGTACCCTCACAGCTGAGACCCTTCACCTGCCTTGTTTTGGCAGAGCCAACTTTGGGAATGACGCTGCCTGCAGTTATGTCAGCAGATGGTGCAGGGGATGAGATGGGTGACTCAGCTGAAGGACAGTTGTGCTGGTAGTGCAAAAACCCTGTGCCCTCGGAAAGGGTGTTGTGGCGGCTGAAAGAGCCCTGGCAAAACCCTGAGAGAGCCCATCCGGGCTGTGCTGCGCTCTGCACTGGAGCTGCCATGTCCTGTCTGCCCCCGGCATTGGGGGATGATAGCTGTGCTCTGATGGATCCAAGGTGAAGATTATACTGTGAATATATATTTATACAGTAGACTACAACAGATGTGAAAAGGGCTTTGTGGAAGTGCATAGTGGCTTTAAAGTTGTGTAAGTGGATTGTGTGTGGTAAACCTGAGCTGCTGTGGACTGGCACATCAGCTTGGTTTCTGCAAACCTCTGTGAACTTTCCAGGCAGCTCATCAGGATAACAAAACAGGCATGGCTGATCCCTTCCTCCTGTCCAGGTGCTGGGCACAAACGCATTTCAGGTGCAGCTGTGTGTGTTTAATGCTTCTGCCTGGCTGATCCAAGAGGCCTGGCTTAAATCCGCACTCTGTTCCTGCTGCCAGATGAGTTTGTGTTGCAGGAGACCCCTTGATGCTCAAAAACTACAGGACATGCAGAACTGCTTCTCAGACTAGTGATCTAAGCTCAGCCTTGGCCATTAATCTGCTAGCTTTGTCTCTTATTTTCAGTATGTAATCCTGCATTAATATGGCCTGGGCAAAACCCCAAGTTCTAGCATTGCCTGCAAAGCCAGAATGAAGGAGCTAATCAGTGTTGGGTTTATGGCAAGGTATTGTCACACCTTGAGCAAACCTGGCAAAGCCATGCATGGCAATGCAGCTGGGTAGTGTCGTGGTGAGAACAGCGGAGGTTGTTTTTAATCAAGTTGGTATTTTGAGACTACTAGAAATGTAAACTTAATTCTTCTCTAAGTTGTGGCTAAAAGGTGCAGCTGGCTGGGTTTGTTGGCTTTGGAGAAGTGAGCCTTGACTGCTGCCCGGCTTCTACTGACGTCTTTCCTTGCCTTAGCATCAGCAGAATTGTTCATGCTGTTGGATTCCTATGGCTGCTTGTGCAGCCTCTTTTGCTGTTGACCTGTGCCTTCTGATAAAATGCCCGCCATGGGGAAACAACAGATGTAGCTGGGGATCTTCTGGCTGGAGCCACTGTGGGAGTGAGAGAGTGACCTTGGCTGCTATCGCCGCCTGCTTGGGATGCAAGAAAAGCCATAAGCTGAGAAAATCAGTGTCTGCGTTGAACCTTTAGTTTAGAATTTACTGCTCTTTGGTCCTTGTGAGAAAATGCAGTGAGTGTGGGTTTTTTTTCCTTTGTATTTTGAGAAGTGTCATTTCCCAGTTCTCCGTGCACAGAAGTGAGCGGTGATTTGAAGAACAAATGTCAGATCTGGTCTCTGCTTGCAAGGAGAGCGGGGAAGGGGAAATGCTTACCCAAAAGTCTGAGCTTGCTGCTCAGGTGTTTAAATGCCTCTCAAATAGTTCATGGTGTTGTGGGCAGAGCACATCTGTACACAAGTGTGCGATGGAAGGATCTGGGGAAGCCTCAGGAGCTCCCTGGAAATAGCGATGGGAAGATGCAGACGTGCAGCCTAATGCTGGGAGCCCTCTCTGGGTACGGTTCTCCCCCAGCATGCTCCTGTTGGAAGAAGGAAGCCTTTGATCCTTTACAGGCACTTCGGAAAAAGGTAGTGTAAAGATAATTTGTTATCTTTTGACTTTGGAGATAATAGACGTGTGTTAGAAGTTAGTGATTTTAAGGGAAAACTTGCAGTTTCTGGCATCTGGTAGAGACAAGGGTGCTTGCTTCTGGCCCTGAGGGGTGCCAGTTTTTATCCGAAATAACTTGCTCTCACAAATGCGAGAAATGTTTTGGTCTCCTTAACAATATCAGTGTGTTCATGCTCACGCTTTGGTGAACCGCGCGGGTTGCTGGTGGGAAGGATCTGTGCAGTTTTGGGGTATTGGGGCAAGCTGCTGGGCAGCAGAGCAGAGCGTCGTTTTCCAGCCCGTTCCTCGCTCCGTGCCAACTGCATATACATGCATGCGTTTATCCCTGGATAAATTTGAGGTTGCTCATTCTGCTTTCACTGATGCTAATTCCAACTTTGGGCTTTATCCCGCAGCCCAGGTGGTTTCAGGGTGTCAGCTGCCTCCGGGAGAATCCCTGCCCTGCCTTAGCTTGTCTGAGCTTGCCTGGAGGGCTGGGCTGTGCTAGAAACCTCCTGCCTTCTCCTGGCAAATCCTTGCGGGAGGCACTCGGGTGCTCACTTCTTGGACAAGAGCAAGGTCATCTGCCAGACAGTGGTGGCAACCTCCTGTAGCCATATTGTGCTCCTGGCTTGCTCTTGGCATGGCTGCTGCAATTTGTCAGGTGTTGGCTCTAAAGATGTATTAAAAAAAAAAACCAAACCCCAAACCTAAAAGTAAAGGCTTTTGTTGAAGCGAAGCTGCTCTTCTCTGGAATTTAATAAATAGTGTGTCTGTGTTAACTAACATCAAGCAACTGAGAGCAGACAGAGCCCAACAGATGGTACAAACAGCGGCATGTTTGGAATGGAAAATATTTACCTAGAGGGTATTTGAGAAAGACTGAGATTGTGCGCTACAAATGGCTTAATTGTATCAGCGTAATCAAGTGAAGAGCAAGATTTATTGACAAGTCTCGTTCTCCTCTTGCTGTTAGCAGTTTGTAGGGGGTGTCAAGCACTGCTGAGCTTCACATGAACAGGACACCTTCCCAGATAGGAGATCTTTAATACGTGAATGGCTCAGTCTGTAATTTCGAGTGTCTACAGCTTTCTTCTGCTGCCGCATAAATCATGCTGTCAGGGCAAGTATTTAAATGAAAGAGACTCTGAGCTTGAACTGCTGTTTGTTATGCTTCCCCCCGGTCTTCGTTTTGAAAGGACTTCTGTAAACAGAGCATGGAAATAGAGCTATACAAGTAGAGTTTAGAAAGAATACAAAAAAAAAAAGTAGGTTAAATCTTGCCATCCAGGTCAAAACTGGCAGGGCCACTTAGCCCTTTAGCTCTTCTAGGTGGTGGGTGCTTCACATGCACCTCTAAGTTGTGCAAATTTAGTGACTTGTGAGAAGATTGTGTGTGGTTTTTACTGGAAGCTGTGCCTTTTTCCTTACATAGGTGGCAGATGAGATTTATATGTGATGTCTTATTTTCCTGTCTTAAAAACGGCTCCTCACTGGTGTTCACCAGGCAGTGTGGTTCTTGGGAATGGGTAACCCTTGAATGGGAAGGTTGAGGAGGGTGTTGAGCCATTGCCAGGGCTCCCTTTGTTCCCAGTGTTGCTCACCTGCGGAAATTAGCCAGGTGTTAATGAACTTGAGGCAAGTTTGATGGCCTGAAATCCCTGCCTGCTCTGTCAGCTTGGCTTTCATTCACTGCCTCCTGATTTCACTGTGCAGAAGCTCTGCTGTCCTCTGTCTTGTCTTGGGGCGTGAAGAACATGTCTTGTTTCTTCAGTGACATACAGGATGGCTTAAAAAAACCAAACCCAAACCAACCAAAGTTCTCAGCCTGCAGATTTTTCTTGTACTGTAGCAATGCTGATGTTAAATGTCTTTAAGTTTTTCTGGCAGCCCTCCTTCCTAGGGAGCCCAAGAGCGCTTTAATTAGTTAATGCTCACGAACAGAGTCACAGAGAGCTGGCTGCTCCCACTGTGGCTAAACATCTTATTTAATTTTATATTTCACCTGTGGCAGATCTGGGTTTAGTTGCCTTGTCCAGCCCAAGCTGCTGGGCTTCCTCTCCCAAAGAGCTCTGGGGGAAGATGAGTTTGGGAGTGAAGCTGTTCCCAAGAGGATCCTCTTTGCAGCTGGCTGATACGGCACGTGTTGCTTCCTGCGTGCAGGTTAAGGAAAAAATATTGTTATCTATTTGAGGAATTTATTGAATACAGATAATCCTTTGGGACTTCTTGCTGTGTTCCTCATGACTGTTGAAACTGAGGGCTTTCTTTTAGTCAGCTAGCCAGCTTGAGAAAATCTCAGGGAAATACCCCAAATAAGGAAGCTGTTGCCTTAGCTAAATCATATGTGGTATCTCTTAAATGGCTTAGTATTTTTTTTTTTAAATTACCTCGGTACCTATATTTTTCCCCCCTTAATGTTAGTTTTTCAGAGAGACACAAATCCCTGGAGATTACGTGCATCTTGGGACCCAAGAGTTTCTAGAAGCTGTGCCTCTGATGTGCTGGGGCTGGGCTACGAGTGACTCATTAGCCAGATGCAGCTATAATTTATTTCTGTCTCCTCAAGTAAGCTAATCCCCTGGACCCAAAGTGAATGAATATCCCATGAAATGTGGTATCTGTGCAGGGTGAAACTTGATATTTAAATGCAAAAAGCAAAGGGTGTGTTACGAAATGCAGGGCAGTGTTAACTAGCAGAGGAAGTCAGGTGCAAGCAATAATACTGGAGCTCAGAAATAGTTATTTTCTGTGGCACGGGCTCTGTTTCAGGGAACAAAAGTGCGATTCTTTTGTTAAATGCGGGATGGGAACAGTGACCAAGTCTCTGCACAGGCTGGGACAGATGCGGCTTGTTCCCCTTTCTCAGAATGACTGAAGGGATGTTGTGAGTTCCTGACTTAACGAAGGAGACAGGAGCGTGTCTGCAAGTGGGGAGCCTGGCACGGGAGCTGGGCAGCCCGGCTCTGAGAAACGTGCCCAATAAATATCAGGTTAAATATCAATAAATACCATGTATGGATGAAAGGTGAGTATTT
Organism: Rynchops niger; assembly: GCA_013400035.1. Lineage (NCBI taxonomy): Eukaryota > Metazoa > Chordata > Aves > Charadriiformes > Laridae > Rynchops > Rynchops niger. The sequence goes on along the minus strand of VXBH01001456.1, from coordinate 686,151 downwards.
TAACTAAATATCTGGAACTTTAAACGTAGCTGAAGTCGCTGGGCCTGTTGTTGGCAGCAGCGAGGGGGTGTGTACGTGCAGTTTCTCCCGGGTGTGCCTTGCTGGGGAGAGCTGTTGCAGCCGCCACCGAAAGTTGTCCAAGAGAGGGCTGTGAGTGAGAGAAGTCCCCTTGCAGCACTTCCAGCAGGGAGAAGTAACATTTTTGTGAGGGTATCTCATGTTTCCATAGCTAAAAAGAGCGGAAGGAATGGCAAAACTAAATCCTGAGCAGCAGTTAAGCTGGTATGTGTAATGTAGCATTTACTTTTTTTTTCTGGTTTAATAAAAGGAACTTCTCTGTCCTGTTTCTTTTTGTATGGTGTAGGATCTCCCATCCCTATAGATTGCTTCTGGTTTTTTTTCTAGATGGCTTGTTAGTGTAGTACAGAGGTATAAAAGGGAACAGAGAAACTTTTTTAATAACTGTAGGTTGTTGGAGGGCAACTGGGAACTGTGTGTGAGACAAAACACTGTCTCCTTACCCCATGGCAAGGATGCCACTTCACAAAGATGTCTTGATGAGGGCCAGATGGTGAAGGATGTCATCTTGTCATTCTGCATGAAAAATACCAGCAGCAGTGTATCCTTCTAGAAGTGATTTTTAAATGCCCTTGCTTATGCTGGGCTGAGATGGAAAACTAGTGTATAACTATCAGAGTAGAGGGCTTGTTTGCCATTCACGGGTGTTCTTAATCAATTCTAGTTACATTCTCAGGCTTTTATTTTATTTTTTTGAACTCTGCTTCCCTGGATTTGTGCGTTTGTAATTCCCTATTTGACTTTGGAGATCAAATCTGCATGCCTCTGAGTGTTTGGGGTGGAAGCCTCATCTGGCTCACGCTCTGCCTCACCCTGATGAGCGAGAGGAGGATGGGAGCAGCGACTGAGTCCATTGATGCTCTGAAACTCAACATTGCCAGGCTGCAGGGTGCAAGCGATGCCGTTCCACAAGTGGAGTTGAGTAGGGAGGGCAGAGCAGGGTGGTGGACGGAGGCTTGGCCAGCTCTGAGATCAGACCTCATCTTGTCCAGTCCCTCTTCCCCGCTCGGCCTAGCAGTTATAATTATGTAGTTACAGCTCCTCTTGAAAGCAGATGAAGCTTTTACACATCTAGCCTCTCTGGCCTCAAAGCAACAGACATTTTCTGCTTATAACTTGGTCCTGCCTTGACCATCACGCCTCCTGACACTTGATGTCTCAAACTTTTACAACATGTGTTTTGCTGAGCACATGATTTGAGCTGAGCATCTGGCGTCAGGCTCTGGGAAAAGTGTAGGGACGGCTGCAGAGTGGGATCCTCCCGGCGTGGCTGAAGCAATAGGATGAATTCCCGGCCAGCTGTGTGCTTCTGTATCGGCAAGGCAGAGGTGGGCTTCTCTTTGTGGTTAGGTATTGTAATTGTTGCGGTGATATATTGTAATGATCAACTTAATTACAATTCTGAAAATTCTGCTTTAATTACGTATTTACTTTGGGGATTATCTTCTTCCATAAGCATTCAATATTGACTTTGGCTGAGACAACTTTTCAAGATCTGCTTCCTTCAAGAGGTGACTACTATTAGATCACTTAATGCAGGAAGCTGGTTTTATCAGGTAGCTGCAACTAATCATTTTGAAAGCTCCAGCTTAGTTTTGAGCATCTGTGCTTTTTCTTCGCAAAAGACAAGCTTTTCCTCCTATCCCTCTCAGCCCTTCTGAAACTTTCTGTGCTGGATGTAATTCTAGACCCAAGCCTTTTCAGTGAGCTGCGTGTACGCAGAAAATAATTACAAACCGGGAGGAGACTTACTATTAAGACAACTGATGAATAATTAGTGTATTGAAATGTTAATCTTCTGTTTGAATAACTTAATAGCCAAATTAGAGTTCCCACTCCTTGCTTTCTGTGCTGCTCAATGCACTGTACAAATATATTATCACAGTAACTCCTCTCTGTTACAACATACTATACTAAGAAACTATTACATATAACAACTCTTCCCTCTTGAGCTAGAGCCAGGCTCCAAATGAAGTTCTCGCCAACGTGGCAGGATGGCAAGCCCGTTTATGATAGCAGCTTCCAGCACAGCCAGGAGTTGAGGTAAAACAACCTTAAACGTAAGACTATCAGGTATTTAAAGAGCAATCCTCTGCCCAGAAGGAAGGAAAGCCTGTCCTCTCCCTGTACCATGCAACTACATGAATTTTATTTCCTGTGCCATCAGTAGCCACATCTATTTTCTTTTTCTAAGCAGCAGTGGAAATACTCCAAGCAGTATTGTTTAAGGTGTAGAGCAGTTTCCCCTCCTGCTCTCTTGGGGTCATCTTGCTTGTGTCTAAGCCTGTGTGAAGCTCTGGTCCTCAGCTTGGTTGAGGAGAAGCAGAAGGACATACTAATGTATAACTGTGCCCAGGTACAAGCTTCTCCAAGTGTTTTTGGGGACCATCACACATCTTGGCTGTGTTGGCGGATGCTGCAGTTGGGCAGTGGCTGCAGAGAAGGTGACAAAGACAAGAATGGGTCTCCTCAGGGACAGTTGAGTCGAAGAGTCGTCTTTTCTTGTGTAGAGGAAAATGTAGTTGAAGCACGTGCTTTCCATGGTGGTTTTTTAAACTGAGTTGGTGAATCAGGAGTTGCACTTGCTTAATTACAGTTTTGATTGTTGTTTTTCAATGGTTGGTGCTTTTTTTTTTTTTGCCTGGAACAAACAGTCTGGAGAAGGTTTGAATTCTGTTGTTGTTGAGACACCATCCCTGGAGGTGTTCAAGGCCAGGCTGGACGGGGGCTTTGAGCAACCTGGTCTGGTGGGAGGTGTCCCTGCCCAGGGCAGGGGGTGGGACTGGGTGATCTTTAAGGTCCCTTCCAACCTGAACAATTCCATGATTCTTTCTGCAAAAATCCAGGTCTGTTTGTAGTGATCAGTTGTTAAATAGGAAAATCTGGCTTGTCTTGGCCCCAAAGATAGGTTTTTAGCTTCATTCTGACTTTTTTTAACTCCGAGGTTCCTGCTTTTTTTTAAAAAAAAAAAAAAAAAAAAAAAAATGCTTGGGGCATAAGTTGTGTTTTCAGCAAATTATCGTGGAGTCATTTGGTTTATTTGTGCCCTGGAAGTTGTACACTGTTACATGCACCAAATAAGTAACAGATCCTGCTTTCCTATAAACGTGTGTAATTTTCATGAGTTTAAAGCTGGGTTTTGGACTTCAAAAAGCAGTTTTGGAAATACCTGATTCTTTATGGTTGACTTTATGGGCTCTCTCTCCCTCCTTCCCTCATTCCGCTTCTGAAGCTGTCATAAATCTGGGAACAAAAGGAAGTTGAAAGGTAACTCCCACCTGCCAAGATAAAAATCTTAATTCATTGTATTTGATTTATGACTAAAAAAAAAGTGTTGCTCTACATATACTGGTCCTTATTTCATGGCCTCTGAAAGTGCTGTCTCATGTATTTCTGAAATCAAAAACTTTAACGTTATGGAATTCACTTAGAAAGGGAGAATGAGGAAGATGAAGAAAAGTAAGGAAAGAGGAGAACTAATCTCTTCCAAGATCAGCAGTCTTGCAAACTGCAGTTCCTTCTTATCCCAGTTAACAATTTTGAAGCAAATGGTAAATGACTCCAGAAGTTGTTCCATCATTGATGCAGTTTGGTAACTTTATCAAAAGCTATTTTAAGGCTTCTCTAAAATACTGACTAAGCTTTTTTTATTATTATAATTGGTGGGGTAAATAATATCAAAGAAAACATGTTCAAAACCTGATTTTTCTTCTTTTTCTTTTTTCCCCCTGTAGGTTTTTTAAATATAGCTAAGAAAAAGCACAATGGAGTTTTACGAGTCTACCTACTTTATCATCCTCATTCCTTCTGTGGTTATTACAGTCATCTTCCTCTTCTTCTGGCTTTTCATGAAAGAGACTTTATATGATGAAGTCCTTGCAAAACAGAAAAGGGACCTAAAGTTTCCACCTACCAAGACTGATAAAAAGAAAATGGAGAAGAAGAAGAACAAGAAGAAGGAAGCTCAGAACGGGAACATCCACGAGTCTGACTCTGAAAGTGCACCTCGGGACTTTAAGCTCGCTGATGCCCTGGGTACGGATGAAGAGCACATTGCTCCTGTTCCCTTGAGCGTGACCGAAGCATCTACTGGTGTTAGAGAACGGAAGAAGAAGGAGAAGAAGCATAAGGCTATTCAAGATGATCATGTAACTAAGGAGTCGGAAGGATCCAAGTCTTCAGGCAAGAAAGTAGAACCAGTCCCTGTTACAAAACAGCCCACTCCACCATCTGAATCAGCAGCATCTAAGAAGAAGCCTGGGCAGAAGAAGCAGAAAAATGGAATGGGTATCTGATGTTGCATATGCTTCTTGCACAGAACGCCAAAATCGTGTTCTGCTTTTTGCAAGGCCACAGAGTGTCTCTCTCACAACTGTTCTGCCTGATCTCTATGGGGCAAAGCTCACTTCTAACCTTTTCCTTTTAATGAACTGTTCACTTTTTCTCCCTGTTTTCATCTGGCAGCAATGCTCTTGTTTTCCTCCTCCCATCCTTCCTTTCCTTCTACTAAGAACTGTTGAGTGAACAGAGTAGTTCGTATCTCTGCTTTGCTCTATGGTTTGGCTGCTTTGCTCTCAAGCTGTCAACATTTTGATTACCTGAAAGACGACTTAGATGTTTGCTGTGTGCGTTCTGATGTCAAGCTATGAAAAAGTGGAGTCCTAAGAGCAGTTGGTCAGACAAGGAAGGGCATCCAGGGAATCATTGTAGCAGCCTGTGCAAAACAAATCACTGTTTAAGTGCGGACTTCATGTACAAAGAGGTGTTTGGTGGCCGATTCATGGAAAGTAGCACTTAGAGCTGCTTCCCACCTCCTACACCTCTATAATTGAATTGAATTGATACTAAAAGAAAACTGGTCCAGTCATTGTAATGGAAACATCCAACCTAGAATGGACCAAAAACTGTAGTCAGAATCACCTGTGACTGTCTTTACTGTATCCTCAGCAGAAGTAGACATGTCTCAATGTGTTGACTCAGTGTTCTGACTGAATAGAAGCTAAAATAGAATAGAAATAAGTGAAAACCAAAGTATTTGCAGATCACCCTTTTGAGATGCGGGCGTAACAGGTTTGCTACAGGGAGTGAGGAAAAAGAATGACATTGCTGCTTGATGTAGTGGATTTTTTCTTTTTCTGAAAAAAGGGAGAAAAGAGACTCACCCACTATAAAAAAAAAAACAAAACAAAAACAAACACCAAACCCAAATCTTGTTTGTGGGTGTTCTCCACAAATCTCTGTGGCATGGTTAAAATGTGGTCTGCAAGCACTGTTCTGAGGGCAGCCACAACTAACTCTTATCCTTGATTACAGGAGCTAACACCATAACCCTGTATTGTGTGTGTCGGCTCTGAACAAGATTATATAGCAGGGCCTGTCCAAAAAGATAAAAAAACTTCTCACTAGAAACAACTTTTTAAAAGAACAGTTACCTAATGTGAAAGACTTATTTTCTGCTTCTCACAGTCCCAGTAGCTATTGGGGGTGTGTGTGTAAAATACCCAGGTGGGTTCATGGAGGGGAATAAAATACTTCCTGCAAATGAGAAACTGATACGGGTAATGTGTGCTGTCTGCTCTGTCACAGTAAAACCTGGATTGGATTTGTTAAACTGTTCCTTGTGTTGCTGTATGTTCCGCTTGCATATAAGATTTCTGTCTGTCAAAACACTAGGTGCTGTGGCTCTTGACTCCTAAACCTTTCTGTTGCTTTGGGGTCTCATCTGATATGGGAAGCGTATGTGTTTGTGAGCGTGTGTGTACATATATGTGGATGACATTGTGTTCTGATTTAAAATACATGGGTTTCTTTCTTCTGGGGGTGGACTTCGGTAGTTATTACAGATTGACTCATTTAAAAGTGATGATGAGAGTATACAGAAGAGCATATTGTCTTAATTGTCTGTTACAGATGATCAAGATAGTAAGATTGATTCTGTTGTATCTCCTGCCAAAAAGCAAGACCCGGTCCTGCTCCACCAAGAGACAAAGCAAGAAAATGTATCAGGAAAGAAGAAAGTCTCTGCAAAGAAGCAGAAAGTTGATAACGGTGAGAATACAGTCTGTGACTTAGTTCAGATAATCCTGATAAACCTTTTCTCTATCCGTACTTTAATTTCCAGGTAGGAAAGATTGTTCAGCCTGAGATGCTGTTATTTTATGAACATCTAGTACCACTGCACACGGGATGATGTGCACCTTTCTGTGAGCTCTTTTGGATCCAAACATCCACCCTTGAATTTGAGGAGTAGTATGTTGGCTTAGAGTATAAGCTGAGCAGGCTCTAAGTTGCTCTGAGCGAGGCATGTCTGGAACTGCTGCAGTCGTCTGCCCCAAACAAGACTGCAATTTTTTTTAGCCAGTTGCTTTGACCATGTTCCTCTCTTATTGTCCTTTTGTTAGCTAGCTGTTGCTCCAACACAAACTGCTCATCTTTGCTGTCAAGGCTCTTACTGTTTGTCATCCCTCATTCTCTGCCAAGATGCTGTTTCTTGTCTCCTGTTGGCGCAGTCTGCCTCTGTGTTTGTTTTTTCACAATGAGTGCCATTGTGTCTGGGTCTTTTGGGAAGAGTGTGACCATGAAGTTCTGTGAGGCCACCTTGTTAGCTTCTCAAAACTCTTCTTTCCTGGGACAGCTATGAAGAAGTCGGTCACTGTTTCCATTATGCTTTGATCAGGTCATTAGGGTCCAGATCAGTTGTTGGCCCTGGTTAAGACCAGGTTCTTAGAACCCAGGTGGAGTTCCAAGTAGCATATGGTTCCTGTATGTTATAAAAACTGAAAAACTTTAGGATCATTCCTGAAAGAAAACTACTGATGGGGAACCTGCTGTGTGATTTGTCTTCTACAGATGTTTTTGTGCTCTTCCTGATGCATCCAGTGCCCTCTTTTGAGGGACCGCTTCATGGACCACAGGCTTGTCTGTATGTGGCTCATACTCAAATAAGTGTCGATACCAGCTCAGCCAGCATTAAAGCTAAGCTGCCAGTGCTACACGGAAATAGCTCATGCATTATTTGAATGCAAGCACTTTTCTTTTAAAGCCACCTCTTCAAAATGACAGAGCAAAAATTAGCTGTGGTGGGCATCTGGATTAGCCAAGACAGTACTATGGGGATTTTGGATGTTACTGACACTGCAAAATGTCTCCTTGATATTAAATAGGCTTTTGAAAGGAGAGTAATAAAATGGGGAGGGACAGTTAATAAGAAGGGGAAGGGTGAGGATGGTAAGTGGATTAGGTGGTGGATATATCTGCTAGAGGAGAGCTCTCTCCTCACTTCAGAGTTTGCAGTGTACCTGTAGGTGTTTGCAGGCTCCTTAAGTGGAAAGAATCCCAACAGGTGACACAAATGGTCCATAAGCCTATTTTGCTGCTTAACAGCAGCCAGAATATAAAAGTGTTTTCTAACCAGCTCTCTGGCAGCCAGGAGTGTGTATTCATCTGGCCTGAAACCTTGTATCCCACCCAGTTCCTCTTCTCTGGTCTGCTGTGTGGCATCTGTTGTCCATCAGCCTTGGGTCAATGAGCTTTCCTGCTGTGGCACGGCTCCATGGATAGTGTCTCACGTCCTATAGGCAGCGTGGACCAGCAGCTCAGGCACTGGGCAAACAGCAAATCCAGCTCTGTTGCTGGCTGTATGTTGTCCCTGGTCTGTTGCTCTTCCTCTCCCCTCCCCTGCTTTTGTCTCAGCAGCGCAGGCGGAAAAGCTCTTTGGGCAGAGGCTAATCGCCAACCACGTTTATGCAGTGCTGTGTGAATGGAGGCCCGAGGTCGGTCAGTACCTCTGGGTACCCCTCTGAATGTTAATGATGCCTAAAGCCTGCTCTGACAGATGAGATATCTTCATTAAGTGCAGTTGAGTCTGCATGTGAAATAAGCTTGATTGCTGTCCCTACTGCGCGATCTGCCTAAATGGTTTAGTTCACTGGTGATGTAATCTGGGTGAGAATGCTGGTGGTAAGGTACCAGTTTTTAACAGAATAGGGGCAAAAGACGTTACTATACTTGTGCTTCAGAGATGCTGAATGATGTCATATGCAGCCACAAGTAAACCGGTCTCATTTGATGCCATGTTTGCAACTTTCTCATTAAAGTGAAATGAAAGTCAAAATCTAAAGGTTCTTCTCTGCTACTTGTTAAAATGCTAAAAGGCAGCTTGGAAATAGAAATTTAATTGAAGCTATTAAATTACTGTGCATTAGAGACCTTTATTTAATGAACTTAACCTGAAGAGCTTTAATGAGTTAAGCTCTGAAGGATAATAGAAACAGAGTGTAACTAACTAGCTCTAGAGATGCTTTAATCCAACTCTCTTGTATGTTATGTACCTTTTCTAAAAACATTGATGTTAATTATTACAAAGCTTTAACCCATCCTGTGGACTTCTGATTACAGTTTTGGTGGATGAACCTCTTATTCAAGCAACTGCTTATATTCCTTTGATGGATAATTCTGACACTGGCACTTTGGAAAAGCGAGAAGTGGTTGAAGTAGCAAAACAAAACGTGAATGAGGGGATCCAGAAGAGCAGTGGCAAGAAACTGAAGAATGAAACAGATAAAGGTAAGGAACCGATAACGCGGTCTGTCTTAGGTGCAGCCTGCCTGGAAACCTGAACAGGGGAGGCATGCTGTGTATGTGGAGAGGGGGATGCTCTCCTATTTGCTTGGAAAAAGTGATTTGAGGAAAAGATTTGTGGTTGCAGGACACTGATTCTTGTCTGTGCCTGTTCCTCCCCTGTCTTTGGCACTGTTGAAAGGGCGCTGCGCCATCTGAATCCTAACGCTGACTGTAGGCTTTTGTATCCTCGCAGCGAGCAAATGGGTGATCACAGACCACACAGATGCATGTGAGCTAGTTTTATAGTAGATAGTTCAGGCATCACTAACAGTGATGGACTCCGGAGCTTTCAGCATGAGCTGTTGGAGTCTGTGTGAGACTGGGAGAGCAGCTCTAGGGCTGTTCACAGAGCTAGTTTGGGCTGATGAGCCAGTGTGTATTTCTGAGTGCAGCACAGAGTTAACCAAAGCAAATCACTGGTGGAGATTGAGTCTGGCACTTCCCAGCAAGACTTTGGATTTTCCTTTTAATGCAGTGGGACTTGGTTGGGACAGAGGAGCTTCCTTCATCCCCTCCTGTTGAGGCCTGGAGTGATTAATGAGTGGTGGGTCCCACCCTGTAATGCTAAATAGGCCACTGACCTGCTCAAAGGATGCCAAACTTAGTGAGCCATGAGGCGAGACCCTTGAATGTAGACAGCAAATTATCCATGAGCAAGCAATGTGCCCTTGTTGCCAAAAAGGCCAATGGAATCCTGGGCTGCACAGGGAAGAGTGTGGCCAATAGGTCAAAGGAGGTCATTCTCCCCCTCTACTCTACCCTGGTGAGGCCACAACTGGAATACTGTGTCCAGTTTTGGGCTCCCCAGTTCAAGAGGGACAGGGAACTGCTGGAGCGAGTCCAGCGAAGGGCAACTAAGATGATTAAGGGATTGGAGCATCTCCCTTATGAGGAAAGGCTGAAGGAGCTGGGACTCTTTAGCCTGGAGAAGAGAAGGTTGAGGGGAGACCTGATTAATGTTTACAAGTATCTAAAGGGTGGGCTGAAGGAGGATGGAGCCAGGCTCTTTTCAGTGGTTCCCAGTGACAGGACGAGGGGTGATGGGCACAAGTTGGAACACAGGAAGTTCCGTTCAAATGCACAGAAGAACTTCTTTACGGTGAGGGTGACAGAGCCCTGGAACAGGCTGCCCAGGGAGGTTGTGGAGTCCCCTTCTCTGGAGATTTTCAAGACCCGCCTGGATGCATTCCTGAGTGATGTGCTCTAGGCAATCCTGCTTTAGCAGGGGAGTTGGACTAGATGATCTCTAGAGGTCCCTTCCAACTCTAAAGATTCTGTGATTCCTTAATTTGTGAGCAGCCAGAGAGGAGAAGCCAAGTGACTAACCGAGCAGTGGCTCCCTGTTCAGGTTTGTACAGAAGGCTGGCTTGCCAACACTGCCTGGTCACTGCCTGCACTCTTTGAAACTTCTCTTTTTGGAGTTGTCTTCTAAAAACCTCACTTGAAAGCTTCCTGGCGACTCTTTGTGGTATCTAGATTGGGTTCCCACTTGCCTGAGGCTCCCCTTGTGCTTCTAGCTCAATGGCTGCGTATTACTGCGCTGCAGCGTCAAAGCCTCTCATGTGCACCCGTCCCTTCTCATTTCCTTTGCAAGCTGTAACCTTCTATACAAGCTCCTAATTCTCCTGTGTCAGCTGGGATTTGCCCTCCCGATATAGAAGTCTTCCCCCATTCTAATTGTAAGCTTCTTGGGTGCAAGGGCAAGATCTTCCTGCCTTGAGGGAGCACAGGGCTCAGGCTGGTCCAGGCCAAGCTGCTGTAGACTCCTGGCTAACCAGCCTCTGCTCCCAGCATTTTGACATATTCCTGGTAACAGCATCACATCATTCATGATGTCAGTGCAGCAGTGATGTGATCTGAAGTCTGTGGCCAAGACTCAGTTGGGTTTAGGATGAAGAGAAAGTGTGCTGGAATTTCTCAGTGTTTCCCCCACACCTCCCCGGACTCTGTTATTCAGTGATTTGTTTTAATGCTCAGTAATTTCTCTTAAGGGCTTAGTATCACTAGCATTCTTTTGTTCTTCATTCACGTTTCAAACTTTGGAGAGGTTTGGGTTTGTGTGGCATGTTTTTAGTACCTGCGTTGGGAAACCCAGATGCTTCTCCATGAGCTTTGGGACGCTTTTTCTCAACCAAACACCACTTTTAAGCTTGCTTCCCCCCCCTTCAATCCCTTCACGAACTTATGTGCACTGGTGAATATTTGACAGATGCTGGATGCCTCAGTCTTGTGTTTCCACTTACTTAAGTTAGGGGGCCACCTAATGACCTGTGTGCATGCAGCCTGTTATTTATGAATAAATGTTCCGACAAGACCATAGTTGAGTTGAATTCTGTTTCCTTGTTTATGTATTTTTAAACACTTACTGATTTATTTTCCTACTGCTGAACTCCTTCTGCAGCAGTTCATTTCCAAACTTAAAATGATGGGATATTTTTCTGATTTCTGTATATTCTAGTCAGAAATGTGCCAGTTCTTAAATTTGTTCCCATGTCTTTTGCATATTACTTGTGGAGCCAGGCTGTCCTTTAAATTGAGAGCTTACTTTGAGTTACTGTCACAGTACACTAGAAAGGACTCTTCANCTTCTTGCTAGCAACGCTATAAATATTACCAACTGTACAAACAAAGTGGTGGGATTTTTTTTTTCCTAAAACTGTGGTCTGGCAGACTGTTATCAGATTTAAATTGAAGATACATTGTTTTTGTTGAATGTTCATGACCTCCTGTTTCTTGGCATTTCAGACTGAAATTGAATGTAATGCATAATGATACCCGATCACATGCTGTTTTGAGGCAAAATAAATAATTCTGTACGGAGTCCAAAGTAAATATATCCTCTCTTCTGTGTTGCAGAGAATGCTGAAGTAAAATTTAAAGACTTCGTAATGGCCATGAAGAACATGATCTTCACTGAAGATGAGGCCCGTTGTGTAGTGGAGGTGTTAAAGGAAAAATCCAGTGCAATTCATGATGTCTTGCAAAAGGTGAATGACTCCGGGGTGGGGGAGAGAAGATTGTTAAATAAGCAGAAGTTGCAAGAGATGCTGTCAAATTAGTGATACCAATGTTCTGCTGTGATTTCTGCATTCTGTTTTTGCGAGACTTTTTCCAGCTGGTCGGCGCTTGCTTTGCGTGCAGAAAGTGGTTGTCGGATGTCTTGTGTGCTGCCATCTGCCATCCCATGGGCTGGATAGACAGGCTTTTGACCGCTCGTAAAGAGCAGGGTATATAAGGTAGGGCTGCAGCTGCCGCCTGTGTGTTGGCACAGGGAAGGCTATCTGGTGACTTTCAGGAGTGATGTGTAAATGGGATAGCTATAGTAGAAATCAAGAAAATCCTGCTTTAGCTGTGCACTTGATCAGCTATTTCTGTGTTTAAATCTAAAATTCTAGCCTGCTGACTTCTTTGGATATTTTTCATAGGATTGTAGGGCAATTTGGGTATGGAAAGGATCTCGGGGGGTTTGTAGTCCACCCTCTTACTTAGAAGGCCAGCTCTGAGGTCAGCCCAGGCTGCTCAAGGCTTTATCCAGTCTGGGTTGAAACCTTCAGGGACTGACTGCACCTGTGCCAATGCTTGGCAGTCTTTATTTTCTTATTTTTAAATGTTTGTATTAAGACAGAAGAGAGTGGGTGACCGCCAATGTCTTACAAATACCTGCTCCTCCCTCCCATGACTCATTATGATTGTCACTTTATGCTTGTAACATCCTGTTTGTCACATTTGAAGTCTTGCAATTCTGTATTCTTCTGCAGATATGGTACCAGAACAGAAATGGGGAACTGGGTGTGTGTCGATTCAAGTAACACAATATAGTAACACATCACATAATGTGGGCTGGAAGGGACTTCAGGAGGTTATGTGGTCCAACTGCCCAAAACGGGGTCAATGTCGAATTTGGAGCAAGTTGCTCAGGGATTTTTTCATCTGGGTCTTGAAAACCTCCAAGGACAGGGATTTCATGTTTTTTCTGGGCCCCTGTTTCAGTGCTTGACTGAAAACCCAACAGCAGTACCCTTGCAATGGTATTTGGTATTACCTGTTTTATTTGGAATAGCAGCCAGCTTGCTTGCTGTATTTTTTTTTTTTTTTCTTCTAAAGGAAGGTTTGGTGTTAAAGCTAAACCTGTAGGATCAAAGTGGATTCCTGGGTTTGTATACAACCAAGAAATGTAATTTTCTGTAGATGGAAATGTATTTTCCTAGCTGTAGCTCATGCAAGACACTGATAGTGTTTCGCACTGCGTACGTACGTGGTACCACTACACTTCCAAACAAATTCAGAGTGCTTTTATGGGGCTGATGCTTCATTGCTTCTTCAGTTATCAGGTGTCACGGAGTAAAGTCTGAGCACAAGGCTTTCGAAGGTTTGCCCTTTCCCACAGTTACTTCATTCTAGGGCCAGTATACAAGTGGCAGGGCCGTGGGGATCGTTCCTGGCCAGTTCTGTTCCCTGTAGGATCTCTGAAACTTTGTGTGTCACTGTGCCAGCAAAAACGTAATTATGACAACTGGAGGCTCTCTTCTTGTCCATGAGCGTGGGTTGGATCTTGGAAGTCCCTTCCAACCTCAATTATCAAATGATTCCGCATCTCTGTGTCTTTTTCCTTCATTTCTCTTAATGGCTGTTCTTTGTTTTCCCCAGTGCCACCACAGTAGCTCTCTTCCAACGCGGAAGCACCTTAAGAGCCCATTTATTCTCTTAATTGGTTTCAGTATGTTTGAAAATGCATTTTCTTCTCTAATGAAATTGGCACTGCAGGATCCATTAGAGCAGAATTGGGTACCGGTGGTGCCATGTACGCCATGCAGATGCACGATTCGGGGGCAGGAGGGGCTGTTTCTTCCTCAAGTTTGCTCTGCCGCCTGCTAGTGTGTTCTGCAAGTACTTCTGGCGTGTATCATCATTTTTGTGTACTTTTGCTGCAGGCTAGCAAGGCTGAGTCGGCTGCAGCTGTACATCAGCTACAAGACAAAGAGAAAATGCTCGCTGCGATGAAGGAGGAGGCAGCCGTTGCAAAGGAGCAGTGCAAGCAGCTAACCCAGGTAAATCTAAAGAGGTTTGTGCCTATAGAGAGCTGTGGGAGAGGAGCAGGGGTGTGTAGGACTTGCAGGCAGTAAATGCTGGTTTGCTGAGCTTAGTATAAATTGAAAGGTGGAGTTTTTTACATTGGGAAAGCTTACCAAGACACTATGTTTCATTTTATGATGCTATTAATGCATTTATGCAGAGTTATTTCCCAGTAGTTTTTCCAGAGAGTTCATTTACTGAAATTTTCAAGCTGAGACTCTCTTTTCAAAAGGTTACTTTAAAAACATTTCCTTCATGAGCGTTGTACCGTGTTGTGGATGCAAATGTTAAACAACTTCTCTGCATCGTGTTTTTAATTTGGTATGTATTCTAGCATTCACATGCTTGTGTACTTTTCGGCACACCAATCATCAGTTCTCTTCAAGAAGGTAGCCGCAGAAAGTGCAGACTGCCTGCTTAGCCCCTTGAGTTGCAGCTCTGATTGCTTTAGACTTACAAGGTTGCTGATGCACCACTGTCAAGACTAGTTTTTGAAACTTGACTTCTTTTCATTTAATGAAGATCTCAGAGGAAAGTAGTTATGGTAGAACAAATAATTAGGGAGATATGGAGCAAACTGGAGACTTTTGGGGGGAGGATTCTTGTGTTTTGGCTAGTTGGGAAGCACACAGGCATTAGGCACGGGAAGGTCACGTTGTGGGACAAAAGTTAGACACAGAAAGCCCTAAAGATGGTAGCAGAGGGGCCAGAGGACACGGGAGTTGGGAGCCTTGGCAGATGAGGAGAGTGGGTATTGTGTGAGCTCCTAGCAGGGCACAGGTAGGTGTTTACGTGATTGAGACATTTGGGATAGTCAATATATATAGAGAGAAAGGACTTGTGATGTTTTGAGGGGCAAGAAGTAGCTTTGTCTCAGGATTGCAGGATGAAAGGGTGGAGGTTTCTGCTGGTGGAGAAGCAGAGGGAATGTAGGAAGGAGCTTGGTGTGGGGGAAGCTGATGCAGTTGGGGAGAAAAACATCTGCAAAGTGGTGTCTGTGAAGGCAAGGCAGGTTCTGCAGAGGAATAGGGGTTGCTGGGGGTTTTGCCATCTCGACTTGGGGAGGGAAGGGAGAAAGAGAAATTAATGGGCGTTCCTGAAAGCTGGGAGAAGACGGGCAAAAGCAAAGTTGCTGCAGTGCTAGAGAAAAAGCTCAGCTTGACAGAAAGCTCTTACCTTCTAATTAATATGTTTCTGTAAAAAGACTGCCAAAAGCCATGGAGGGACTTCAGGGTGCAGAGATGTCTCTGCAGCGGTGTTGATAAAAATGATAACTGGAGAGGATAAATGAGAGCAAGAGGTGCCTGACCTCAGAGGTATTTGGCAAAACACGAGTGAGGTGAAAGTTAATCTTCCCGGGATGTCTGCACTGCTCTGACAGGGTCACTGTGTTGGCGGGGGCTGCAGGTGGATGGTGGAACTGATGGAGGGGTAGGAGGAAGCTGCAGTATGTCCTGGTGCCCTTATATATGTTGCATCTCATCAGATGCAAATATAACACGGAGAAGGCTTTGTGCCCAGCTGTTTGCACTGTATTTGCTAAAGTGACTTAAAACTTTGGCTGTGACTTGGGTTCCTAACGCCACCGTGAACATGGGCTTGGGAACTCGAGTCCCTTATTTCATTCAGGGGGAGCAGCCTCCTGAAGCTAGTAAGTTGGACCTAAAAGAGAGAACAGCTTTTATTTAAATTAAAATGGGGAAGAAGCTATAATGACTCTGAAGAGATGGAGGGTATTCAGGCTAATAATTTAGAGCACTTAAATTATGGGTCAAGGCTATCTGGTGTGGTGAGGAGCTGCGTGCTGTGCTGTGTAGGTGGAGACACCTGAAACTTGGATGCTACAAATACTTCGTTCTGCCACAGGAGCTTGCTGAAAGCTGTGCTTAATGTTTTTGCTTACTACAGCAAGTGCATTTGTATTGTAGAGGAGCAGCTCTATGGATTTCTCAGGTGTCTGGGTTGAATTACGGGCTAATAAATGATTAATCTAAATAGCAATGTATATTTTCATTTGAAAGCTATAATACGGCATCATGCTGGTGGGATTCAGGGTGTCCCTGGCTGTTGCTGGGTACTAATAGCCCATCTCCTCTGGCAAAACAGTTGGCTTTGCAACCTGCTACAAAGCAATGACTTGCTTTCAAATGCCCTCTTCTTTTGCTACAGTTCTTTACCTGCATTCTTCTGTTTTGCAAAACTTGGGGTTGTCACAGTTCTTCTGCAAAACAGAAGAATGCAGGTAAACTTGGGATGAAAATCTAAGCTCTGCCCTGTGTGATATCCATGGTTTTAATTGTTAGCACTGTGTAATTTGGCCAAACTCGATAGAAATAAGTCTCCAGCTCTCCTAAGACAATAGAAGATCAGTGCTGAAATTGGAAAACCTCTTTTTAATAAATGTGAAATCATGCTAAATCCTCATAAAGATGCTGGAATTTTGGTCAGGTCTAATGCTGTAATTTCTCTGAGCAAAGACTGATGCTGAATTTGGTTTGGTGCACTCTTGCTATATTTTTAGTTATCCTAAAAGGCTGGCTATTAGTCTTTAGAAAGGAGCGGTAGATGACTTCTTTTCCCTTTTTCCTTTCCCTTCCCACCCAAGGAGCTGGTTGCAGAAAAGGAGAGAAATGGCTTGCTTACAGCAAAAATGCGAGAGCGCATCAACACGCTAGAAAAGGAGCATGGCACTTTTCAGAGTAAAATACACGTCAGCTACCAAGAATCTCAGCAGATGAAGATAAAGGTAAATGCTTTACCAAAATTGTTGAAGTTGATGTTCATTAACATGCAGATCAGCCTCTGCTGTAGCCAGGGTATAGCATTTGGTGTTTGCTCACACAGAAATTGTCTTCGCTAATTACCCTGAGCGTTGAATATGATGTGCTGGTAGCTGGTGTAACACATCTGCATGAGCATGGGAAACCGTGTGTTAAAGTCAGTTTTCTGACTTAAAGGAGAGACAAAATGTTCTCATAAGGGACTCTTGTAGTCTGTAAAAGACCAGTGCTAGCTGGGCAGCCGGTCTCTGATCCAGTTACTCTTGCTTTGTGGTATGCTGTTGAAATGTTATTCAAAGGGTAAAATCTAATTGAAATACTCAACTTCAGAGACACACAAATGTTGTTGACCCTTACCAGCTAATAAATCTAATTTTTTTTAAAATTTATAGTACAGAGTGACAACAATGTAATATATAAGAAATACTATTGCCTGGGAGAGCATTTTGCTGAGACTATTTGAAGGGCAAACACTTGCATTTCTTTAAGACCCTTGTTGCTGTCTCCTGATGTTGCACTGAAATGGAGTGACTTCAGAGAGTTTGTTTCATCAGATTAAAAGGTTTGACTTAAAGTTTTCTAAGACAAATGGACCCTCTTATACCAACTTGACTGGTGTCGCAGGCAAAGCTGGAGAAAGGATGCGCAGAGGAGCCAGGGCTCTGGGTCTGCTCCCCCTGTCGATGTGCTGCAGCATTGCAGAGAAGCTGAAATTTCATTGTCAAAGCTTCTAGTTGTATGGGGCTTGTGGCCCTGCTTCTGTTGTATATCTGTTAGCATTAAAAATTAAAAAATAATAATTAAAAAAAAAACCAAACCACAAAGGAGAAGGGTAATCAAGAGAAGCCAAGCTAGAGGTGGTTTCCCTGCAAGGCATGGCTGTCTCCTCCTGTGGTTGTTATGCAAACCTTTGTTTGGATTTTTTTTTATATAAAAAATCCTCACTGGTGAGTCAGCCATTTGATGAAACTGGGTCTTGGAAATGGTGTCAACCATATCTACAAACTGGCACCAGTAGGAGGAAGAAGATATTACAGGTGTAGTGCTGGAAGGTTTCCAAAGCAGGCTGTTGGGCTGTAAGACCAGCTATAATGTTGTCTGTATATGCAGAGTCCATTTTTCTTCCCCCCCCGCCCTTGAATCCTGTCTTTTGTTTTTGTTTGCACTATTCTGAAGAAGCCTTGGGTTATCAGGGCTTCTTTCTGCCTCAGTTTGGAACCATGTTGCAAATGCGATCAAAGCATATTATTGCCTAAATAAAAGGATATATTTCATAATCTTGACTTCAGGGTGTTAGATGAGGACTAGGCTTTTGCAGTTTACATGCTATAATCTGAGTATTGTTAGTTACCTTATACTTTTTCTGCTTTATTTAAAGGCTCTGTAAACTTGTAATATTAATTTGTGGTGCATTTAATTTATTACCTTTTGGAAATGTTATTTATTGGTAACCAGTTATTGACAAGTATCTAAAGTTTTATACAGCTGAGCATTTGGTATCCTGAGAACTACTTGTAGTATTTAAAAATTAAAAGTTGCCTTGATGCACAGTTGGTACACTGGTATAAAAAGAAATCAGTGCTTTTATTTGAGCAAGAGGGTCTGAGTTGCCTAATTTAACTGAAGAGTGGGGGTGTGAGGAAGGAAGTGCCCCCTTCCAAAAAATCCACTTAGTTTTGTTTAATTAAACTATGGTGATATCTTACCTACTGTTACTGGTCTTTTACTTCTCCTTAGTTTAATCTGTTTTAGAATCGATCTTTTCTCCCCCCCCTCAGTTCCAGCAACTCCGTGAGCAGATGGAGGCAGAAATAAGTCACCTGAAGCAGGAAAACGGTATCCTGAGAGATGCTGTCAGTACTTCTACCAATCAAATGGAGAGCAAGTATGTTAGCAGCTACTCAGAGCTCTGTGTGTTTTTAAGCCTTCCCTGAGGACTTGTTTTGGCTTCTGCTTCTTTTGTTTCCATCTCCTTGGCTGTCTCTGAATTTGTTGTTACACTAGGAACGTGGTTATTTTGGGCTGGGGAGGCAGCTATTTGTATTTGCATCGAGTCAAGGCTTTCAAAACAGATTACTGTCTTCTATTAGATTGAAGCCTGAGCTTTTAAGAGTGCGGGTGCTGAGGCTTGAATGGAAAAGTGCAGAAGTGCTCAGCCACAGTTGGTGTTTTTGGCAGGATATGTATCCATTCCCCTGGGGCTTTAGGAGAGGTGCTGATACTGGCCTCTTGGGAGAACAACAGCTCTGAACTTACAAATCAGTCTTGCAATAAGAAAAAAAAAAAAATCTTAGCGCCCTGCAGTTAGTGGGTACTGCTAGGGTGGCACTTGGATTTATTTGCGACACCAGCAGATATTTAGAGAAACAAAAAGGCATCTCAAGGTTTTTGTCTTTTGTGAGTTATGACTTGAGGTGCCCCTGAGCTGGCAGAGAGGGTTGTATTTATGGTGGTGAAAGCTGAGCACCCCGATAAGGTGCGGAGTCAGATGAGTAAATTGCTGCCAGCGAGCTTCTGCCTGTAGAAAGTAAAACCGGCACTTTATATGCTCTCAGATATTTGATTTGTTACTGTTGGGGACTAGAACATCAAAACTGCTATCAGGACTTAAAAAGGGCTCCATATCTTGCTTTTCTGGCTATGCCGTTCTTGCAGAGATGCTGCTTCTCTGGGGGGTGGTCTTTTAACAGCTTCTGCACGGCCAAACTCAGCAGAGGTGCCTTCTGCTCACATACATGTATTGCACGTATATAGTCAGGTCGCTATATCAAGCACTAGAAGGGAACAGGTACTCTGATTTTAGGGGTGCCCTCTTTGTAGCAATAACTCATCATTATCTCTCAGTTATCTTGAAAAATCCTTCATTCAGGCAAACTTAAAGATAAAAAGAAAATGCTTTTTGTTCAGTTAGAGACAAAGGGGAGCCTTTTAGAATTCTTCCCTTGAGCTATACAAATGCATCTTCTCTCCCTAAGTGAGAGAGCACATCAGGTACCTTCATAAGTTAATAGATAAGGCCAGGAGGCAATGTGTAGTCCAGAGATGTGCGCAGTTAGTAGTCCAGGAGGAATAAGCTTGAGTAAGTTTGAGATCAATAATCCTTTATGGGAAGAGAAAAGGAATGTAAATTTCCATGTGAAACCTTTCCTTATGCTCAGCTTCTTCGTTTATATAAGCCTGTCCAAATTACGCCCATCAGCTTGCAAACATTTTAAAGGAACTGATGCTTTTGACTTATTGTTGACCTTTTGTTTCTGACTCAGGGGGTTGTAGCTGCTGTGCTGATGGCCAAGAGTACCTGACCCTCATCCCTTTCCTAGGATGAAGCAATGTGGGGGGAAAAACCCCCACCCAAATATAGGACTTGGTGTTGATGTTTGAGTAGCTGTTGTTGTGGCCTGTGCTTCTTGTAAGAAAAGCTGTGAAAATGTTTTATTTTTAGGCAGTCAGCTGAGCTGAACAAACTACGCCAGGATTACGCCAGGCTGATGAATGAGCTGGGAGAGAAGAGCAATAAGCTGCAGCAAGAGGAGCTCCAGAAGAAGAACGCGGAGCAGGCGGTTGCTCAGCTAAAGGTGACTTGGGTTTTTTGTGCCTTTCAAGTTGTGTTCGAGGCATTGTTTGAGCCAAGTTCTGAATCAGGCGGGATGTGAGGGGTGTGAGAATTGCTGTAGCTGTTTCCCTGGCCGCTAAATCTCTCTGTCATCTTTGTATGTGCAAGTATCTATTTTCAGATAGGCTGAGCCAGCCTATGGGATTATTTAATGTTTTTATGCAATACTCTGGGTTTTGAGTGATTACAAACCTCCTTGTGAAGTGAAACTTACCCTTCCAGGTAAATATCTTTAAAAAGCCTAACTGGGGATGTTGAGCTCTGCTCTCTATGAGCATACAATTCCAGCAAGACTTGATACTTTGGCGTAGTTCATCCAGATGGCATTGTCCTTGTGTGGTTTTTATTTATTTGAAACTACATGCTTTTGCTTAAATGTATATTTAAATTTTTAAATATACTTTTTTAAGAGTTAAAATGTAAATGGACTGGCATCTGGGTGCATTTCTCTCCTCTTCTTTGGAAGAAAAGGACTTTTGTATTAATTATTTTTTTCAGAAGAGAAACCTAGTTGTTTTGAGTGAGTAAGCCAATCTAGGCTCATTACTTTTTTCATATTTGCAATTAAGTCTTAGTTACCAGAAGTTGTCCCGGCCTCTAGCCCTTGCAGGTGGAGAGCTGGTATCTAGAGTTGAGACATGTTTTAATTACTAGATGCAGATTCATGTGATGCATGGGTAGTCTGGCTTCTGGTGTTAATTCTGAGCTTGCAGGGCAAAGATGCTACACTTTCATATTACAGAAACCATCCTGTTAAGAGCCTATAATGAAATCCTGTTCACAATTTGCCTTTCAAATTAATAGGCTAAACTACTCTGGGAGGAGGGTTACAGGGCACTCTGTCTCTCTGATGTGCCCTAATGGAAACAAGAAACAATTCTACTTCATTGCCATGTATGTTTTGGGAATAGCACCAAAGAGAGAGGCACTCTGAATGTTTCAAAAAATAAGTTAAAGGTTAGACTTCTTTTCATCAACTCTCTCTTCAATGTGAAGGTCCAGCAGCAGGATGCAGAGAGAAGATGGGAAGAAATCCAGGCTTATCTCAGGAAAAGAACAGCGGAACATGAAGCAGCACAGCAAGGCATGTATCACAGAATGCCTAAGTAACGCTTACTGCAGTGATTTGGCTGTTGCCATTTGTAAAAAAAGGGGCATTATGGAGTAAATGGCTTAAATAAAGCTCAGGTGAAGTCAGTATTGCTTCGGCACCCTGGGGAGACAGTGTATTGGGATACCAGTGAGTTTGAATGCTGATGAGAGGGAGCTGAACCTTGGCTTGATGGAATGAGGCTTCTAATCAGCCTCCCTGTTTACACTGAAAGTTATTTCCCCCCAAAGTTAAATATTTACTTCTGAATTAAAATCCTGACGTTTCTGCTACAGATGTGCAGAATAAGCTTGTGGCCAAAGACAATGAAATCCAGAGCTTGCACAGTAAACTTACTGATACAATGGTGTCAAAACAGCAGCTGGAGCAGAGGATGCTGCAGTTAATGGAGGCTGAGCAAAAGAGAGCTACTGCAGAGGACTCCATGCAAATGCAGGTGCAGGTAATATTGCTCAAGTATCTTAAGGGTTTGTATCTTTCCTTCCACTTTGTGCCTATGGAAACACAGTAGTAGCCTTGAAATCCGACCTTAGTAAAGCTTTCCCACTGAATAAAGAATGAGTAAACTGCGTGCCAGTCTATATCATTGCTTACGGAGTGAGACGGTGTGTGTGGTGCTGTGAGGAGGCCTTGGGCTATCTCGGACCTGAGAAACTCTCTGGGAAAGTCATGAAAATGTGCTGACCCAGGCAATTTCCCAAGCTGTGAAGTGATGCTATGGTCTGGGGAACACCCTGGAAGAGCAGCCATGTACCTTTGATGTTTGAGCTCTTCTGGAGTGATCTCCCTTCTCCTGGCATCAAGTGGTGACAGGCAGCGTGGACAGCGCTCTTGAGGGCTTCAGGGAAACCAAATGATGTATGGTGGGGCAGGGAGTATTTTTCTCTTAATACAGAACAGGTTCTTATGCTTCCACTCAAAATGGTTGATCTTAGTGGGGAGAAAAATAGCATTTTTGGCAAGTGACAGACATATAAATGCTGAACTGTTCTTACTAACGTAATCATGGCTAAGAGCTAATCCTAGGAAAAGTTGTCTAGCTGCTGATCTCAGCCTGCTTTTCTTTCTGTGCTCTCTTACAAGGAGCTGATAGAGCAGAATGATGCTTTGAATGCTCAGCTTCAGAAGTTTCATTCACAAATGGCAGCCCAGGTACAGCATGTTCTCAGACTTTCTTTTGTAGTCTTGGATTGTGAACTTTCATTAAAAATCAGATTTTTTTTTTTTTTGTAGCTGGGTATGAGATATGTAATGCTGAAAGCAAAGACTTGTTAGCATCCTCTTGTCTAATGTTTCTCAAACTGGTTTAAAACTTAAGCTTCTGCTGTTCTTTTTGGCGAAAAAAGTCCAATTATTTCCTCCTGTAGCAGCTTTCGTTTATGACCAAAGGATAGAATACCTTTTTGAATGTTTGTTTTCTGTAGCTTTGCATGTGTACAATTCTGTCTTGTGGTTCTTTGGTCTTTGCACTCCTCCTGTGAACCTCCTGATCGTACTTTTCCCTTGTGTATTGAGTTGAGAAACACTGTCTTATGGTAGCTCCCATATAAAGCTGCTTGTTCATTCCAGTGGTGATTTCTGTGCAGAAAGAAAAAAAAAAAAAAACCAAAAACCAACCAAACAAAATGCCAAACCTGCACAGTGCCTTTCTCAATTCTTTTAATATCTGAAATTTTAATTTGACTAGTTCCTTTGAGAAATTATTTCTGTTGCCAATGCTACATAAAACCTCAAAGTTGCTGAAGTTGCTTCCCTGTAGAGCTAGGTCACAGAAATGGGCTCAGCAAGGCCCTAACTTCCATGGGCACAAGTGGAGATTGTTCCTCTGCTGTGTTTTTTAGTCATGGACGTGCTTGATGTGGTTTGATTAAGTTCACTGTCAGACTGAAAATGTGTCATTGGGCTTTGCTTGAAGAGCTTGGTGTTTTAACCCTTTGTGTGGGGAGAGCAGCGAAG
The DNA here is from genome assembly GCA_013400035.1 of Rynchops niger. Taxonomy (NCBI): domain Eukaryota; kingdom Metazoa; phylum Chordata; class Aves; order Charadriiformes; family Laridae; genus Rynchops; species Rynchops niger. The sequence continues at coordinate 662,918 of VXBH01001456.1, read as the reverse complement.
AGAGAGACACTCTGGATTTACAGCATCTTCGTGACCTGCTCCTTCCATCCCAGGCCTTTAAAAGGGCTTTGAAAGTAAATCCCTAGGGAGACTTTACTTTTTTGGTCTGAGTTACACAAGGAGGCTGTTTAAAGGAGGGTTGGGCTTTCCCCATGTAGCCCCACCAGCCATGAAAATGCAGGGCCCTTTTTCCACCATGGAAATTGTGTGTGAAAACAGCACTTTGGGGAGGTGAGGTTGGAATGGATACTGCTGTGGACATCAGGGTTGATGAAACTGTTCTGGTTATTAAGGAGACCCTCTGGGACTGGAACTGTTTGTTCCCTTTCATTATTTTTTTTTTTTCTCTCTGATGCTGTTCTCTGTGGTGTGACCTGGATAAGGCAGTACAGGAATTGATGTAGGGTCCTATGGGCACAAGCTCTGTGAGATCCAGGATTTTGGGGGAGGTTAAGGCCAGATAAGGAGAACCATGTATTTGAAGCACAAGTGAACATGCAAGTTCTGCCACAGTTGCTACCAAACTGGATGTGGAAGAGTCTGCAGAGGTCCCTTGATAACCAGTGTGATGGGTGTCTCCTGCCCCGTTGTGGGTGGCCACATAGGAACAGGCTTTTTCCAGGAGGGGGAGAACCCGCTTGCTAGTTTTATGCAGCTGTTTCTGTTCCTAACACAAGTCCTGATGCACTGTGCAAGGTTTTCTCTTCTAAATTCTTTGAGTGGTTTGTCAGCAGAATGTCCTGTAAAGCACTTAATCCTTGGGAAACAAGTGCTGGTGATCCCCATGGCTTGTTTGAATCTAGTAAAGGGCAAATAAGATGGTTCACTTTTCCCTTCCTATCGCTTTAGGACAAAGTGGAAGGGACATTAGTATGTGCTGGTATTCCTTCAACGTTCCTTAGCCAGGAAATAGTTGGAATTGTCCTGTGCCAGTTTAAAATAACTGGACAAATCTTACAAATGCTATTCCTGGCTCACTGTAGATGATGATTCTTTTACTTGCTTTACTTTCAGCTATTTATATATTTTGTTTTTTTTTCCTTTTGCAGACCTCAGCTTCAGTGCTGGCAGAAGAACTACACAAAGTGTGAGTGTTCACTTTCCTTTGGTATTTCAGAGGTGTTACTGGCTTTTAATGCTTGCCGTCTTTCCTCCACACACGTGCAGTGCGTATGGGAGGGACTGGTGAAAGCGATGTTGCTGTCTGTGCTTTTAACTTCTCATGAGACTGACTTAGGAGCTGGGAAACTGCTTCCTGCGGATTTCCCTTCCGTGTCTGGCCTCAGGTTTGGAGTCCATTGTACGTGGCACTCTGCTACACAGAAAGCAACATCTCCTCTCTTATTTACTGCTGCCTGTGTGCAGGGTTCAGCGCAGCGTGCAGGAATGTGCGTGACCATGAGAACCGTTAGTATTTGGGTTGTATGGCTGTGCCAGGAGGTTTCTCCCTCTGGGAGATGGGGTAGTTGTTGTGTTGAGTCAGAGCTAGAGAATGTCCTATACATTTTTGGCAAGCAAATGGCATGTAAAACGGATGGAAAAGCTTTTCCACCCAAAGTGTGTTGTCAGCAGGATTTAGAATAGGAGCTGTATTAAGGGCCAGCATGTATCTTGTGTTTAGCCTGATGCTTAGTGTACCGCTTGCATCCAAGACCTTTTAGTACTGATATCTCATCATTTCTCATTTGTGCAGGATTGCGGAAAAAGACAAACAGATAAAGCAGATGGAGGACTCATTAGGCAATGAACATGCCAACTTAACCAGCAAGGAGGAAGAGCTCAAGGTATAATAAAAGCATGTGTAAATGCCAGCTGATACAGGGAGAGGCTCATTGGCTGCACATGCAAAATGAAGCCCACAAGGCAGCTGCCTTTAGATCTAGAACCAGCTGCTTTGGTTACAAGTCTCCTGATTTTGTTCTTCCTGGGCAAAGCCAATGCTTGATGCTGGGCAGCTGTTGATAAGAAATTTTTAGTTTTTTTTCCTTGCTGGAACCTCTAGACTCCTTCAAAAAGTGGCCTGAAATACTTTGTGCTGAAGAGTGAACTTAGCAATGCAAAGTGCAAATGTATTTCTCTTTCCCCTTCCTTCAGGTCTTACAGAATATGAACCTATCCCTGAAATCAGAAGTACAGAAGTTACAGGCTCTGACAAATGAACAGGTAAAATAAATGTCCATTTAATATTAAAATGTACTCTCTTCCCTCTACCTATTTTGACATAAATGCAAATGCAGATCTGTTGGTTTGAGCTGTGCTTAAGCATGTTAAAGGTGTGAGGTTAGAGAATCGGTCTAATACGTGATTGCCTGGCGTTCTTCTAGCTGATGGTGGACTTAACTGCTTACCCTCCCTTCTCCACCAGCGAAATCTGTTTCCTACTTGGATATCCAAGCAATTTGCTTGCTAGCTTTAGATTTGCAGGCATGCCGAGTGCAGGACACTTCACAGGAGTGAACACAACTGTGCCTGAATATGCAGTCATGGCATTTGCATGCAAGGGTCATAGGAATCCCTCTAAAAAATCCAAAAGCACACAAAAATGCCCGCCTCACCATAGTCATCTTTTTAGTGCTGCCCTTCTGCTACTGCGATGTGGTTTGTTCATTATAGAGGTGGAAATGAAGTGTTTAACTAGAGATAAGCCTGCTTGTCAAATGAATCTCTTGGAGAGCTTCTTTCCTTTGCGTAATTGCATGCTTGCCTGGTATATATTGGTGTTTTAAAAGTGCACGAAGACAAGCTTACCCCTTTCACTCTTGCTGGTGAGTCATGTGCTGAGAGGCCAAATGACTTGTTCTAGCTTTTTAATATTGTGCAATGAAAGGCTGATTGAATCATGTGATGTATCCTAAGTCTGTGTTAATCCTTTTTATATATAGGCTGCTGCTGCACATGAGCTGGAAAGGATGCAGAAAAGGTAAATAGCTCTGGGATGTGATAAACAATATTTGTCTGTCTTTTATGTTCTTTTGAATAGATGCTTTTTGTAAGACTTGGGTGAGGAAACATGTTTAACTGTTCTTCTGTATCTCAGCATTCACATCAAAGATGACAAGATAAGAGCTCTTGAAGATCAGCTTCGAGAAGAGCTTGCTCAGATTTCAAACACAAAAGAAGAATTCAAGGTAAGGTACAGAATAGCTATCCTCGTGCTAATTTACAGGAAGTTTTCCAGGCTTTGGAGGTTGTGGAGTAGTTTATGCAATTGAATGTTGATTTGTAAAATAGAACTGATTTTTGGGTGTTTAAGGTAAATTGCAGTATTCTCTTTGCAAGGCGAAAGCAACATGGGATGTCACAGTCGTAGCAACAGACTTGAGGCAGAGTAAGAGATGGGGTAACACAAGTTACATGTGGTGTCTGCAGTTTTGAAGTTGAGGTCTTTCAAATCTGGAAGAGGAGGTGTTTCAGTAAAAGCAGTTGAGGTTTCCCCGCATTCTGCATTCTGATATGACTTCCAAGGCGTTGGTGTGAGTCTTTGTTGCTTGGATTATTGTGCTGTCAGGTCTTTTTTTTTTTTTTCCTCCCTGTCAAGGTAGAGGTAAAAATGCTTATTTTTCTCCTGCCGTCTTCCAAATTGTTTCTCATAAGGCTGCAGCTAAATTGCTGGAGCTTTTTCTTCTGACATCTGGGGCCTGCACAGCAAAGCTGGTACTTTGTTTCTAGATGGAGTATGCAGAGAGCAGCTTAACTCCTCCTTGCCCTCTGCCACCTTGGGCTTTTTTTTTTTTTTCTGAACTTTACCTGTTAGAAATAGACCTGTTGCCCCAGAAAGGTGGTGACTCCATCTTTTTAACTCCTTTAAAGCCCCTGTTGGGTACTGCTGCTCTTCTGATGCTTTCGGTGGAAGGTCACTCACTCTGAATCTCATCATGTCAAGTTGGTAGGTTTGCTAGCAAGGAACCAAGAGGGTGGGTAGTGGGGGAGGCAGCGTGCTTTTGTAGGGGAAGCCATGCCTCATGAATCTCCTGGAGCTCTTTGAAGGTGTTAGCAAGCAGGTAGTAAGCTTAGATCAGATATTAAAGTGGCACATTCGAAGAGACTTTGAGAGTCCCTTGCAAGGCTCTGTAGTTTCTCTTAAGCTGTCAGAGAACAAGAGGGAGGAAGGTTGCTCAATGAATAGAATAGGAAACAAGAGTACAGCTTTAGTGGATTTTCATAATAAAGCTATCAACTGACTCTTCAGTGAAGCATGCACTGGGTAATGGGTGCATAAACAGTCTGGAGAGTGGAGTGGGAAGAAGTGGTAGGCTTGAGTAAGTTGGCAGCTTTTAGTGATGCTCTCAGGGCTTTCTGGCTGGTGAAACACTTTAAAATGGGAGATGAAGTGGTGAAAATGAATACAAGGAAGAATAATCTGAACTTCCTTTAGAGTGATGGTTTCTGTAGCAACTGTTACCCAGGAAAAAGGCCTTGGAGGTGTTGTGGATGGTTATGTGCTGAAATCAGTTCAGTGGCAAAAATCTGGATGCAATCCTGGCAGTTCTTGGAAGGTGAACAGGGAACTGAACACAGCCCGTCATCATCATGGTACTGTGGAAATCCATAGCCTGCTCTCGGCATGAATATTGTGTGCTGCCCTTCTAGTCTCTTATTCCTCCTGTCTTTGATCCCAAATGTAAGCCAGACCAGCTCTGTACTAAAAGCTTCCACTTGAGGAAGTGCTCTTTTTTTTTTTCCCTGTGCACATGAAAGAGAACAGGCAGGTTCAGAGCAGAGTAATTCTTTTAATTCTCACTGTTGCTGTCCCTTCCTGCTTGTGTCGTCCCTGTAAAGCTTTGGCTCTGAAGCATAGATCATGTGTCGTGCTCTTTACTTTTGTAAAGCACCTAACAAGTCTTTAGAAAGACTTTGTAAAACAAAAAAGCAGTAATAGAGGAGGATTTAAAAATATATATGAGAAATACAGACAGGCGACCTGTCTGTTAAGGGCTGCTGTGGACTGATGGAGGGAAGGCAAGGTCTGCAGTATGACTGTTTGTCTTCCCGATTCGCCTCTTTCCAGCCTGCAGTTGGACCAAAGTGTGGGAGCTGTGCCAGCCCATCTCCTGCTTCCTTACTGTGCATCCTCAGCGTTAAGGCAGCTGAAAAGAACTGGAGAGGTGATCCTAGACCACTTGCTTTGCTAGATGAGTGTTTTGTAAGAGGCAGCTATCAAATCTTGACATGATGCTGATGTTGTTTTAGGAGGAAAATGCAGTTTCTCTTGCCTCTCACACTTGGTCTGATCCTCTGCCAGGGAATAAAGATGGTAACAGCTGAATTTCTCATGGGAACATAAGGACAAAAGTATTAATCTGGAAAAGCAAGGAAGAAGGGGAAAGGATTCTTTGTAGTCTTGTAGCTTCCAAAGAACTCTCTGTAATGACTTCTGTGCTGTTTAATTACTCACTGCCAAAATGAAAATGCTGTAGTTCGGGTTTGCAGTTCTGAACTGATACAGTGTTTAAATTTCCTTACAGGTTCTCAAGGATCAAAATGCAACTCTGCAAGCTGAAATTCAGAAGCTGCAGACTCTCCTGTCTGAGCAGGTATAGCCAGTGTACACCGAGGTTGTATCAAACATCATCTGTTCTTTTTAACTTAAGTATTTTTTTTTAAGCTGGCCCTAGGCTGAGCTGATTGGTGTCAAAACCTGTTGCTTTTTGGGTATTTACTCTTCCACAGAGGGTTCAAGGCTGTCTTCTAGACCTAGTCAAGAGTGTCCAAACAAAATGTTGGGTTTCCCCACCCCCACCCATCAAAGAATACCAGCTTAACACAAGCAAAAACTTACTTATGTAACTCTTTCCAGTTTTAATGGCAATTTTTGGGAATAAAAAAATCAAATGAGCAACCAGCCCTTCCCAGGGGAAAGGGCCCTTACTGGGCTATGGGGAGACCAGAGTAAGATCTTTACCTTGCCTGTTTTATTCCATCCTGGAATGAATCCTCAAACCAGTAGTAACCAAAAAACAGACTCATGGAATGGGAAAACTATTTACATCGTGATGGTTTTTTGTCCCTCCTCTTTGGTGTTTTTGCCCATGGCACCCCTGCTGCCACCAGTCTGACTGGTACTCGTGCAGGATGCTGCAGGTTCAAAGCTCTCGTGTTGCTCGGCCCCATCTCCTTTGCGAGTGTTGTCTGGGAGAGCTCTCGTGAACACCCCTGACTTTGTACTGTTGTAAAATGAGAAAACTTCCTGAAACACTGGAAAAAGACTTGCAGTACAGGAAACTTATTTCCTTTTCTGCACTGGTGTCTGCTAGCCAGTAGCTCCCTGTCTGGAGCAGCTCCCTTTCTTCTGGCAGAGAACCAGATTTGCAGCCTTATTCCCCTGGGTCTGGCTGATTTCCTGTCCTCTTGGAAATAGTGACGCTGACTTTTTTTTTTTAATTTTTTTTTTTTGTTGGTAGCTGGCTTATATTCTTCGTGTGGTCTCTTGCAATGTGGTGTTGTGGAGAAATAATAAATGTTCTACGGAGTGAGTCTCAGGTGGAGCTTGTGGTTTCGATAAATGCTCGAAAGAGGCAGATTTTTCAGGTACTGAGCTGGCTGCTAGGGATTAGATCCCGCATAGTGCTCAGCATGCTTGACACTTCCCTAGGTTCACTGGGATTCTGTGTCCCACAGCATCTTTTTGCCAGAACTCCTGTAGTCCGTCAGTGTAAAATCATCAAGGCGTTTGGGCTGGATCTGTACCTCCCCTGAAAGGGTGACATCTTTTCAGCATCGGCATTAATCATACGCCGTGAGAACATTCTGCCTCTATTTTCTTTTCCCTTCTGGATTAATGTGGCAACTAAGGTTCTGCTTAAATTGATGCACTCCAGTTATTTATGTTTTTAAAATCCAAGTCATTATTGATCAAATTAATTATTACCTTATTGTGTTTTTCGTAGGCAAACAAAGACTTGTTAGAGCAGATGGAAAGAAGGTGAGAAACTTTTTTCTTTTGAATCAGAGGCTAAAAAAAAATATTTGTTTTTGTTGGCAGCGTGGTTATTGTTGGTAGCTACTAAACTGCCTTCAAAAGTTAACTCTCTTTTTCCTAATACTTTTGATGTCTTAGCATGAGAGAGAGGGATGATAAAATCAAGACCGTTGAAGAGCTGCTTGAGGCAGGACTCATACAGGTGGCTAATAAAGAGGAGGAGCTGAAGGTAAAATCTCTCATAAGATCTTTTTATGGGGAAGTAGGGATTAAGTGCTCTTGAGCAAAGTGTATGTTTGAGTGCTTATAGTGCAGTCTGAGATCATTCCCGTTGAATAGGAAAAGCATCTCGTGGAGACAAGGTTAAAACCTTCTTGGTGAGATGGGCTAAGCACAAGCATCGATGATGTGCAGTAAGTGCTTCTCTCTGCTTAGTCTAGAGCAGGTTTTGCTAGGATGCTTGTCAGGTGTCTTGGAATAAAGTGAATACATCTCCAGAGCTGTATGTTTCGCCTAATCTGCAATAAATCTGTCTTTAGGAAAGGATGTTTTTACAAAACTTGGCAGTATGGCACTCTTGCATCTTTTTTGCTTAGTTGGTAATCCGAAGGGTTAAATGGATTATAAACTAGTGACACTTCTGGGGTGATGCTAAAGGTGTTTTCTTCCTGTCCTGTTGTTTACGGAGCTAATGATGAGAAATCTGGAAAGCCAGTAGAAGAATCCCTGTCTGTTTTCAGCTGGATTTTGCTGGAAAGCTGTGTCCCGTCTACCTGAGCATAGCCAAGATACTGCTCACTTTCTTAGTGTCCCTGAATTCTAGGTGTATCACTCTGACCCCTGTACTGGGGAGGGCTGGCACGCTAGCAAACTGTCAGGTTACTAAACAGCCAAAGATGTGAGCACATCTTTTTTTCCCCTGGATTCTAGCTTCCTATAGATTGCTGTCCACTCTGAGTTGTCCACAATGAATAAATAGTCCATTGAATACTTTGGCCCCAGCTGGTGCGGGGGGGTGTGTGTGTGTGTTTCTCTTTCAGGCTTTCAAAGTCTTTCATTTGTTCTAAAAAAAAAAAAAGACTTTTCCGTCAAGCTTAACACTTTTTCCCCAGCAAATGTGTCTTTCATTATCTGTGTGTCTGCTTTCAAAGGCACTGCGAACGGAAAACTCATCCTTGAGAAAAGAACTTCAAAGTCTGCAAATTCAGCAATCGGAGCAGGTAGTACTTTTCATCTAAAACTTTTATTACACCTAAGCTAAATCTAAAAGAATCTTGCTGTGGTTGCGAAAGTCAAGGGAAAAAGGTGAAGATGTCTTTGAAGCCTGTTGGCAAAGCATCCTGTTTTCTTCCAGCATTGGTCTGGAAGCTGATATGTCTGTGAAATACCTCCTTTGCATAAGTGTCAGAAATGTGGCAGATGTAAAGATTCCAATTCAGTGGCGGTTTTGGGTTGGTTTGAGTTTGCCACGTACTGAAATGGCTGTGGGTTGCTTTTTTCCCAGAAGCCAAGTGCAGCAAGTATGGTTGGTAGGCAGCTCATAAAGAATCAGCTTCATTATGCATATTTGAGCTTTCTAATGTTAATCCACACTTATCCAAGTGTGACTTACCCACCTTCTGTTTATGTCTCTGTTCAGTGGCACTGTCACAGTATTATCATTTTTGATGTGCACTCAGTGCCATTGGGAAGTGCCTCTCCTTGACACCCAGCTCTGCTCGGACAGCTCAGGAGAGCACTTCATTTCTAGAAAATCCTTTATGGGAGAGGAGAAGCGGAATAACTGTGGCGAGGGGTACGGTAGCGCCAGTATAAAAGGTTAGCTCATTGGACACTGGTCCTGAACCTTGGCCTCTCCTGGTAAGGATGGAGTGGGCCTGCTTTTGTTTTCCTGGAACTTGCAGCAGACTTGGTATTATTGGTTTGCCAGAAATTGGAGAGCAACAGCCAATTTTCTCAGGAGCAGCCAGATAGATAAATTCGTTAGGCTGCTCCATAGTTTACCCAGTGCCAGAGGGTTGAAGCTCCCTACTCCTTACCTCTCAACACTTCGATTGTTTTGCTCTCTTCTGTTTTTCTAAGCTGCAGCTCTGTTTCTGAACAGGTTTCCTTCCAATCCCTGGTGGAAGAACTCCAGAAAGTGTAAGTTACTGCACAGTTTTCATTTCTGATTGTTACTTCTGTCTGTCCTTATTCCATGACTACAAGTGTTTTGCTTCCTTGAAGTGATTTGCTTTTAACTGGGTGAAGTGTGTGTGTGTGTGGCAGGAAGCATTAGCACTTTGGAAGCGCATCACGTCAGATCAATATCGTCTGAAAATCCAGTTACTTCTCTGCTAAGCAATTAAATTCATAAGCCTAACTTTGACTAGACGAGGAATTGCACTGAATTGTCAGGTAATTATTCTTCCGTAGGAGCTCTAAAAGGAGTGCGCTTGTTTGCTCTGTGTGGTGTGTGTTTGAAGTTGATAAATACTTTGCTGGAATGTCCAGGGAAGGCTGAAGTTGTCATGTCATTTCAGGGACTATTGATACATTAATTTGCATTTTTAGACAGTAATAGTATCTATTTGGCATGTGACCTACTGGTTATATAAAGCCAGCTTGTTCTGCGCTATTCCCAGTCTTTTTCCTCCTGTTTCTTTCTCCTGCTTGTTTTATCTGGATTTGGGATTGCAGTGAGAGATGGCACCCGCAGTAGCAGGAGGTCCCACTGGGGATTCCAGAGGCTGGAATGTGATGTGATAGCAGAACCAAAGCTTGTGTATTTGCTCAACTGGCGTATTTGTTCAGCCAGCTAATGTTCCTCTCCTCTTTTTAAGGATCCATGAGAAGGATGGAAAAATAAAATCAGTGGAAGAACTCCTACAAGCTGAAATCCTTAAAGTAGCGAGCAAGGAGAAGACTGTCCAGGTGTGTGTCTCTGCAGTACCTACCTTCTTCTCTGTGTCGATGCCACTGACTACCATTTATTCGTTACTGCATGGCGTTCTATAGTGATGAACTTGTAGCATCCATTTTTGTGGTGTTTTTGTGTTTCCATTGTCCAATCCTGTCTGTTTTGTCATTGAAAAGGCTTTGACACAGGAAATAGAGGCTCTGAAAGAAGAAGTAGGAAATTCCCAGCTTGAGATGGAAAAACAGGTAAAATACCTTAGTCCCAGAAGTGTGAAACAGCCTTGCCTTGGATGCACTGCTCACTCGTTTCTGTTCTAGTGTTGTGTTCCTTTCACTGGTGAATGTCATTGGGTAAGGGAACTTTGTAATGGTAGAGCTTACACTATTCTTGGCTATAAAGCCATACATACGTAGTAGAACTACTGCTGTCCTTCAGAAACCACATTCTTCTGGATGCCCCAGCTTTTTGGACTTTTAGTATGAAATTTGGCTAGAATTGCTATAACTTAAAGCATTGTAGCATTAGCTCTGGCTGGGCACATTGCATGCTGTCCCTGTAGTAAGCATGAAACCTGGGGACATTTGGAGGCTGGCACCTCAGAAATTTCAAGTGCTGAAGGTGCTTCTCCTTTTGGCCTTCCTGTGTTGCTAGAACAATACTACTGGCCCAAATAGGATTTGGTTTCCAGGTAAACTTAAGACTATTTTCTTTCCAGTGTCCAAAGAAAGCCTGTCTTTTGGCAGGTTAAGTTTTACTCTAGCGGTCAGGAATGCAGAAATAGAGGAGTATTTGCTTTTTTGGCATGCTTGCTGTCTAGCATCCAAAACAACGGGAACCCACGTTTCCTTAGGGAGCCTGTTCTGCAGGCAGCTTAATCCGTCGTGCTGGCAGGAAGTTTGCTTGCTTGTTTGTGTTGGGTGTGGGGATTGTTTTTTTGGTCTGTGCTTTTTTTTTCAGTCTTTCTAGCTACATTCCGACATGTCACCCCCTTTTCTTCTTTCCTTAGTATTAAAGTTTTGTCCTTTTTAGGCAGAGCTTCATAGAATGTGTTTCCGTCTTGGGCTTTTCCTCCAAAGCAAATTCCCAGGAACTGGAGGAATTATTTGTGTGTGGTTCCTTCCCTGGAGCTGACACAGAGCCCAGCACAAAATGCAGTTTAGAGTTGCTGTCTCTGGAAAGCTGCCTATGAGGGATGCTTGCTCCAAAGGTGGTGTATATGCAGCCTTTGGTATCCTGCAAGCAAAAAGAGGTTTTTAGGAATGTGTAAACTCCTGCCATGCTGTGGTAGAGGACTAACTAATCTGTTTGGACAGCCAGTATCTACACAGATAGCCACTGTCAGGCTTTTATATAAAATTCAAAGGGAATATTCCCACTAAATCTTTTTTCTTCAATCCATGTTCAGCCTTAAAATGGGAATTTAAGGGAGTGCTGACGTTGCAGAGAGCATCTAAAAAGCACTTGCTTGTGCAAATGTCTAAATGACCAGGGAAGTTCTCTCTGATTTGAGCCACGTTTGCTAGCGAGATGGTTGTCATCGTCAGTGTCTGCTCCTTCCTTTGTGTCTCGTGGTGCTTCGGTGGGCCTGCTTGTGTTCCCGTTTGCACTGTTTTCTTTTCTGCTCTGGAAGTCACATTTTAAATGTGGACAAAGTAAATAGTAGAGACGCTTGGCTTCTCATAATGTATTTTCCCACCAAAAAAACATTTATGCTTACATAACTGTGACAAATAGTGCCTATTTTAATAATGTCTAATGGCTTTTCTCCCTGTTTCTCCCTAGAGCAGTTTATAGCATTTATGTGTCTCTTCCATGTGTGTTGAACTGAAGTAACTGATTATTTTCTCTAGGTGTCAATTACATCACAAGTCAAAGAACTTCAGACTCTGTAAGTATGGCTGTGAACGCGCCTGATCTGCCCTGTGCACCCCTCACTTCCCTGCTCCAGTCTATTTTAAGTTAAAATGTTCTTGCCTGGTGCCTGCACTCCGCATGAAGTGATCCAGGCCATTAGTGCTGCTCTTAGTAGACATGTGGCCTTATTAGAAATATCCGTTCCTATCTGAGACAGTGAACAAGATGAAGAGCTGCATGGCTTCATGAGCCCCAATTAAAGTACAAGGGATTAAATTCAAGTCAGGATGGAAGGATGTAGGCAGGGCACTATGGCAAACTTAATTTGGTGTAATATCTGTGCTGTAGCTGGGTGGATACGTGAGAATTGAGCCACCATAGTCATCGGTTCCTCGTGTCCCCAACTGGGGAGGGAGAAGGAAATGTTTTTAGGTGAGGAGAGCACACGTGTATGAAATCCCTGCAATATATGTCAGCGCAGAATTTGTCTGCTTTCACTTAATGAGGAGTACCGTTGATCAAGGACATCTCCTGCTAACCCAGATTGATGTGGAAGTGTTCACACATTGATTTTTAGCAGATGAATTGTGTTTGTGCCTTTGATCACATATGCTGCTTTTGTTATGTGCTGCAAAGCACAGGATGCCTTTTTTTTTTTTTTTTGATGGATAAAAGAGCAAGGGTTTATGCTGTGTGTCTGTGCGTTTAATGGTACAGGTTGAAGGGGAAGGAAAAGCAGGTGAAAACCATGGAGGCCTTATTGGAAGAGAAGGAGAAAGAGATTGTTAAGAAAGGAGAATGGCTGCAGGTAAGCTTCCTTTGTATTCTAAAGGGAAATAAGTTCTATTGTGGTGTTTCTGGCTGTGGAATAGTTACATTTACACTTCTAAACTATTTTTTTTTTTGTCTGAAGGGTCAGAAGGATACAATTGCACAATTAACCAGTAAAGTTCAGGAGTTAGAACAGCAGAACCTGCAACAGCTCCAACAGGTATGTCCTGCAGAGTGGATTCTCAGTTGAACTGGAAGGTGTTTTTGTCCTCTGCCTCTCTCAAAGGGTTTGCATTGGCTTCAACCTACAGAGGTATTTTAAATCCTGCTTGACTAAACTGGCAGTCTACAGTGCAGAGAGCCCACTAGTCCAACTGTGTTCATCCAAAATGGGCTTTACATGGATAAGAAGTTCCGAGAGCTTTTCTTTAACCTGGATGATACTATGTATAATGAGTAGCTTTGGTGGTCTGAAAACCTCAAAGCTGATGGACAGAATCGTAGCTGTGTCGTAGGTCCCTCCTTGCCAGACTGAAGTAGCGTCTCTGTAGGCCTGTGGTCATGGAGGAACTCTTGTTGTAACTGAGCATAGCAGCTCCTTGAAGTGGTCAGGCTTTGCTGTGTTTCCTTTCTGTGTTTACCTGTTGAAGAAGTTGCAACTGACTGGAATATTTTGGCTTTTGGTTTCCTGCACCGGACTTGAGAACCGGGAACTGAACATCCTTGAAGCCAGGTGTTCCTTAATGGGAGAATTTTTCCAATCAGATGGTATTCTATCTCAGTTTGGATTTTTGCCAACGATAAAGGGGAGAAACTGAGTTGCACTCTTATTTTGGGTGGGTGTCTAGACAGGCATTTGTCCCAGGGGAAAGGGGGAATGGAGAGAAATTGGCTGGTGTGAAGTTTGGGATGCTTAGTGTAAGCTGTGCTTCTAGAATCCAGTATGTGTTTAGATATTCTTGGAACGATGTCTGATGCAAAATTCTTGGTATTTCTTTGGCAAGTATCTTGCAAGCTGTGTGGTGGCTCTGCTCATGCAAAGAGTTGCTGTTAATTTGAAAGCTTTACTGTGCTACAAAAATGAGCTTGGGAATTCCTTCGTTTTTCAGGTACCTGCTGCATCCCAAGTCCAGAACCTGGAGAACATGTGAGTATGCTTAGTAGCAGTTTCTCAAGTGCCTGCTGATAATAAACATTCAGTGCTGGCATTTGTCTTAAATTGGAATGTATGAATTGGTTTCAAGAATTTTATGGGCTCTGCTAAAATAAGCTGTTAGCGCTGATGGACGTACACCAGCCAGCGCGTCTGCTGCTGTGTATAATAGCAAGCGTCTGGCGTCCCTGCCTGGCATGCTGAAGTAGTGGTGCTCATACACTCTGCAAAAGTGAATGATCACCCAGGGCTCTACTAACTAGTGAAATCGCTGCCACTTCTTGCCTCTAGTGAGAATTTCTCCTTCTGTTTAGTGTGTTTAAAAGTGTGGATTTAAGTGCCTGTGGCTGAGTTGGTAAAAGCAATGAACAAAAACAGTTTGCCATTTTCAGTCTGAGACGCAATAGCCAATTCTCCAGCTCCTGTTTTACGGAGAAAAGCTGCCAGACTTCCTTCTGTTTTGACTCTGCTTTGTCTGGCTGCTCTCAGTTAGAGGAAGGTTGTATGAGACCGTGCCAAAAAAGGCTCTGTCTTTAATGCAGCTCTTATGTGCTGCCCTCCCAGCACAGCTCCTGTATAGCCAGTACGTGGTACCTAAAGCAGCTGCACCTTTAGCGGACTGTCCCTGGCACCTTCAGAGCCAGCTGGCTGGCAGGATTTGCTCAGGTGATCAAGGGATTCTCTCCCACTTTGGCTCTCAACGCTGTTGAGATCAGCTGTGACTGGTGTTTGTGGATTGGCATGTGAAATGACTAGCTAGCTTTAGGCCAGTTCTTAGCAGGTAAAGTGGTTACAACGCATGTTGTTGCAGCTGGCATGTATTTTTGTTAGTTTCCTTGGTTTACAGCCATAGTGCAATAGTTTCTTCTCCATATGTGTGTGTGCTCTCCTTTTGGCTTCTTATATACAGCATACAAAACTTATTTATCTACTGCTGCTGCAAACTGTCCCAGCTAGAGTTTCTGTCCCTTTTTAGCATAAATTCTTACTTTAGCCCTTTTTTCTTACTTTCTGAACCATCTCTGCAGGTTGAAAGGGGAAGAAGAACAAATGAAGAAGTTGAAAGCTGCAGTGGAAGAAAAAGAGAGAGAAATTGCAAGCCAAGTAAAACAGTTGCAGGTAAAGTTTTCATACAAGTGTCTTGAGTTTTAAGGAGTGTGTGTATTGTTGAGTGTACATCTATATGTATATATACTGCTTCTTTCAACAGGATGTGCAAAAGGAGAATGAATCTTTTAAAGCTCAAATTCAAGAATTAAAGCAGGAGAACTGCAAACAGGTACAGCTTCCAATTGCAGTGTTACTGGGTGAAGTCAAAGTGGGTGGTGGCAGCTTGTATGGATGGCGTGGAGAACCAGCCGTTGCACTGACCGTTCAAATCCAGGGACAGCTTCAGGGTTGGGTTGCACAAAACCAGCTTTTCTGGCTGTTGCCTCTCTGTTCCTGCTTCCCTTTTTTGTGTAAGTTTGCAGCCTTGTGCTCTTTCTTACGCCTCCTGCGTTCTTGCCTAGCTTTCCACCCCTGTCTTTACATGCAGTGTCACAGCCAGAGATCTTCTGGCCAAAGGAGGCTGGATGGTACTCCCTCAAAGGCCAAGAGAGATGCTTAGTGTCACAGCGATGCCTGCTTAACAAGGCACATCACACCCTTTGCATCACTCTTTGCTGATCTGCTCCTAATGAGTTTCTCATCTGTTTGTAGGCATCTCTGGCTGTCCAAAGCGAGGAGCTTCTGCAAGCGTGAGTACTGCCAGAAGTTGAATGCAAGAGATAAGCGCTTCATTTCACTTACTGCTCGGGAAACTTAAAAGATTAAATAAATGCCAAATGTACAATATCAGCATGTGAGAAATGACCAGTAAAAAAAAAAAAATCTTTACTGTCTAATAAAGCTTAAACATAGAGATTCTACTTGCATTAATAATCCTCAGCTGCAGTCTTCTGCAGACAGTGCTTGCAGTGTGTTGTGCCCATAATGCAAGCAAGCCATGAATGATTTAATTTTAAATGCATGCCAGCCCAGCTGTATGTCTGAAGAGTTAAATGTTGGTGTTTCAAGCAAAAGTGACAGGCTTTTTTCTTGGAACTTCAGCTTAGTAGAGGGTTGTTTATATTATAAAATCGTCTGGTGGAAATCTCTTCCCAGGGAAAAATCTCAGGGGTAAAAGTGTGTTATAATGTAGAGCTGAAGCGCACTAAAGAGCTACGTGGAAGCTAATACCATGCTGGCTTATGCTGCGCTACACAAATTGCCACTGTCATGCATTTTTGGCTGGCTGAATTATTTTTCTTTTAAGTTAAATGACTTATAAATTGTGGACTGGGTGTTTGAAAAAGAATGCTCTTATCCAGCAGGCAGTGCCCATTTTGTGGTGTTGTACTAGCGTGGGCTGGCTGATTTATCCTCGTCTAATGCTTTGCCTTTCCGTGGCCTTGATAAATGTGTGTAGATGCCTGTTGTAGGCAAACAACAGCTTTACAATGGGCTTTGCTCTGGCAGCCTGCAGTTCACAGAGCAGTAGGAAGCAAGCGATACTGCCAAGTCAGTGATAGCAGCATTTTCAAAGAGAATGTGTTGCTGGAAGGGAAGGACAGTTAGTGTATATATGAGAGGGTGTCAGGGCTTCATTTGAAATTTCAGAAATGTCTTCTGACTTGTCTGTGATTCTTTTTGCTAACTCAGGGTTGCAAGGAAAGAGAAGGAAATTGCCAGTCTCCAAAATGAGCTTGCCTCTCAGAGAAATGCTTTTGAGCAACAGAGGAAAAAGAACAACGTAAGGAAATTCCTCCCCCGCTGCCCACCCCCACCCCCCCAAAAAAAAAACAACCCCAAAGAACAGCCAAACCTGTGTGCACAGCACTCCCCAATGCCTAGGGCATTCTGCTTAGAAAATGTTTCTGGCGGTTTTCTGCTGTACTGGGTCCCCTGGACACTCCTCTCCTCTTTTCTTGGGAGTGACTAAACATACCTTGCTTTACTGCTCCAAGTTTTCGTCAGCTTTTTGACAAGCTGCTGGTTTGATGAGAGGGAGGAGACTTGCTGGGGGACACATCCCGCAGCAGGTTCTCCGACTTGGATGCAAGCCTGGTTAGTCCTGTTCAGAAACATGTCTTCTGCCAAGGGAAGAAGAGGGGGCTTGGGGGGAGAGGGTGGGAGGATGCAGAGAGCTGTGCTCCGACTGAGTTGTGGTCATTGTGCGGGGACATGGGAGGAGACATTACCTTCAGGGGTCTCGCGTCTGGCTCTTCCTGTTCCTGAGGGTATTTAATCCTGATCTTCTGAAGGAGGTGAGGGACAATGAGCCTTCCTTTACAGCAGCCTCTGATGGTGCAGTATGGGCTGTTTGTGGTGGAAGTAAAGATTGTATTTTTCATCACAGAGCTGTGAAGTTACCTCGTCGTAATACATTATCTGTGCAGGGCAAGAGAATGGCATCTTTTGAGTTACGTAGAAGAAAGTTGTTAATATACAGGGGTTTCAGCTCACCTGTCTCTTCTTGGTGGCGTATAAAATCCAATGAATACCATGCAATAAGCTTTATTTCTAATTGAAGTAGTGTTGCTTAAGAGCTGAAATAAAGCATAGAGGGAGAACATGGCTGGGTATTTTCAGAAGATGGATGAGCTGGAAGGGTAGAACATATGTGTGCGCCTGTTTCCTGGGGAATTGCAAGGTCTAAGTACCCTTCGTGGTGCAGGCAGAAATCTGGCTACTACTAAGGGCAGACCATGCCTTTCCACATCACAGTTTTATCCAATCTTGAGTTCATGTCCTGTGAAACAGCCCTTCGGATAGCGGGCAAATGGAAGCGGTAAAGCAAAACTCATGTAGGTACACACTAGGATTTGGATGCCACTTTGTGTGGTGAATTAAAAACATACAGCCTTTCAAAAATAGCCCTTTGCTAAATCAGGTTGCTCTAAGGGCTTGGGAAAAAAAAAATCTAAATCCCAAGCACCGTAATCTCCTCCCCGCAAGGCCCATTAGCCTTCCTAGATAAGAGCTGTGAGGCTCTTATAAGAGCTCTCAGCCTTCTGACTGAGCTTGCATGTTGACGTCTTGTGGAGTACACGTTTGATGACCTCGCCAAGAAAGATGCAGGAGCACAGCACAGTGGTATTTCCTCATGGTGCTGGGCTGTGCCCACCACTGGTGAAATCCCGAAAACCTCCCAGGAGGGCACTGGTGAGCAAACCAGTTTTCTTTGGGCACAGTGGAGAGAGCTGCATGGGGTCAGTGCTGCCAACCAAGGCCTTGAGCTTTGTGTTTTTTAAAAAAAAAAAAAAAATCAGTACTGGCGTAGTAGGTTTGGGCTGAGGCATAAGGATCGATGCCGCTAGATCTGGTTGCAAGATCAGGGGCATAAATGTGTCCACCTCCACGTATACTGGGGGCCATGCTGGGTTCTGCAACGCGACATGCCTAACACTTTGTTGTGTAATCTGTGATTTGGTGTCTGTGTTCCTCACTACTTTTGAAAACTTCCCTCTTTTCTTCATACAAGTGCAGTCAAAGTGTGGGATTGCTGGAGCGATATGCTCGGCAGTAACACTTGGATCAGTTTTGGATATTGGGGGCAAGTTGGGCAGAAATTGGCATTTTTTCCCCCCCTCCCCGTTTTTCATTCAAACGCTTTGAACATCACACTTGTTTTTGCTAGTGTATGTAATCTTCCCCAGAAAAATGATCTTGCAGTAACCAGCATTTAAATGCAAATGGTGGAATGTAATGCAAAATATATCTCTGAAGTAAAAGCGGAAACAGTTTTGAATATTGGCTGAACTGAAATCATTCTTTCTAAAAATGATTAGGACCTTCGGGAGAAAAACTGGAAAGCAATGGAAGCATTGTCATCAACTGAAAAAATGCTGCAGGACAAAGTGAACAAGACTGCCAAGGTTGTAATGTTAACTGCTAGAAACGATGCATTAAGCTAGAAGCAGATCTGCAGCTGGTTTTTTAATTGAAATGGAGGCGTTTAACTTTTACTGCAATTTAAATATAGTCTGTTCTGAGTGATCATTCATATACTCTCACCTCTGCTTCTTCCTGTTGTCTTTAGATTTCTTTTATTATTATTTTTTTTAATCCTTAATTTGTGGGCATGCTGACTTTTGATTTCTGTTTGCATAATTGTTAGAGCTGTCGTGAATCTTTTTTTCCTTGTGGGGAGCTCTAGAACGAAAACTGTGCTGGTGAGCAACCTGCTTTCATCTACTGGGCTTCTCACTGGGCTCAAATAAGTTTATTGAGCCCGTGAAGAACTAGAACTAGATTATTATTTAAAAATCCGGGAACTTCTCAGGAAAACGGGGTCGCTGCAGCTGTGAATTTCCTCCTTGAAAGCATGGGAAGCTTGAAAGGTCCCGTCAGAGCCAATGTTCAAAATGATACGGGCTGTGAATTGCTCTGAAAGGAGCTTGCACTTGCTATGAGCCTGACCTGGTGTTAATTGTCACTATGCAGAATTAAAAAAAAAAACTTAAAAAAGCATCAAAATGACTTTAAAAACACACGTCGGGTAGCTAGAAGCAGAGAAGCTCCAGTTTGGGATTGTGTGTCTGTGTTTCAGATGTGTCTCCACTCTCTGCTGGGCCCTGAAAACCTGTGTACCTGCTTTTGCTGTGTGCTAACGCTTGCCTGCTTTCTCTTGCAGTCAGAAGACTTCACCAGACAGCCATTTGCCACTTCTGGGTGGTTCCTAAATTGCTGCAAACTAATGCACTTAGCACAACTTCACAACCTAATGTCTCCTGTCCGTTTCTGTCTCTGAATCTCAGCCTACTAATGCCACCGATCTCTTGCAGCAGAGGAACTCGGAGCAGCAAGGCGCAGTAACACTGATGGCAAAGAAAAAAAAACCACAAACCCAAATATTAGTGAAGGATTTCTTGCTGAAAGCTGCCTCCTGTGATTTCAGGCTTTCTGCGTTTAAGTTTATATGAGAGCCTGAGCATCGTATGGCTAAATCAAACCAATCTGCCACTGGCAGAGCAAGCAAACATCCAGTGGCTGGTCTGATTTTAATGTTAAATAAATGGAACGATGGATCTGTGGTGCCCTTGGCTCTGTGTATTTATATTTGCAGAGCAATGACAAAGAAAACCCGGAGATTGTCACACAGCTCTAATAATTATTTCCCGTTGCATACAAGCTTGGGGAAGGAGGATGTAAGGGTTTCCCTCTCGAGTTCTTCAAAGTAATATTTAGAAGATACAGTCTTGCTTTCTTGGCCTGGTTCAAATGTGCATTAACACAAAGTTTCCTTTTGACTTTAATGATTTGTTTTTGATGTGGTGACGTTAACTTATGGTGATTTTTTTTTTTCCCCACCTAAAATCAGTATGGATTTTTTAAAAAATCGTTGATTGACCAAATTTCTTGTGTTTGAGATCGCTCACCTTGAGCGGCAGGGTAGGTGTGATCTGTGGATGCGGTTACTCAGCACAGTGTAGTTTGTCTTGTGATCAAGCGAACGATGGTGTAATTTCTGTACAAACAGGCTAGATTGGAGGAGAACTTAGTGAAAATAAAAGCTTACAAGCATGAACAAATGCGAAGGCCAAATTCTGAAGCAATTCAGTGTCAATTTTTGAAGCAATTTCCTGGCAATTTTAGAGACTATAGAGACTTTCTCACTATAAAAAAGGGAAAAAAAAGAGACTTTCTGGGTTAAGTAAGTTACTCTAGGCATAGAAAAGGCTATTGACAGGTCTGTGGAGCGTGTTGCCCAACTTCATGTGAGCCCTTCTCTTGGTTTAGGAGAAGCAGCAGCATTTGGAAGCGGTCGAGGTGGAGATGCGCCAACTACTCCAGAAGCTCTTTCCTAAAGTCTCTCTTCCTTCTAATGTGGTAAGAGAAGTGGCTCTTCCTGCTCTACAGTTCAGGGAGGGGGAGCTCTGGTCCTGCTGCACTGGGCAGTCTGGAGCTATTTCCCACAGTCCCATCTGCCCCAAAGACTTTGCAGTGGGATGTGTCTTCTGCTGGTTTTGCCTGTACTTCCCAGCAGCAAACGGGTAAAACTGCAGAATTCCTCCAAGAAAAGTGTTAAAACAAACAAAAGAAAAGCTATTATCTTGTTGGGGCAGTAAAAAAACCCAACAACCACCATCTGTTTGATCTGCCTGTGTTATCTTATGTCTAACCGAGATAGTAAATTTTCAGGGGTGGATAAGGTCTGCTGCATGTTTGCTCGCCGTCTGGCACGGTGGAGTGCTGCCTCCCTGCCAGTTAACACCATTCCGGAGGGTTTGTTTTGTTCCCAAAGTTTCCTTTTGAAAACCACCGATTTCCAATTTTATATTCTTGGTGGCTTTCACTTGTTTGCGAGGGAAGTGCAATGGGTTCGTGTGGTTTAGATTATGTGAATGATGTGAAGCGAGGCTGGAAAAACAGGGTCTGCGTTTGATTTGTAACGTCTGGAGGCTTTGAATATTCATATTGAAAAGTATTCTCAAATGTACTAAAGTTAGTCTCCTGATGACCTAGAAATAGTCTTTAAAACGACTGTTTCTGGAAGGTTTCAGTCTTCCTAGCAAGGTCCCTAGAATTACATGGCAAGTGTCTGCTTTAACGGCTCCAGGATTTTGGAAAAGTTCCCTTAAGTCTTCAAATACTACTTGTAGAGCCCCACTGCTTGCAGGGAGACCTCTGTCACCCAGTTGTATTTTGGCACTTTCAAATCCCTGTGACCTGTGTCTTGCTCGTAATCTCATCCTCCTGGATTGCTGCCCGCCAACTGCCGGCTCGACTGAGCTGCATGTTAGCTCCGGGGAATTTGGGGACTGAAACACTGCCCTGTAAGCTTGTGTGGTTGGGAAACAAATATCCTGAAGGTCGATCTATTGAGGTTATTCTCAGCTTTAACCCAATGTATTTTCCAACAGAGTCATAGTGAATGGATCTGTGGGTTTGAAAAGATGGCTAAAGAGTACTTGAGAGAGGCTTCAGGATCTGAAGACGTCAAGGTAGGCACAAACAGTGGACAGTTTCCTTGGGTGTGCCATAGCGTATTTTTCTGGTATAAATCTTGCAAATTGTGCTCTGGATTGTGAAGTTCAGATTGGCAAACAGGCGACAAGAAAATTGTTTTATAGATATTTGCGCCTTGTAAATTAGAAATGTATTTGCCTCTTCGAAAAGCACCTTGTGGAGTTACGAAAACATTCATGAAATTCAAAATCCCTGTTCCCTTTTTTCAAGTAATTGGTGTTTTTTTTTTTTTTACGGGGACTCAGAATTACTGCAATAACTCACAAAAAGTTTGTGATTGAGCATAGAGAGTTGTAGGTGAACGTTGCGCTTGCTGTTGTCTTTCCGTGGGTTGTAAAGACAGACTTGTCAACGGGAATGATACCGGCTGGTTTGTTGAAATAAGATACACAATAGAACACAAATCAGTCAGCTGAGATGTGACTCTTCTGATCCCTTTTCTCCTTTGCCAGGCTATGGAGCAGAAGTTGAAGGAGGCCGAGGAGATGCACATACTGCTGCAACTGGAGTGTGAGAAATACAAATCGGTTCTGGCGGAGACGGTAAGCAGGATGCCCAGTCGCCTGTGCCTTGTGATGTTGTAAGCTGCCTTTCTTCTGCTCTAAGCTTTCAAACCCTTCTCTCTTCTTAGGAGGGGATTTTACAAAGGCTACAGAGGAGTGTGGAAGAGGAAGAAAGCAAATGGAAGATAAAAGTTGAAGAATCACAGAAGGAACTTAAACAGGTATTTCTGAAGATCTGCTTTTTGTATCATCCGGGCGGTTTCTGCTTGAAGTGACAGAGGGTGTTTGAGGGCTGTGAAGGCAGGTGGAGAACAGCCCTGGCTGCCTGGTTTGATGTGTGCGTGACCAGTGGGTGGAACAGGTGAAGTCTGCAACCAGTATAACAGGACTAATCCCTCCTTATAACAATAGGATTTCTGGTGCTCTGATACTCAGTTTTATGCATAGAGTGACTTTTTTCTTTTTGAGGAACATATTCCCATTTAAAAACCGAAAAAGTGGAGGAATTGTTGGTGCCTTTGGATTTGTCTGGCTATTCCTGTTGCCATCTTTACAGTAGCAAGAACAAATGAGCAGCACAGATATAAGGTCTTTGATTATTCTGACAAGGCTGTGTCCAAGTCCTTCGCAGGTGATGCAGGAGGCAGCCAAGGAGCATGTAGTAATACTAATGCTGACAGGATAGGAAGCCAAAGATTCAGGAATGTACATGTGTCCCATTAATGTGCCCAGGAATATATATTTTTCTGATCCTGGCAACTCAGACCATGTGTCTATTAAACACCTGTTTTTTTCAAAATCCATTTTTGAACAGATACAGAATCTTTGTGCTAAAACTTAAGTATCATATAATAACAATTCTTTGGAAGCTGTTTAAATAGTGCTTAATCCATTACAGTCAACTAATTATATTTGAAATTGCCTGCAAAGCTTTCCTTTTTAGGAAGGCTGTGTTGCTAGCAGAAGCGGTAAGAAAAAAGTCTTTTATGTTTCTTGCCTAATCTTGAATTAAAAGTAGGTCAAACTGCTTTTTCGAAAGGAATTTTTTTTCTAAAGTACTTCTGCTTAGTAAATTTGGTTGCTGGAGTATGAGCCTGGAGCACACAGACAGATGATTTATAAACATCTTGAGGGGTTTATAAAAGGCTGTCAGATCTTGAACTATAGGTGTGCTACCACCTGCTGCACTTACGCAGCCTCTAATAAGGCTAAACATGCTGGGTTTAGCTACATATACTACCTGGATGGAGACAATCTTCCCTGTGTAGGGACGATCTTTTTCTTACCATGGCTAATGGACAACTGTCTCAGTCCTTATGTTTCAAAGCTTTCGGGCATCTAGGCTCTAAATACGTCAAAGAACTTCTTACCTAGGGACAAGGTAGGAAAGGTGTTCTAATGGAGACTCAGTACATTGAATAATTTGAGTGAGCATCTTTTATTCAGTCACTCTGGTTTCATCCTTAATACTTTTAAATTGTAGAAGCAAGCTTGTGTGTATACAGAGAGTTTGTCTTAGACCAGCCCAACTAAATGATATATTTATCTCTCTTGAAAACTGCAGATGCATTCTTCAGTCGTTTCTTTGGAGCACGAGGTAGAGAGGTTAAAGGAAGGAATCAAAGAAGTTGAAACTGTACGTGCAGGTGGCTTTTTTTTCCCTCTTTAAAGCTTTCTGTTACTTAAAACGTGATTTAGGCTTAAGCTGTAAAACTAAACTTCCTAGAACTTCTCTCCTTCAAGCAGTGCAGTCTGTGCTGCAGTTTAAACAGAATCTTTTGGCCAGTGTTTTTATGGAGCAAAGAAGCTGGGTACTGGAAACTGTCCTTTTTTTTTTTTACTTCTGTACTCACCTGCTGGGACTCTTTTCCTTGTGAGACTGAGTAGTTTACTGCTTGTTGACAATCTTGGGCTTGATCCTTTATCTTTTTTGAAGTGTAACAGTTTAAATCTGTGCTGTGCAATCACTGGATTTAAAATGCTCTCTAAACGTCGTGGAGTATTTGATAGAAATTTATTGCTAATAATAAATCAAGAAAACGATACTGCAAGACGACACTGAAAACATCTGTTTTAACTCTGTTTTTCTGTTTCTAGGTTAAAAAAGAGAGAGAACATTTGGAAAGTGAACTAGAAAAGGCAGAAATAGAACGATCTACTTATGTTTCAGAAGTCAGAGAGGTAAACATTATTGACCAAACTGTTTTGTTTTCTTTTGTTTGGCTACTAGTTGGCTGGCAAATTAATCTAATGCTTAGCCCCTGTGGCTGAGGAGTTTATATACTTTTGCGACCTTAGGGTAGAGTGACAAACTAATAACTGAGCAGAAGAAAAGTGGGCATCCTATGGAGACAAATCCTAAAACTCTAAATTAAACTTCATTTCAGCTCAAAGATCTGTTGACTGAATTGCAGAAAAAACTTGATGATTCATATTCTGAAGCAGTAAGACAGAATGAAGAGTTAAATTTGGTAAGAAGCTTGTTCTCCGCTGGGTACAAACTAGGTTCCCAGCATACCTATGAAGCGGAGACTTATTTCAAGTCCTGTCTGTTCTGCTAACCTCTTCAGCTTGATATTTTTGTCCATTGCAATCATTTATGTAGTCTGACTTTTACAATTTGTCTCTTTCTCTGCTCCTAACAATAGCATGTCTGGTTCTTAAGACTTTTTCCAAAGTCTGTAAAAGACTTTGATTCCTGAAACTTCTTGAGAATCAATGTTTTACAGTGTAGACATGTGCAACAGCACATACAATGTCCTTGAAGCAATAAAAGTTGTACTCTAACAGGTTTTACTTGAGGACTATTTTTTTTTCCAAAGCTTTTGAGGATGCAACTGTGGTATCTGTGCTCTGACTGTGCAGAGCCTTTTCCATCCTCCTCTTTGTGTACAGAAATTGGCCCAAACCAATGCTAGATGAATTCAGAGTGTCCAGCCGTTCAGCAGCTGGCATCCTGATGTGGCTGAATAGCTGTGCTGGCTTGGTGCATGCTCTGTGTTACATCGTCTTTGGCTAGAAATGCTCTCCAGCCAATAATGCTCCTGGCCCAGCTTTTCTCAAGAAGGAGTTGGATTAACCCAGGCCAGACCTGTAGACCCAAAGATGCATGGTTTTCCAGTTTGAGCCCTTTCACTTCTCGCTTGTCTCAGTGATGTGTGTTTTAAGGCTGCAGGAGCAGCCTTAATCAGAATCAGATCCTTCTTCTGATTGTTTTTTAACAGTCCTTTTTTGCTTTTGAGCCGGAATCGGGGAAGGTTGTCAGCCTTTGTTGGGCTGTTGAGTGGTTGATGGGACAACCTGTCACTGCAGGCTGATCTCACCAGGGTACTGCCACTAATGTAGCTGGGTTAAAATAGTTGATTTCTTAAAAAACACCCACCACAATAACAATGCGCTTAAGTTAATAGTATGCTTGGCAAGTCTAGTACAGCATTGATTAGCATCCCGCCTCAGCAACTGAAGCCTCCTGCTTTGAAAGCAAGGGAAATGGGAATTGAATGCATATCTGGGTGTTAATCAGTAAACACCAACCTCTTGAATATAGGAGGCAACAATCTATTACATCTGTAACAACAAAAGCTTAAAAAGCCGAGCTCCCTGCTAGGACAGCTTGACTGCAATGTGACAGTGGTGGGAGCGTGAGGAGGTGGTAAACAACTAACTTCGTGCAAATCGCTTGGGAATGCTGTCCAGTGTACATGAGTGATTTTTACAGGAGGCTGAGGCATGGAAATGATGGGATTTCAAAAAGCGTTTCCCACTAATTTATAAGGCGAGCAAGGAGAGAAGCTGCAGCTCCACAGTGCTTCCCCAAAATGTAGAAAACCAGTGTCCACCAGCCCAGGTACTCCAAAGGGGGGAACCTTGCAAGGGTGAGACAAATATAATGCATAGGTTTGGAATCTGTGAGAACGCAGGGCTCTGAGTAGCCTATTGTTCACTTCTTTAATCCCCTGCTAGCTCCCAAGAAGATTGACAGGAGGAATAGTGAACATTAGCACAGTGCACTTCAGAGGCACAAATCCAACAAAACCGGCACTCGAGCTTCTTGTTAGCGCTCCTCTTTGAAGCTCAAGCCTCAAGTGCTGTGGCTGGTTCTGCATGCCATGTTGAAGAGCAATCAAAATATTCTTTAAAAAAAATGTTTATATCCTTTAGAAGGCTGTAGTTTAAGGGCAGCCGGTACAAAAGCATTCAGCCCTCTTGACTGAAATAGTTTCACTTTTTTGGATTAATTCTAAACACAATCGACAACTTAATACAGCCCTGTCAGTGATTCATGCCTTGATGTGACATTAACAGACTGGTTAAGTCAACATAGTTGTAGTGAGCGGTGCTTTATGAAGATGACAAACAGAGCTTTTTGGTTTATTCAGCAGGAAAGTGACTGCGTAGCTTGAATTAGGAAGATGACAATCTACGTTTTTGCATATTTGCTGTGAATTAAGTTGCAGTCTGGGCTGACTGGTGATAAGAGTGCTGGAGAGGCTTACGTACTTTCAGTATTGCTAATATTCCTACTGGCGATACAGTTGAAAAGTCAAAACCACTTGTGATCAAGCTGATGCCAACCATGTCTTTTCTTCTGTAGTTTCCATTCTTTACATTTATCTTTACAGATGGAGTCTCTCTTCCTTGACTGTCCTTGTAAACCTTGTCATATGTGTTGACTAATCCAATGTGCGCGATAATTGTTCGTAGTCTTACTCCCTTTGCAGTTAGTGTGCACTGGGTTAATCCGTGGGACAGAGAGATGAAAGCTCTGTGTGTGCGGGGGGAAACTGATTTTCTTTGTTAACTATTTTGCAGCTGAAAACGCAGCTAAACGAAACACTATCAAAACTCAAAGTTGATCAGAATGAGAGACAGAAGGTAGCTGGTGACTTGCCCAAGGTAAGAAGAGGCCCTTAACAGTTGCAGATCTAAATGTCATCGAAACCCTTGAGTTCTATAATCTTGCACTGCTAGAAAATGTGGCAATTAGAGCAGCTTGAGCAGACTGCCTGCCTGGTGGGGTGTCTTACTCCACTTGCTGCTTCCCCAGGGGACTGGGACTGTGGGTATAAGAGCTCATGCAAGATACCCGCATATCTG
The DNA here is from genome assembly GCA_013400035.1 of Rynchops niger. Taxonomy (NCBI): domain Eukaryota; kingdom Metazoa; phylum Chordata; class Aves; order Charadriiformes; family Laridae; genus Rynchops; species Rynchops niger. The sequence goes on along the minus strand of VXBH01001456.1, from coordinate 635,730 downwards.
CTAAAATGATAAAAATGCAGCGAACAGATCTTAGTAAGCTTTTTTGAAAGAATCTCTTGTCTGTGATAATTTTATGATAATGGAACAAGATTTGGAGCTGACAAATAATTATTTAAAGAAATCCAACCTACAAGAAAGCTGGGGAGGGGCTGTTTGTAAGGGCATGTAGCGATAGGATGAGGGGCAACGGTTTTAAACTAGAGCAGGGCAGGTTTAGGTTAGACATTAGGAAGAAGTTCGTTACAATGAGGGTGGTGAGACACTGGAACAGGTTGCCCAGAGAGGTGGTGGAGGCCCCATCCATGGAGACATTCAGTGCCAGGCTGGATGAGGCTCTGAGCAACCCGATCTAGTTAAAGATGTCCCTGCTTACTGCAGGGGGTTTGGACTAGATGACCTTTAAAGGTCCCTTCCAACCCAACACATTCTATGGTTCTAATAACAAGCCCATCCCAGAGCCCTACACCGTCACCACAGCCTGAAGCTTTTAAATCCAGTCTCAAAGGGTGGAAGTTACAAGTTGGTTTACAAGCTGGCTGCCTGTTTGCATGTAGCTACAAATTGGCTAGAACCCAGGAGACTGCAAATCTTTATAAAGTTAGCTCTATGCGAGCTTGATGAGACAAGCAGGTGGGTTACCTCTGCTCCTCCTCAATGGTCGCTCTTGCAAGATGGATTGGAATGGGAAATCTTTAACCGTGAGAGGTCTCAGTGCTGTCTGTCACCCCAGAAATTAACCTCTCGGGGGAGAATTGATAAATGGAGGCAAGAATAGCCTGCGAGTGTCTGAGCTCTGCCTCCAGACTGTGTAACGCCATGTTCCTTCTGTGGGAGATGCACAGCAGGGAAATTAGTGTTCCTGCAGGGCTGGAGTGGGGAGAGCTGTTGGTGGGACAGGCCTTGGCCTGGGACAAGGGACAGATGATGACAAAAGCAGTTCTAGGAAGTGAGAAGACAAAGGAGACCTTCTGCAACAAGGTGTTTAAAACATTTTGCTCAGCATGATTATATTGGATGTTGACGTATTAAGTGAGTGATGCTGATGTCCCTAGTTCATGGTATGTTCTACATAAATGCAGATCTATGATTAGGCTTTGCCTGTGCTGTTAACGCTTGCACAAAAAAAACCGCTGCACAATTTTTACCTAATAACTTGACATGAGACTGTTAAAGCTTTCCCATAGAATTGCTTTCAAATGCAGGCAGGCTGACATGGAACATCCTGATTGTAAGGAGACATGTCAATCTTGGCAAACGTGTTGGTCCCCTGGGCAAATCTGCCATAAAACAGATTTCCTCCTGAACAAGGATTTCCTGTGTCTCTAGTGCTCTTGGAGATGGGATTTTGCTTCTCAGCCTTCGGTAATGGTGCCTCCTCTGTGGGTTTGATTTTTTTTTTTTTTTTCCTTCCCTGTCCTGCAGGCCCAGGAGTCTTTGGCATCTCTTGAGAGAGAAATTGGAAAAGTTGTTGGGGATGCCAATGTTATTGAAAACAGCGATGTTTGCACAGAGTCGGTGAGTGTTTCTTTTGAGCCCCTGCTCAGGGGCAATGCAACTCTCATGCAAAGTATGAACTTTGGGAAGTGAGGTCCAGTGAAGGAATAGAATACGTGCTGTTGATGGTAGATTAAGGCTCGGTGAAAATTCCTGTCCTACAACTTGTCAGGGTGGTGTCCTGGAACTGAATCCTGAGAATGCATTGGGAGTGCTGCTGTCATCTGGATCATGATCGCTTTCCCATGGCTTCAGTTTGCAAGGAGGAAGGGGAGAAATTCTGGACAGGAGATCTGGGCTTCCAGTGGGTTGTTGGTTTGGTTTGGACAAAAGCAGGAATATCCCCAGACTTGTCCCTTCAAGAAAGGAAGCTAAAAATAAATCCGCTGATAACTAAATGATCTCAGAATGATAACTGTTGGGTCAGTACTTGCTGACATCTGTAATGCCAAAGAAAGAAGGCGGTCTTGCGTGCCCTCTAACACCAGGGCAGAGAATGTCCCTTGCCAGAGGATCGACCCTCCTGGTCTTCTGTAGCTGTGGGCAAGATTGTGTTCTTAGCCACTGCTAGGTGCTAGCATTCATCTTCAGCCGGTCCTGGCTCCTGGGAATCTCTGCCTTGTGCTGTGAGTTGTGACTCTCCAGACCGATGGTGGCTTTATTCTCCAGCAATGGCATTGTAATTGCAGGGTCTGGAATTGGGTGGACTCTGGGGTGGCCTGTTTTCACACTTGCAGGCAACTCGCCTGGGCCCGTGGGCTACTCTGCACAGACGATTGCTGAACTGCTTGTGTAACTGGTGCTCCCAGTGCTGGCCCTAAAAAGACACCACCTGTACAAGTGGCTGAGTCGTGGCTTCAGAACTGGCCTTCCCCATCTCTAGAAACAAGAGCCTTCACACCAAATTCAAAATAGCTTCAGAACAGCTTTCCAGAAGGCAGTTGGGAAGCGGAAGGCTAAAGCAGATGCCTTCCCAGCATGTTTTAGACAGCTAAGTGGTGTCAATGAACTCATTACCCATTTTCTTCTGATGGATGGAGTGGAAGGAAACACTGGCGTTTGAGGGGGAGAGGAACACTTGCTGGTAGGACAAATAATTTATACCGACTCCTTTTAGCTGCTGAAAATAAGTAGCTTCATCAGCTGTGTGAGGAAGCTCGGAGTCCTCTAAGGAGTACTGTAGAAAAGCCTTTGCCTCTGTAGTCATTAGGAGAAATGAAATGGCTTTTCCAGAGTGATCAGTCATGGATGCTGATCGACCCTTGTGTTGTGGGCTCACTGTGTCTGAGCCAGAGTTGCAGCTGGGCCTGTGAGACCGTGGATGTCCCACCCTGAGAGCTGGAGGGATGGTAGGTCTGCCGAGCCCTCTCCTGTGTTGCCAGCAGAGACCAGGTGGCGACAGTGACAATTGGGTGCACTGTGTCCCTGTCTGCAGCAGGTTGGAGAAAAAAAGCCCTTCTCAAACCAATGCCCAACTGCTCGCTCTCTGTTGTGCCTTTATGGCTTATCCAAGAGTGGTACAGCAGAACAGCGATGCCAGCAGCCATGGCGTTTTGTGGCTGGTGATGCTGGTGAACCCTTCAGAGCCGGGTGTCATTAGATGTGCCCTGTGGTGGCCCAAGTACGCTAGTTTGATTTAATTGCTCTAGCCTTAACTGGCATAACCCCTCTGGCTCATGCCTTGCTCTGCTGTTGCTGCATGAGCGTGTTGCAGAACCCAAGCCAGGTTTCCTTGCGAATATCCATTGCTTTATTCCGAAGAGGAGTGTGGAAAAACAGTCCTAATAAACCTGTAATTAAGCCTTCATTAGGAAAAATACATTAATTGTCTAAACGGTGCTCTTGACAGGTAGCCATTGGCAGAGGCTGGAATTAGAACATTTTCTTTATCTTCTTCCCCAGGCCCTTTTTGCTGCTTTTTTTTTTTGAGGGGAAAAAAAGAAGCTGTCTCCCCAGAAGCCTAAAAACCCAGCTTAAAATAGCTCTCAGATTAAAAAAAGAAAGTCTTCCAGCCACTTCCACCTAGCAACAGAGTCTCTCTCTCTCTCTTTTTTTTTTTTTT
>VXBH01001456.1:569751-607146 GCA_013400035.1 Rynchops niger | reverse complement strand
GGATGGGGCTATGGGGGTCTGAGATTGGAAATGGGACAGGGAGAATTGGGAGGGCAGGGGATGAGCATCTGTGCTCAGGTGGGAGCTGGTAGGACAGGGGAAGCGCCTGGAGAAGCTTTCCCACCTTGCAATGATGAAGATGAGTTGTGCAACCACAAAAAAATGAGAGGCTTTTTTGGAAGGGAGAGAGCGGAGAGGCTGGGAGGGTGTGCCCGCGGGGACGGAGTGCTTAGCGGGCAGGGTGATGCTGCGGACAAATGCGTCTCCCCATAGAGGGTGGACACCTCTTGGTTACAGCATCAGCTGAGCACCACTTTCCTCTCCTGGCTCTTCCCATGCGGCGAAGTGTTGCATTTTTCCCTGGCAGACAGGCATTAATCCCTTCCCCGGATTAATTAGCTGTCACGGACGTGTGGGCTTTGCTCAACCGCTGTGTTTCCCAGCCACACCGGAGCTGCTGGCTTGGGACAGGTGCCGGCTCAGAGCCACGTGTTGCATTTACATTGCCGACCCACCTTGTGCTCAAACACGAGCATCTGCTTCAAGTGGGCAAAGCAAATATCAGGGCCGGGGCAAACCCCTGGATCAAAGCAGCCCTGTGTAAACAAAGCAATAAATACTGCCTGCTTCAGAAACGTACGGAAGGGCTTGTGCCTTCAGAAAAAAATTCATTACATGGTGCTCAAATTGGCCTGGCGAGTGATGGCATGATGGCTTTTAGCCTCACACCAGGCCTTCAAGTCAAGGAGGTGCCTCCACGCAACATCTGGGCAGTGTCCTGGCACAAACAAGGGCAGAAACACCTATTTAATTTTCAGACGAAGCTCAGACACTTTAGGAAAAGGCTCTTTTTTCCCCTCTCAGGCTCTTGGGTAGACATTCTTGGACACACCATATATATCAGTAGCTCTTTTGGGCAAATTACTGTGTTTTGCATTAAAAGCAGGCACTGACCCTTGTTTTTAGGGGTTTGGGGATGACTCTTAGACCCAACCACATCCTGTTTTGAGCAGGCTCTGGCAAAATGTCTGTGAGGCCACTCCCAGGAGGGGATTGCCTGGGCTTTCCCTGCTTCTGAACCAGCTCTGGCCAAATAGGTATCAAAAGCCACAGGGCCCATAGAAAAATCCTGATCTATGAGGCAAAACTCAGGTTTCTGGCTAAAATAACCACATAGAGTGTGTGTACAGTGCTGTACACTGTGTACACAGTGATGCTGTACAGTGTGTGTGTGTGGAGAATAAGTGTCCTTCTTCCCCTTAGCCCAGCTGAGCAGCCCTTGAGCCTGTCTACAACACCTTATATTCGTGTTCACACCAAAATCTGTGGCTGGTGGCCGACGTCGTGGTGAAAGCAGCAGGCTTCCTCCGGTCCAGTCCCAGCATCATCAGGATCAGCATTTTGGCCCAAATCAGGGAAAAGTAGAGGGATTTTTATCAGGATCTCCTGTCCTTGCAGTAGAAGCCACTTAACCAGCTGTTTTGCACATCTGCAGGGCTTGCCTGAGCTGGGAAGAGTCACAGGATCATTTAGAATCATAGAATCATTTAGGTTGGAAAAGACCTTTAAGATCATGGACTCCAACTGTAAAGAAAGGCTGGAGTTTGTCCTCATTTACCCCAGTGTCACTCTGTGCTGGTGCCGGTGGCTTCGGTGCCATCTCAATGACAGGAGATGGGATGTCCCACAGCGGTAGGAGCATCAGGATGCGGCAGGGGGAGGGAATCAGGTTTGGGTTGGGGTCTTTGTTTTGGGGGTGCCCAGTGAAGATGGGGAGGAGGCGGCGGGCGATGGCACGGCTGTGCCGGGAGCCCAGCTCCCATCTGGCTGCCTTATCAAGCCCTGCACAGCCTCCCGTGTCACATTGGGATGTAAATCGCATTAATTGAATTCACTTTGGCTGTGCTTTTGGGAGCAGACAACGACCGAGTCAAAATCTCATTTGCATAGTGATAAGACACAGTTGAAAAATGATGCCTTCTAATGAATAAAATGTGTGTAACTGGTCCAGCTTGATATTAGCATTAAAGTGTTAATCACTTTGGCATACAAGTTTATAGTGCTGAGTAAATTTGTCTTCAAAGGGTCCTGAAACAGATATCTACGTTTCTGGACTGCCATAGCAACATATAGACGTCTTCATTGTATTTCTTGGTCAGAAAGCAGGTGCCAGCTTCTAATTAAAGCCTAATTTGCAATTTGTGTCCTATTCACTGTTTTCAGGGGAACTTTGATGGCTGATATAGCAGTAAGCAATAACCGCCAGCAAGGCTTGAAATCTGGAATGGAAATTCATCCTCCCCTGGGGCTGCTGGTCTGAACAAGCATGAGAGAGGGAAGGGGCCAGGGGCAATGTTGTGATGTGCGTCCCTCGTCCAGGAGACTGCTCGCAGCGAGGGAAGATGGAAATCATCGCAAGAGAGCTGGTGCCAGCATCATGGGGGACGGTCGTCGTCCTGCTCCAGCCTCCTCGGGGCAGCTCCGGCCCCCCCTCTTTGAAGACAGATGGAAAAGGCTTCTTCCAAACTCCCAATTAAAGGATCCAGATTAATGATGCCTGTGGAGGTCTCTTGTTGCACATGTTCTCCAACCTGCCCGCTGACCTGCAGCGTCTCATGCCTCCCAGTCTTCCCCATGCCACCTATCCATCTCCTCTTTCTGCTTCTAATCACAGGCTTAGGAGCTCTTGACAGCACTAATATCAAGGGTAATTAGCAGCAGCAGGTCGGTTGATACATGGACCCAAGGTGGAGAGGTGTCCTGATGGAGCTGGCTGCCTTGGGAGCAGAGTATTTCGAGGTGCGTGGAGCTGGAGGGCCAGCACCGCTCTCTAAGAGGTGTTGCTCGTGATAAAGCGATGCTGCTCGCCCAGGGCTGTGTTTTCTTCTGCTGTATGCGAATTTGGAAAGGGGCCTGGGGGGACCAGTGCTCAAATCCCAGTGAAATTCAATCCTGCTTCAGATTCCTTTAGACATTGCAGCCTCGGGCGCGGGCTGGGGGTGCTGCGCCTTCCCAAAACGCTCAGCCCAGAGGGTGGGAGCGCTGCTTGCACAGCGGCCAGCACAGCCGGAGTGGGTCCCCTGGGCCACCAGCTTTTCTGAAGCTCTTTGCACCGCCCATCAGCTTGTTGTCACGTTAATTGTTGCTAATAATTTGTGTCGCAGGAGATTCAAGGGTCAGTGGTCACAGCAGGGCCTGCTGAAGGACCACGCGGGTCCCTGCTTTGACAAGGGGACAGCTGACATGGTTGGACCTGGCAAAAAAAAACCAAGGATGGGTTACTGGCCTGGATGTGTGGACAGACCATTCTCGGTAAGGATTTCTGCGTGTGCAACAGGTATGTGTCACCACATTGTGTTGGTGCTGTGGGATGGCAGGGGACAAGCTAACAGGGAAGAAGCCACGCTGTGTTGCATCCTTCAAGAGTGAACAACACGCACTCAGTGATGGATCACACCAACGCCGGTGGGAGGGTCATCTGGGGGATCTCTAATCCAACCTGCTCATTCAAATGGGATTTTACTGCTTCCTCTTGTCTAGCCAAGCCCTGAAAGCCCCCAGGGAGGGAGATGCCACCATGGGCCCTTGCTTAGAAGCTGCAATACCCTCAAGCAGAGAAGTTTTTCCATGCGTCTCTGCTGGCTGCTCCCTCCCACCTCAGCTCAGGTTTTCAGCTGTGATAAATCAGCCAAAAATAAATAAATGAAGCCAATTTTACACCAGCTGAGGCTCTAACTCCTGGTACTCGACCTCCTCTCCCTCCCCTTCCCACAGAATTCATTCCCTCTGTAGACACAGTAGGGTAGGTGTTTGTTAAAGTCCTATAATCCATCATAGAATGTTTCTGCTTTTATAGCAAAAAAAGAAAAAGGCAGTGGCTTAACCCAGGCTTCACTGTGTGTTGCTCCAGGAGACGTTGTTTCAAGTGCATCACACACATGGCTAAATGTGACAGCAAACATTGCATCCTCCTGCCGCCAGCCCCGAAATTCCCCTCTCCATCCCCTCCCAGCTCAGTTACCATGCAAAAAGGTAAGTCACAGCTGGACTGTTTATCAGCTGCTAGTCTCCTTCCCGAGGGATTTGGGTCCCCCTGGGCCAGCCAACAACCACTGACATCCTGGGAGTGTGATCATCTCCTAATAAGCACGTCCTACTGATTCCCTTACAGCTTAATTATACCACGCATGGTCTCCTGAGTAGTGTGATACAGTTAGGACTCTGCAGCAGCACTTTGCAGGAGACCTGATCGTGGACCTGCCCTCTCCCCTTGACTTATCTCCTGCAGCACCATGAGGATCAGGGATGGTACCACCAGCCTCGATTGCCCCCGAGAGCTGGTAATGGGGTGGGTGGGATGGTTCCAGCAGGAGAAGAAGCCTGGGTGATGCTCTGGGATTGTATCAAGCTTTCTGTTTTAGGTGCAGGACCCTGGCAGCAGTTAGAAATTACAAATTAGAAGTAGAGCTGAAGGCGGCACGTGAATGGCTTTGCACAGAGTTACCTGATGCTGCTTCTGGCCTGTGAGTGAATCCCTAACTAACGGTGTAGAAAACAAGGAGGATGTATACATTAATGTTTACGGGACCTGGGATTTCAGCTTACAGTTTTCTATCTGGTGATATATTTCCTCCACCACGTGAACCTATGGTGAGGTCTTTGCTGGGAGACCTTTCTAACTGGTGAGCGCTTTTCAAGCAGTGTAAAAATCATCCTGGGCTGATGCATGTGCACAAGCAGACATATACACCTCGCACGTCCTGAAGCCAGGGTGAAAATCCTGCTAAATAGGTGTGGCGTACTCAGATGTTGGACTAAATCAACGAAATCAATCTGGAATGTCTGAGAGAAATGGGAAAAAAAAGAAAGAAAAAAACCCAAACCACACCACCTAAAACTTTGCTCACATAACAGGAAAAGAGTGGCCTGGGGCTCTGTCCACCTCTTTCTATCTGTGAGTGGAAAACGCTCTGCTCCAGGAATCCACCTCTTTCCTGCCTGCTGGGGGATGCAGATGCAAGTGCTCCCTGCAGGGAATATCCTGTTTACCCAAACCCCCGCTTCCCACCAGCGAGCCGCACGTTCCAACAAGCACCGCTACCCTTCGAGCGATGTCTCCTAGGGCGTAGGAATAGTTAGTTGTCTTAATAAAGAATTGATTAACGTAAGGCTTTTGGGGCAAAGGTACTGGTGGGATAAGAGGCCTAGGGAATTGCTGCAGTCCCTGGAGCGGGAGCACCCACTCTTGGCCAGCGGGGTGGTGGCATCCACACTTCTCTGAACCCAGCACCTCTTCTCCCCCGCTCACTGCCTTCTTCGGGTGATGCCCTGGGAGCTGTTGCACCTTTTCCTAATGGATAATTCCCCATGGCTCTGTGGAAACCCATACAGGAACTCCGTTTGCTTCGGCACGCGCTGGAAATGCTTTAAAACATCTGGCTTTAGGCCTCCCTGGCTTCCTGTGGCATTACACGCCTAAGTCATTTAGGCCATTATAAAGGTTTTTCCCAAAGGGCTTAGTGCTGCTTCCCATCACCGGGGATGGCCCGGGGAGCGTGCAAGCGAGGTACAGCAGCCCCCAATTGAGAGAGAGGAGTTATTTGGCTCCTGGGGTTTCTGCCAGCCGGAGTTACCGTGTGTTCTAGCCCAAACATCCCTAACCACATGATAAATATTATCAATGTTATTAAAATATGATACTGGAGCCAGAAATGTTTGAAAAACCTGTTACAACACTTAGCTAAACGTTTTAATGCAGCGCTAGGAACAGGTGCTCTCTGTTCTTAGCCTAAACTGGGTGGTTTTTTTTTTTTTATTCCTTAAAGAAATTTGCTGCGGACAGGGGACGTGCCGGTGCACAGTGGACCTGGGCCAGCCCTGCCAGAGGGTCCGTGAGGGCAGCAGTGGGGGCTTGTGCGGGTCCTTCCCCAGCTCCATGTGGTTCATATTTCGGATCGAGGCACTTTGCAGGTCTGAATGTAACTGGGAAGGAAAGGGGAGCTGCTATTTTTTGGGCATGGAGGGGTAAGGCAGTGTGTGAAGGGAGAATATGGCATCATGGGATGAAGGTGCGGCATCCAAGATGCAGCCTTGCCCATGGAGCCCAAGAGCCGGCGCCAGCCACACATCACAGCTTCAGCTCATCCTCCCGAAAGCTCCGAGTCGAGACCATGGTCCTAAAACACCCATTATGCCCAGACGGGAAGCCCATGATTTCATGGAGCAGTTACTTCCCCAAACATTTTGGTGGCTAAACCGGTGTCTGACATGTTGGGATCTGTGTCTGGAGTAGGATACGGGCTCACATCAATCGACAATTAGATACAACTCAGGTGGACTCAGCCTCTCCTCCTTCTCCGCTGCCAAAGCAGAGGCACGGCAACAATGGCTGTGGAGGCAACAGCATTAAACCCACCTAAGTAAAAGCTTGAGCTGGAAGAAGCCTCTGGAGGGAGAGTGGTGGCTCTCAGAAGTTTCACTCCTTGCTGTTTCGTGCTGGGATGTGGCGCGTGACATGCAAGCGCAGAGCAGCTGGCGCAGCACAACCCTGACCACTCTCTGTACGCATGGGCCCGCTTCTCGAGGTCTTTTGCGTCTCTCAGTTTAGCAGATATCTCCTCGCGGTGAGATGCCTTCCACAAAGGAGCTGGTCTGCAGGCACGACAATAGCAACGGGATTGCTCAAGAGCAAATATTTGCAAAATACAGCAAAACTGACTCTGCAACGGAGCCGTGACTCACTTGGTTCCTCTTTAGGCTCATGAGGAATAATTGCCGTGCGATGCTGAGTGTGCAGTTCAAAGGCAGATGTCTTGTTTTTTGCTGAAGGAGAACAGTTGGGAGCGGATGTACGTGTACCCCGTTAGTTCATAGGGGAAATATTTATCGCCAGTTTTCCCTACGATGTGACTATAGAAATAAACCAGGGTATCTCCTTTCTGTTGGCAAAAGCAATAGTGGGGCATTTCCCACTGCCTGGGAAAGGTTGTCTTAGTCACGTTGTGGAGCAAGGACCCTTAAACACCAGTTGTCACAGGCAGCGTCTTTTGAATACAGGGGGGTGGCCATCTCTGATAGCTTTATCTGTATCAGATCAAGGATGATGTTTCACCCAGTATCTGCAGAACCAGGCATGGGCTAGCCTAGACAGGACCAGCCATGACCCAGCTGTACGTTTCTGTTACCCTTGGCTGGAGATCGCTCCCGTTTGCTGCATTCACAGTGTCATGCCAGGGTGTCCCCAGATGAGATCCCTCCCCCCAAGGGTTCAGTGCCAGCTTGGTCAATCCCTGCCACACCTTGTGATGCTCCCAGCAAATGTGGATGCCAAATAAAAACAACCGGTGCTTTCAGAAGTGCATTGATTCCAGATACTCCTCCAGCTGCCTCTTCAGTAGGCAAATTCAGTCCATAAATCCCGCTTAACGCCTCTCCAACCTCTGCTTTGCAGTTCCCCTTGCAGAAGATGGAGGAAGATCAACCAGGAGGGAGGATAACATCTGCAGCCTCTCCAAGGTAGGTGCAGCCCGGGACCGGTGGCTCTAGTCCTGGCAAGGGAACTCGTATAGAGCTGAATAAAAGTTATTTCTATTACAAGCTCATCTGCTTTTTAATTAAAGGGAGACTCATGGCCTCATCCGCTTGGTGCAGAGTTTTGGATGGTGGTTAAGTAGAAATGCAGATTTCCAGCTTTTCTGTTTGCGAGGGAGAAGCTATGAACTTTAAAAAGTGATGGGGCAAATACACCTTCCTGTGGGTTTCACCACCCACTTGCAAAGAGATCTTTGAATGAGTGAGATGGAGAACGCGAAATATCTCCTCTTCGGAAGAGATCCATGGGTGGCTGGGGAGGGCTTGTTGGCCTCACTAGCTGTGCCAATACAGGTGGCACATTGCTCATCCTGTCCATGCTGATCCCCCCACCCCACCTCAGCCTGGGGTGCAGAAAATTGAGGAAACGTGTCCTTTGCAGATGGGTCTCTATTTCTTTCTGGAGTAAGGCAAAGAAAAGAGCGAGTGAGGATCCATGTGAAGTCCTCATGGTGAAGTCAGATATCTGCGTGGCGGAATCTCCTGGCTTATGTGCTGGCAGGGGTGTGTGTGCTGGAAGAGCAAAATAGACCTAGCATACAAATATTTACCCTGCCCTGAGTAGGTTAACAGGCACTGTCAGCCTTTATTTAATCCTTCAGTCTGCCTCAGTTCAGGTTTGCTAATTTGGGATGTCTTTTTTAAATTTAGAGCTATTTCTTCTCAGTCTGTCTAGCTGGAAACATGGTTTCAAAAGCTAAAGGATGGTGTTGTCCCCGTCTCACCCTGTGGTCTCCTGCTTGAAAGGTCCTGTGTCTCTCCTCGGCCACCCCAAGGTGCAGTCCTGCATTGTGACAGAAAGGTCTCCTGACCATGCTGGTGGGCTGTGGTGGTGTCCTGGATGGAGGAGGACGGGCTGGGGGGCTGCACCCACGGACGTCCCACAGGCTTGCTCTTCTGGAAGCTTTGGCTCATCTCTCTGTGTCCTCCAGCCCTCTGCAGCTTCCTAATCCAGCTCCACTCAAGGTGGTATGCTCATTAGTGTCCCACCCATTTTAAATGATGTAGGGTCAGATACCTCATGTATGATGATGTGCTTCTTCCACCAGTGCTAAACAGTGGTCAGGGCTGACCTCCTGCTTTGGTGGAGTGATGAGGAACACCTTTGTCCTATCCAAACTTTGCTGTCCCAAATCAAAATCCTCTTTTAATGAGAACCCCCAAATTTGGAAGCCCATCTTTAAACTTACTTATTTTAAGGCTAGGCAGTAGACCCTACTAACTCACCTGGAGAGCACAAAGCATGGTCATACAGGTAAAGAAACTCTGGGGATGCACAGATTTTTAGCTGGAGTAAGTGAAGGTGGAAGGCTGAGTCTTAATATCTGGACTTTGTCAAACACCAGCGGCCAAGGATGTGCTGGTTTCTCCCCTAGGTCTGCGGGGAAGTGAATTTCAGTTTGGTTTTGGTTTCAGTCTGCAGTACTTGGTCTGTTTGGAGAGGGATGGCTAAGGCAGGGATGTGAGGAAAAGCAAGTCACCAGCCCTCTGGAAAAGACATGTAGGGATGGTTTTACTTTTGGTCCTGTTTTTGTCTAGCAAGGAGGCTACACGGTGGGGTTAGCTCTTGTGCCAAGCTGTCCCTAAAACCCAGGTGGGTTAGATCTAGAGTTTATACTCAGATCAATCCCTGCTTTAGTTTGAACTCTAAGTTTTAGGAACCTGGTTCAGATTATTCTGAAATTTGGGCAAGTATTTCTGGTTCTGGCTTATTTCCAGTTCTAATGTTGGCTTTAGTTGGAGAATAACTGAGGTTTTAACCCAACGCCCGCTGATGTCTGATGGAGCTTTGAATTCGCTTGATACCAAGCTGGTCTGTGGACGGACAGTCTTCTGGCAGATCCAAGCCTAATTCTGCTCTCCTTTGCCCCTCTGTAAAGCCAAAATTGAGCCAAGGGAAGAACAGACCTGCGGGCATAAAGCCTTCTCCAGGGACTGGATTTGGCAGGCTGTAAATAGACATCACACCCAAACCCCTCCAGGGGGAGCGAGCGATGTTACAGACACACTTGATAGACTCCAGCTGCAGCCACAATTACTTTACGCACCTTCTTAGGCACTTATATTGTCATCTTGGTGTCTTATTCAACGCTGGCAAACAAAATTCCTTCTTTCCAAATCACGAGGGGGGCTTAAACTGAAGGGCTAGTTGACTCCACTGGAGAAAGACACTTTTACAGCACATTTTTGTTGCTATAAACCCAGTTTAAAATAATGAGACTCATGAAAGGATATGACCTAAACTATAAAATGCACTTATTAAAGTTGTATGATAAATCAGAGAAGGACATGCTTGCCTCTTCCCAAGGAACTGCAGGCAGCCGGACAAGCAGTCGAGGCAAGGCAGATTGATTTCTGGTGTGCAGCGCTCTCCCAGCTGGGGGTGAAGAATTAGCACAGGTCAAATTGCTCACAAACCTCTGTCAAGGAATATATATGTCTAGCCTAAATGTCAGGCTAGAGGAAAGAAAACCCAAGCTCCGTGGTTCTGCTGCATCCCAGCATGGGCGATTTCATTAGTTATATCCCTCTCTGATCTTGCAGCTGGATGCTGCATTTTTGCCCCCTTGTATTTCCTCCCTTAATAAGCAAAAGTGATGGGTCTCCAGCATGTCCCACTGCCATGTTAAGTGCCCCAGCCCCAAATTTTCAAGGTCTGCTGCTTAATTCCCACTAGTGTTTCCAACACTGATGTCAGTTCTGCCTCGAGGGGTGCCCAGAAACGCCTGGACCAGATTTGGAGAGATTCAGGTAAGTGAAGTGGGATGATCTGCTCAAGGTGGGACGGGGGCAGTCTGTTAGGCTTTGATTTTCACTGGTCTCATGTTAACATTATGCTTGGTGGACAGGGAACAGCCACCTGTTTGGTGGGCTGGAGGGGGCTGGGTGTTGGTGGTGTTAACAGCCCTCTCACGAAGTGATTAACTGCACCAGTAGAAGGAAGCGGGGAGTGGGGGTGGGGGGAAGAGCTGGGTTTTTTTTTTATCTCCTCTAAAAAAATGTTCTCATTCTTCAAATGCTTGGGAATCTTTTTTAACCCATTCAAATGATTTATACTTCTGCAAAAGGTTTGGCTGGAGGGTAGGTATAATTGGGAGCAAAGCAAAGAAATGCCGTTAAGGAGCTGTGGGATGCTACAGAGGGGGCTAAGCGATGTTGAAGCGGTTTGTTTGCAAAGCTGTTGGGTATGGATGGATCTGGCAAGTTTTTTTCTCAAATCCCAGTTCCCAGAACACCAGAACAGTGCCAAAATGACCTCACATCCCTGCAAAGGCTGAGGCTGAGCCTCCCTGTCCATGCAGGGCTTATGTCAGGGCCAGTTAAGGTGCAGGAGCTGCATCTCCTCCCTGTGATTCCTCGTGGCACTAAGACGCCTCAGTTCTTAGCTGCCAAGTAATTTTCCTTTGGGTAATGCAATAGCGCATGGAAGAGCCTATTATTTGCCAGTAGCAAGAGACTCAGCAAGCACTAATTGGACAAATGAGGCTCCGGGGATTTACAAACTAATCAGATGAATATGCAAGTGGGGAAAAAAGGCAAACAAGGCTCTGAGCCACCCTGAGGGGTACCTGGGACGGTGCTTTGCTCCTGAAAGCAGAGGGGCACATGCTGTTTTCCCCAGCTGCAGCGGTGTTAGGGACCATTCTGTCCAGAGAGGTCCTTCCTCCCCCACCAAACCATCTCCCACCGCTGCTTTCACAGGAGCATCTCTGATGAGCAGATTTGTTTTACTTCAGGGATGCACAGATCGCACCATGCGGCAGGTATTTGGAAATATTTTCCAGGCTTTTGGTGTCCTTCCCAGCTCACATTTCCCATGGAGACAGGATGCCATCAGTTCTCCGTGTTGGTTACTGTGCCAGGGGGAAGACTTTCTAGCTCTTCAACTGTTCTCAGCCTGAAAGCTTCCCTGTAGGAAAGGAGAGAAAGAGCAGGAAAGAAAAAGGGAGAAAATTAAGATTTTTTTTTTTTTTTCCCCTCTTTCCTTTTTGCCCTCAAATATTTCCTTTGAAAGAATATCTTGAGCTGCGCTGGGCTCCAGCAGGTCTTTTGGAAGTTATTCCTTGCAGCTATGGGACATCAGCCCAGCTGTACTCCTCCTGGACTCTACTGAGCTCAGACACAGCTTGCCAGCAAGCGCGAAGCCAGGGACAAATCCCCAATGTGTGCTGCCATTGCCGCCCAGGGACCAGGGCAGGGATTGTTTTATGTCTCAGGGGAGGCTGATGGCAGCATCTCTTTCTCTGTGTGATAGCTGCTGCTTGTCCTGAACACGCATGGGCACAGGCTTGGGCTGAGCAGGGAGACAAGGGGCTGCAATAACACTGGAGAGCAGTGGCAGCCCTTTGCTAAGCCATGGGGCCAGCATGGGGTTTGGGGCTTAGGGAGGAAGAGGAGGAGAGCAGGAGGAAGAGGAGAAGACAGCAGTGATGGATGTTGCTTCCCTTCTTGTGTCACCATGGGCAGCTCATTCTTTGGGGACACAGCTTCATCTCTTTGGCCCCAGGGATCATTTGATGCTGCTTCCCCTCTTGGTCTGTGCAGGAAAACAGATTAGACTGGGATTTCCAATACACACGGCACAAGGCATTGGAATGGCTTAAAAATGTTGCTTTTTGACTGTTTCCAGACATAATTTATTACCAGTTCACTTCTCCTTCCTTTACCGCTGCCCTTTCCAGCAACCCCTCTGTAGGGAGGGGCGTTTATGGCCCCACCATCAAAACACAGCACATCCTCAAACCGCAATGTCTCCGGGCACGAGGTCTGCTGTTCTGCATGTCTGGGTCCTGCTCTGTGACCCGGCCACCAAAGCTACTACCATACAATGAATAATAAGGTGCAGCATTCAATCAGCGTCTGGGGCTGGATACTCCTGGTCATGCAGCACTTGGACGTAACTCCATAAATGCCCCTGAGAGGATGGCCAAGAGATGACTGATGGTGTCGACTAAGTTATTGCAAGCCCTTCTCGTAGGAAAAAGTGGTCCTGGCTGGAGTTTGGATGATAGATCACTGCGTTTTTCTGTAGTGCATTAGCACTTGATCTCAGAGGTCAGGCCAGAAAATAACCTTCTCCCTCTAATTGACATGCAAAGTGACTGCTGTGTATTAATTTGGATTGGGGCTGAACTCAGAGCACCAGTGCTGAGATCAGAAAAATGAAGAGTGGTAAATCTGCAGTAAATTGCTCAGATATTTATAGGCTCTTGTATATGAAACATTTATTTGAAATAAATAAATAAATAAATGCTGTAGTCCCTAGGATGGCCCGGCTTCCTGCCAGCGGCCAGGGTCAAAAAGTCCACAGCCTAGTCTGGTAGAAGCAGAAAATATGGCATAGCTTTAACCTCCCAGAGAGCTTACCAAGGTGGGAGAGGCGTCTGTCATCTGCGTTTTCATGGCTTTAAAAATGAATGGGCCCGTTTCACTGTGAGAACAGTCAGCGAGGAGTGGAAACGCTGAGGCCGGAGTTACGTCAGGTGGTGAACGGGGGACCCCGATACTCTCCACCTTCTTGTAGTTAAAAGGCAGAAATCAGTCAGGTGAGATACTGCTTTTAAAATCCTAGAAAAATAGTGACGAAGGGACTCTTTTTCCATGGTTTGAGACTTTGTTTGCATCCCATTAATGTTTTCATACTCCCCCCTGTAGTGTTGATGGTCAGAAATGTGTTAGAAAAGAAGATGTTGTCTTCCCACAGCCCCACATGGTGCGGTGCCCACAAAGAAACCACGGGTGCTTGTGTGGCAGTGGGAGGCACAGATGGATGTCCCTTCGGTTTTGGGGAACGTCTCCTTATTTTAGTGGTACAGCAGGGCTATAGGTGCTGGGGACCAAAGAAAAGCACCCAAACCTGAGAGTTCTGCTATCACCAATACCTTCTGCATTAGGATTTTCACTTGAGCTAGGACCAGTCAGTTAACCCAAAGTGCAAAACTTCTTGCTAAAAGCGAGGTCAGTACACACAGCATACAAAAATTATGTGATCACCCCTTTCCTTTAGTCTGCCTTCAAAATTACCCAGTCTGGTAAAGAAAAAGCTTCCCAGATTCTCTCTACAAGCCTTAAGCCTCAGGAACTGTCTGGCTTCATTTTTGCATGACTTGAAGGAGCTCTTCATTACATCTTCCAAAATAATGGGAGAAGACAAAATGAGGAAAAACATAATGAAAAAGGCTTGTGTAAACACAGCTGTATATTCCTACAGGTCTCTATAGTTAGCTGCTCTCATTAATCACCGCTGCATCCAAGGGCTTATGAATTTCAACAATTATTTTCTCTGTGTATTTTTCTTGGGAGGAGGACAACGACTAATTGGTCCTGGGTTTCGTTACCACTGCTGGGTACCACAGGAGTTAACAACGTGCCTCTGGCCGGGCTGAGGGCAGGCACAGGCTTGCAGAGGGTGAGTTCATACAAGTGGTTTTTGCGTGAGAAGGGAGAGAAGCTTCACCTCTGTGGGTTTGGGGACATGCTTGAACCATGAATCTGGAGATTTGCACCTTTTTTGGGGTGGGAATTTGCTGGAACTGATCTAGAGAGAGAGGTATCATGGATCCCCTTTTAGCCTGAAGAAATATTCTGTGGATGTCCACGATCAGAAGCGTGGCTGTTTGCTTGTCCTGTTTTTCTATTTATGACCTATTTTGCTATTTTTCCCACCCGAGTCATGTGCCACTCTGATCACATTGGGTGTGAGATACATCATGAGCCACTGCACAGAGTCAGGGCAACCACCACCAGCACCCCTGATAATAATTAAAGCACAAAGCCTGATTGCAGCGTGCCCATAGTGGTAACGCACAGCGTGCTGCAGCCTGCTACTGTCGGTAAACAAGACTGCTACATGTAGTTCTCCCCAGAGAGGCATTTGCTGGAGAAAAAGCTGTCTGGTTGCTTCTCCCTGGCCACACGCAATCTGTGGGGTTCATTTCAGGTATCTCCAGCTAAGCTTATAGCATGCACGTCACCAGGCTGCTGCTAATTATTATTATTATTATTATTATTTATTATTATTAAATATTTATTGTTGTTGCTATTATAATTGCCATTATTATAATTATTACTGTTACTATTACCATCACTGTTGTTGTTGTTGTTGTTATTATTATGATGATGCTACCACCTCTCCTGACCTTGGGATGAGCTGCAGGTGATTTAAGCCGGAGCACGGAGGAGAAATGGGCTGCAGCAGCAACGAGCAGATGCCGGGGCTGGGGGAGGGTACATCGGGCTGCGCCTTGATCTTTGAAACCCCGGACGATGTCATGTCCCAGAGCGCGTGATCAATGAGCCCTGGCTCCACGGTGGCCGAGCACTGTGAGGTGGGCACTCCCCAGCCTCCCACTCTGGTCCCATGGGTTGCCTGGTCTTCCATGAAGCCCCAGAGTTTGACTTTCCAGGGTGACGGTGGCTTCCAGATGGTGGCTCGGCAGGTCCAGCAGGTAACGTTGCCCTCCAGAGCCCTCGTTCATCACGGGAGAGGTGCAGGGGGTGCAGCTGGGCTGGATGTGATGTTACGGGACCTGGTGTGCGTTGATTATCTCCCATGTGGGCAATTCAGATGATGAATTGGATCAGGCTGAAGGGAGTCTTCTCTCAACCCCAGTAAGCAGAGACTTTGCCCAGTAGCCATTCGACAGCTCGGTTTGACCGATTGAACCTATATTTAGACAAATGCACTTGTATAAGTGACCAGCGGGAAGGCAACCCTCTCCACTTTCATACTGCGGCCTTGGTCTGGCCCACATTTCACTTTTTAAGGTGGTGCTGCAGCCAAAGCACTTCTGTAGATGTTCCCCAATCTCTGCCAACATCTGCTGCTTCCACCCCCAGCCTGGGTATTTTTTAATCTGAACTACCAGGTTGAGGTGAATTTTTTTACAGTAGGTTTCTGTTGTTGTTAGACTTGCACAAAGAACAAGGACTCTGTCGTTTTCACTCCATGAATCCTGCCTGGACATGACAGAGCGTTTTAGAAGACGCTATTTAATTAAAACGCCAACAACTGGAATTTCTGGAAAAACATCAGAGGTTCTCATAAATTATCCTGGTCTCCCGTGTTTCACACTCCCAGTTTTCTACCTTTTGTTTAGTCCATATTATTTTGGAGCGTGTTTCAGGGGAATACTTATGGGCAAAGCATGTTCCTAGCTATGATTGGCTTGCTTACAAATTACCCTTTAATCAACAGATTTGATATTAATTAATAATTCATAGACTGCTCTTAGGATAAAATTGCATAATAATGTCTTTGATGCAGCCCAAAGTGTCCATTGTAGATGGCATAAAATGTTAATTAGCAGGAAAATGCAGTTAGGAGAAAACTCTTTTAATTATGTAATAGGCCTCATTACAATGGGTAATCAACAATGCTTCCAAATTAGCCCACTGACAGCATTTGTCTATACATAGCAAATAAACTTTTGTTTGCAGAAAATACGTTTGAATAGTCAGCTTCTTAATTGCTTTCAGACAGTTTTTAAGTCATTGCCGTCCCTACCAATATTTTCAAAAGGACCACGCTTCTCTGCTGAACGGGCCATACGTAAAGCTCAGACAATAATGGGGAAAATTGTTCACAAATATTTGTTCGGATATGCAAGCAGATTTCAATTTGACCTTTTATAGGACCCTCATCTGAATACTGGAGCATTTTGCTGACGGCGGTGCCCGGAGAAAAATGTAAAGCATCGGTGCATGAATATCCCTTGAATTTCACATTGTGCATTAGGTTGTCCGACTCACACTGGCTGCTTTGTTCATGAGTTGCATAAATCATCCAGCTGGGCAACTGCAACCCAGGTCCTGTGCCCAATATGGCCAATACGACCCAAGAGCGTGCACAAAGACCTGGTTGGGAGTTACTTAGAAATCCAGCTTTCCTTGTGAAGGAAAATGGGAAGGAACTCAAAAAGCAGATGCCTCATTTGTAATCTCTGTCCCCAGCTGACTTGTCTAAGCCAGAGTCTAGTGAAATGAAGGGGTTTGTGCCAGGATGGCTGAAATGAGTCAAATCACCCAAAGTCAACGCCACATGTAGATTTGCACCTTGAAGTATTTTGCTGTTTCTACCTTGATTTTTGAGAGTTATCCGGGCTTCTTCAGGGAAACCTGCAGTCCTTGTTTCTCTCCAAACTCAGCCAATTCTAGGACTTTCTTAGGTTCCATACACAGGTGTGGTCCAGATGGGTCCAGCTCAGACCTTTTGGGCAGGGATGATGGATTTATCATGTCGCATACTCTGTCCAACCCAGCAAACCTAAATCTCTCACTACAAATAATTAGCAGTGGTAATAATATCCTGCAGTCAGTTGCTAAGCAGTACTAATGGCCACTGATCTTCCTCAAAGGGATGGCATGAATCCTTGGGACACGATGACCTTTACTTGTTCTCTGTCGTCCTGCTTGTAATTCTCCTTTTAATATTGTATAATATCGATAGCCCAAGTTTATCCATATTGTCGAACAGACGGATACTCTATTATTAGATTTGTTCTTGCAGACACCTAGCTATGTTGGCCGAATGTAATTTATAGTCTCTAAAATCTGTGGACACGCAGATTTCTGCCTCCTTCAGCGTTTGGTCATTTCTATTCATTTCATCCCTGGAATCTAATGTAATAAAATTATAAAAGGCTCTAACTCCTCAGCATTTAATCAGCTTAGTATGAGAGAATTACATCAGCAGCCCTTAGGTGTGCTTTATCCTGCAAAGGAAATCTCACATTAGGAGACAATCTTGTTATTTTGACTACTAAGGATTGCATAAATTTCTCAAGACCCACCAAGAATACAGAAGACTTGAGGTAGGCTACGTCTTTATTGGCGGTAGACAACGAGCAGGAGGGTTTTGCTTTGACAGCAAGGCCATCTGGAGGTGTAGCTTGGACCCAGAGCCAGCATCTTGGATCCTTTGCTAAGATCTCCAAATGGTCCAGTGTCCTAGACAAGATAGTATTTAGGGGTAGGTAGAAACTTGCTTGGTACAGCCATCCCCATCCCTGTTCAAGGTACTTCCCATGCTCACAAGTACAGCTCTAGATCAAACCTGTGTTCAGCAGAGGATTTAGTGGGACTTCGGTATCTACTGACTTAGAGACCCTTTTTTTCTTGCTAAAGAGGTGCTGGTGCCTCCTCTCTCCTCTGTTTCTTGATCTCAATTTCTAGAAAAGCTCTTCCTGGGTTATATCCCACCCACACGCCTGGGTTTCTCACCCTGAAAGGATCAGGCTATTCCCTGCACAGGTCTGTGGGTCTCTCCTTCCCTGAGCCCAAGCTCTGGCCGTGGACCACTTAATTCAGTGTATTGGCTTGTTAGGGCATTGGTGGGGCAATTCTTTGCCTCCATTGGGTCTGGAGAGATCACAAATTTAACTTTATTTATTTTTTTCATATCCATCTTATTTATTTCAAGCTGCAAAATTTCAGCAATTAGGGCAATAAGGTGGACAAAGAGATAGTGCTGCCATCTCCATGTGAGGGAAGAAGAGCTGCAAAGAGTGAGGTGTCGGGCCCACCTGCCCAAGGTTGCACAGAAACTCTGTAGTGAAGCAGAAAGCTAAACCCAGGTCTTCTCTGGCTTATATTACTGCAAAGCTACTGTGCCCCACATCTGCTCCCCAGCCCTGCCCGTGGGTGGCTGAAGTTGGGTGAAAACAGGATTTCTGAGACTATTTTTGGTGCATCCAGATGTAGGCTTGGCTGAGAAGTGGAGGGAAAAGAAGAGGCAGAAAAGGAAAGAAAGAAAGAAACTGTTTAATGTAACACCAGGATTACAGAAGTTTCAGTCTCTGGGCATGTTGAGGCTGGGGTTGTCCAGACCTGTCCTCTCCCTCCTCGTGGATCCGTGCCACCCCAATCCAGCGGGATGGCGTTTCTGCCTCTCTGGACACTGGAGTTATTTTAAAAGAAAACAGCTTACTTGTTTTCCAGCCCAAGTTGGCTCGGCCAAGCTCAGCCCCTCTAACCACAGTCTGGGCATTTATTTCTGTCCTCCAGACTTTCTGAGGCATTTCTTGAGGTTTGTCTGGTTCTTGGTGGGAGCGACGGAACACGATAAAAATAGAGAGGAGTCCCAGGCTCAGGTTCATTCTTTTGCAAAATTCACAGTGAAAGCTAAAACAAGGCTTGGCACACCCAGGAAGGGTCTCGTTGCCAGAGTGGGATACCTGTTATGTCTTGGAGGCATCCATGGGGCCCGGGTGATTGAATACAGCTTGTTACGGTAGCTTCCAGCTCGCCCTTGGGCCTGACTTCAAAATATGAATTTGTTAAAATATTTAAGAAGCCATGTCTCCAGCTTCAGCCCAGGCTTCAGGGGCTGAATTTGGTTGAAACATAGAGTGGAGCCCCCTCCATCATCATGTTGACTCCAGAACCTGGGGCTTTAATTAAAATATTAACCAGGATGAGACTCGTACCTCAGTTTGAGGGTAGGCAGCACTGCGTCCCGTTCCCCCAACACCTTTGGTAATGCCAATGCAAAGGGAATGCACTGGACTGTCAGAGCCCAGGTTTTGTTTTGCAGGCTGGAGTACCACGTTGGAGCATCTCTGAGTCGGTCCTGGAGCCAGGTGGACAGCATCTGCTGGGTGTTTGTCGTGTTATCCTCTCCTCTGGGAACGAGGTGAGCAGCTACTCGTGTTGTTTTGTCTCTGTTAATTTGAGAATGTGTTGTTTTGCCTTCCCAAGGTAAACAAAATGCCCTTTGCACGCGATGGGGAGGTCTGTGATGGTTCCTGGAGGAGTTCAATCCCACCACCAATGACCCCCCTGAGAAAGCACTGCTAATGCACAGCTGAGCTCTGCCCCTCTTCTGGCAACACCATTGGTAACCAATTTAGCTTGTTATTGGTGTGTTCAGCTGGTCTGAAGCCTGACCACAGGGTGCTTCAAAGATTAAGAGTGTGACTTTGAATCCTTAGGGGAAGAAAACACTGAGAGGGGAGGACAGGACAGGATTGAGGACATGAGCTACAACATTCCCAGCTCCCTGGGGTTTCCAAATTGATGATGACTCGGTCTTGGGTCTGTGCTGCAGCTGTAATTCAGCCCTGAGCTGGCAAGAAGTCAATGACCTGAGGGCAGGTTGTTGTCTGCCTGCCTGGGCAGGGGGGCTGTTCATCAGGATGATGGGTGCTGCCGTGGTGGCAGAGTTCATGATCGATGGGAAATCAGGAGCCCGTGATGTCCTGACTGGGCAAACAGCTACAGGGTCTTTGTCCCCAGGAATTGCTCCGTCTGGGGCCACATGGTGCAAATGTCTTCCATTTCCACCAGGAAATATCTTCTGGGCAGGTTTTGAGCATTTCTAAATATTCAGCCATAATCGTTAGTCTTTGCGGACTTCTGTATTAGTAGCAAGAACCCACAGCAGCACTGCAGTTTTGTTGAGCGTTGCTGTATGTCCAGAAATCCTGGACACCTGGGTATGCTTGGGCTACAAAGCACCTAGAAAAGACGACTGTTGCTGTGGCCAGCTGAGAATTTGAGGAGCCCTGGGCAGGACAGCTGTGGATATAGCTCACATGCACTATGTATCCATGCTATTTGAGATATATCATAGCCCTTCCAACTGGCTACACAGTGCACATGCTTTGTGGGGTTGGACTAGATGATCTCCAGAGGTCCCTTCCAACCCTACCATTCTGTGACTCTGTGGTTCTGTGAAACTATCTCTGCTCCTCAGTTTTACCTTCAGATAGCTGTTCTTCACACAGGAGCTGATCTTGTCCAACGCTGGCTGGCTACCTTGGTGGTAGTGATGTGGACATCAGTGGTGAGCAGGTCAAGCACTGGAGTAGGTTGAGTGTTTCACCTGAAAGCATGGAAATCCCTTCAGTGAATGCTTGGAAAAAAAATGCACTGGGATACGTAAGGGTACTTTGGATGTGCAGGGGAAGAAGATTTCTCTCCCTGCTTGACAGGAGGCAGCCAGGAAGAAACCAGTTGAGCTGCTTTGGAAGAAGCCCTTGGGAGGCAGGTTTGGGGCATGTCTTTGGGGTCTGAACTCCCTGGGACCTCATCCTTGCTTCAGGGCTGATCGTAATCCATCTCCCCTTGCTCCTGCATAGCTCATCTTTGCAGACCCATAATTCAAACCAGCATTATTATGGTCTGCTGACTATTGCCTCCAGCATGTTTCCTCCTGGAAGTTGCAGCACAGCCCCAGTGCCATTATTTTTGAATGTCCTGTAAGGAAAACTGTTCACACCTCTCGATTCAATTTGCTGAGAGCATCTTAGCGTTCCCATTGCTTATCTAAACATATCATATTTCTAAGGTTTATTTTGTGGTCATAAAAAATTTGCTGTTGGCATTAAAAATAAAACTCTTTGCTGGATCTTAGCCTAGTAACAAATGTGTTGGATTGGGTTAGGCTGGAAGAAAAGAGGCCTTAGGAGTTTATGAGAAATGGGCCTCCAAACTGGAACACTTTAAGCTGATCTCCTTGCTCCCAGACTGATCAGATCAGATAAAACAAACTAAGCCCGCAGCGCTCTTCCTGGCAAATGTCTCCTGTGGAGCTGGCGAAGCTCCCCCAGCCTGGGACCTTCAAGTAGCCACTAATGAAGACACTTGAGGCACTGACTGAAAGTTGACCTCTGTTCAACTCTGCAAAAAAGGGGGATGCCAAATGCAAGGTATTGCTGCCCCTGCTGACCCTGGACCCACACTCTCTGCAGCACCCTGTGCGCAAGGGGATCCTCCTGGAATTTGATTTAAAACCCTCCATCACTACTCCCGGCAGCTGGTGGATGGAGAGTAGAGATATCCTTGCAGAGGGACTGAGTGGCCCTGGGGCCAGGGAAGCTGCAAGCTGTTCCAAGCTAAGCTGTCCTCATCCCGCCTTCTTGTTGGCCACAGAAAGTCACCCCAAGCTGGGCTGGAAAGCCCCCAGCCTTTGCACAAAAAGGTGGTTGATGACGGGTAAAATTGGAGAGGTTGGGAATGAGTTTGATAGACAAGCAGTGTCCCAGACATGGATGTAGCTCATGGGTGGTGGAAACGGTCTGAGCAGGCACTTGTGTAGAGCGGCTGGAAAGGAGGAGATGTCCTGAGGACAGCATCCATGAAAATCAAATGCAGAAGTGTGGTGGGTGCGGGACAGCCCCAGTGAGCATGGGACATGCTTCTGGGAGGGCTACACAAGGACCCAGCTGGGGCAGAGAGCAGTGGCAACGTGCAACAGCAGAGGTTGCTCCTGCAGGGTTTTGTGGACAAGGACAGAGAGCTTTTAACCATTACATTGGCTCCAGAAATGATTTTACTCTGTAGGGCACATCTGGCAGATGTTTCAGTGAGGCTGATGATCCCTGACACGAGGGTTATGGTGATGCACACCCGCGAGGATGGACACCATGTATACCCATCTGTAAGCACAGAGGTGAGTAGAGGGCCAAACCAAGGTGGTCTCAGCACCAGGATCCTAGCAGGGAAATTGAGGTTTCTTCTCCCTAACCACTTGGATTATCTTTATTCCTGCACTTCCTCATTGCTGCTGTTGAGCAGGGAAGACACCAGGGATCTACAATAGCCCCAGGTGCTGCTCCATAGGAAAGCTTTGCACAGGAGTCTTCTCCACTGCTACCTCTTTGTATATTTTGTTGGGATGGTGAGGAGGTAAGACATGCAGGTGATGTTCAGACTGGCACCTGGCCAGGCTGGGTGGGCAGGTGGCTGGGCACTGCATTGCCATTATGCAGAGTGTAGGTGCACATTGCTGACCTTGCAGAAATATTCCCCTTTTGCTTATAACTTTATCAGCTCCTTCATTTTTGAGCTCCAATTCGGTTAATGTGTCTTCTCAGCCTGGAGTTGACGTGCTATGAGAGGTCAGATCGATAGCGATTTGCCCGTTTTGTGGCAGCAAAATGAGAAAGGCAAGGAAACGTTTGCAAAGTGGGCTGACCACTCTGTTGTGCCTCCAGGATGGGTGGAAGAAGCTCCAGGTGTGGCAAGGTGGTTGTCCTTATCCTGCAAATGTCTCTTTGAATGGGCTGCAAAAGATGAAGTCTAATCGCTTCCAGTTGCATGGGAGAAAGTGGGCACAATAGATCTGGGAGATCCACTAACACTCCACATACATTTACATCTCTGGGAAAAGCGGCAGGGTGGAAAGCGCAGCACCAAGATGAAGGGGCTGGACAAAACGGGGAAAAAAGCCTCCAAAAAAGGTGTTCTCAGAGCAACAGAAGACATCAAATGTGGCAGAGGGATCTCCTCCCTCTGTTATCAAAGCACTTGCAGAGCTGGATACGTGCTCGGCCCCTTGGCAGGCAGGATATTGCAAATTCCAGCCTGAATCCCAGGGAATTCAGACGGTGCTTTTGGCAGGCAGATGCTGTCTTTGCTGCAGGTAGGCAGCAGACGCACCCTTTGCCAAGCTGTAGATCAAGTTTTCTACAGTTTTGCAAAGCGGAATGTGGCCATTGCTCAAATAATTATTGAGTGGTATGATGAAAGAAACCTACCAGGATGGGTCAGGGTCCTGTTTTACAATTACAGCTCTTGGTTTCTTACAAATGCTTGCAAAAGCCTTTCCTATCTGCTCAAAGATTGCCCCGTAGCCCTGAGGACTTTGCAATCACATAAGGATTGCTGGGGTCTGCTCTCAGTCAATAGAAAGTGCTGCTGGATTCAGATTTGGATCAAGCCCACCCCAATGTTTGTGCTCACACAAACAAATGCCCTTTTATCCCTCGCTCATTCCCAAAGGAATCAGTGGTGAAGTGGATGTAGATGACAACCCTCTATCAGCTGGGTCTAAGGCAGGTCTCTCTCAGCAGGGATGTTTTCCACTGGGGAAACATCTCATCAGGGCTGTTTCTTTTCCACAGGTGAAACTGTTGAGTTCGAGCCTGCTGGCAGAGCAGTCTGACATCCATCCTGCTCAACATTTAATGCACGCTTGCTTTTTAAATTTCTCACTTTCCTTGCCACCCTTGCTCGCCTCTTTGACTCAGCCAGAATGCGGGCGGCACTTGTGAATACCTATCCGCACTCTGTGCTAGGTTCCAGCTTTGTGCACCTTTAAAAACAAGGTCTAGCATGTCTAAATCTCTTATTTGTTTGCCAAAATGATGCTAGTAGTGCATAATCTAAGATGTTAGTTCTTGTTTGCCACATCAGCTCCGGGACCATTTCTGGAGCATCCTGGCTGCTCAGGAAGGATCATTGCTTCCTGACAGAGCAGCAGACAAGGAGGAATGGGGCTGGGGCAGAGCGATGGGAAGGGCTTTGCCATCCACAACCTGCTTCAGAGGTTGAAGTTTATTAATATTTGCAAGTTTCTGCCCATCCATGTGAGGCCGCCCAGTTTCTGCCCCTAGCGCCTGCACGTAAGGATGCGAGGTTTGCTCTTGGAGCAACAAAGCCAGGGAAAGGGCAGGAGGAGAGAGGAGATGTACAGTCTTTGGGGTCTGTGCATCTCGCAAAGACAATGATTCACAGTTGCCCTTGTTACCTGGAAATCTGTAAGACAGGTGATTAATTTTAGATTTGCTCACATAAGCCTTTTTCTCATCCAGGCTGTGAAAAGCAAAGCAATGAGAGCACCTTTTGGAAATGCATTAACGATCAGGTACGTAGTGCTCTGCTTTTACAGCCTGGCTTTTGAACTATGCAATGACAAGAGTTTCAGCCTGCTGCTGCACAAAAAAAAATGTCCAATAAAAGACTGTTTTATTTTAAGGCAATAACATGAAGCTTTACCAAATGCAACGCTGGGCCATGTGGAAGAGGGCTCTGCTCTAAAGTGACTGAAGTCACATATTTTTTTGCGTCCCTCTGTGGTTTCCCTCTGGGAAATGGAGGTTATAGTCCTTCTTTCCTCCTTGCCTGCAGCAAGGTCTTCAGTGCAGGGGCCGGTCTTGTCCATTGTGGCTGGACATCATTTTCTGGGTCTCCAGAGACTTGTGTGGTGCAAAAACCTGCACTGAACAGCTCAGTATCTGGTTTAGCACGTAGCGCAGCTGTTTCAGACGTTGTGCTGCAGATGTTTTTGCAATAGATGCAGTGAAGGGTTTGGGTTTCACGCAGCTCCACCAGCAGAGAGATGTATGGGAGGGAGGGGAGCAAAGAGGGTGGACAGCCCTGAGGCTTCTGCCTTGAAAAATAGAGTGGACCAGGGACCGAAGACTCCCGAACCTTAGTGGAGTGGTTTCTTTTCTAGCCAACTGTCTGCGAGTACAGTTTGGAGATCACTGTGGGACTCTCCTTGGATAAATCCTTGTCCTTAAATACTTTTGCCCTAGAGCTGAAGGAAATGATGCTCGTTCTTCCCAGGCTTTCACCTGCTGAACCGAGCCAGCCCTGTTCAGGCATCCTTCACGTTCAGCCCTGAGCACGTCATTTAAATCCCAGTGGTAAATAAATGATAAATCAGAAGTAGCGTGGCAGGCTGCTTAACCCATGCCCCATTCAATTCATGCTGGTTTTTTTCAGTTGGCCGAAAATCCTCTTTTCTTCAGACAGATAGAGCCCAGGTTGTGGGGCAAGCAGCTCTTGCATCCCTGCAGCCACTCTCTGGTCTGACGGTTCTTCTCCTGGATCAGCTGTTCGTGTCTCCCCAGCCGCCACCTCTCCCTCTGCCAACCGTCACTGCTGCCGCTTCCCGTTTTTGGCTGCTGGCTCACATTGGTTTTGCTGAATCTCCCTCCCTTGCTGAGCAGCTTCCTTCGCTCCGTGGGTCGTTTCCCATCAGCAGCATAAACATCTTTTAGTTGTCAACCGAGATGTTTCAGGCTGGCAGTCTCTGGCTCTGGTGACATCTGGTTTCTGAGAGAGGCTGAGCAGGGAGTTTCAAAGGGCTGAACGTGCTTTTCTCTGCAATATCTCCAGGAAATTGGCTCGGGGTGAAAGAGAAGTCCAGAGGTGGAGGAGGGCAGGCAGCATCCAGAGGTCCTCCCCAGCTGGCACGTCCTCCCAAGCAGGATGCAAGTCAGGCTGACGAGGGCAAAAGGAGATGGGCTCTTTTTCCAGAGACAAGGTTATTTTTGCAAGGCCGGCTTTGGAGGGGATTCGACCAAACGATATAAGAAGGCAACCAAAATTAAGTTAGCTAGAAAGAGCAGTGAGATTTTGCAGGGCTGGTTTAATGGCTGAATGATGCTGGGTGTTGATACACAGAGCAGGGTTTCCTTCTGCTCTGCCCCTACATCACTCGCGGTGGTGGATGTGATTCCTACATGGGTGTCTTTGATGACAGAAGCAAAATTGTGGAGGGAATAGAGAAGTGGGCTGATGTTGCTGCTGAGGACAGGTAACTTCGAGCTCTTATTGTGTAGTAGAAGATGCGTGGTTTTGGCGGTGTGAGGTAGTAGTTTTAGCCAAGTCTCTACATCCAGACCATTGCAGGGGAGGAGAGGAACCCATTCACCATGTCTTTTTGGAGCTGTGAGAAGGAAGGAAAAGCAAACCTAGATGCAGGGTTTCACAGAAACCAGCTGCCCCATTTTCTGCTGCAGCTGTGACCGAAGGAGAGCACCTTCCAGCTGAGAACGAGCGTCGTGAGCAAATGTCTCCGTGCTGCCTGGATGCGTGGAGGTGCCCACTGCTGAGGAAGGACTTGCGCCAAAATTTCCGCAGACTCTCTATGTGCCACGGTCTCCTGACAGAGTGAAATGTGCTTTTGCTGGCATTCCCTGGCACGAGCAAAAAGGGCTGGTGATCCACAGGAGGATCTGGGGCATGTGACTTGCCTGTGCCCCAGGAGTTTCCAGTGGAGAATGGTGCAGGTGGGTCCTCTTGGTCTTCTCTGAGATACTGAACCAAGCCACGTGGGCTTCACCGTTGACAGCTGACGGAGCTTCATCAGAGAGTCTCCGAGAGATATCAAGCTTGCTATCCCTATATTTGCTTCTAAAATTGATGCAAAATGTGAAAAGGTAATCAGCCAGCCCTGTCTGCAACTGATGGAGGATGTAATTTCAGCATTCTCTGCTCTTGATAACATTTAAACATTTCATTTAGTCTGGGGAGAGGTGGTCTGAGGTGGAAAAAAGCCCATCCAAGCAAAAAAAAAAATACTAGCTCCTCCACTGTCAGAAGACCAAAACAGATCATTGCCTTTCCTCTGAGGCAAACCCAGCCCTCCCAGCCCTCCTCCCAGCTCCTGGGGGATAAGGAGCACCGAGTCCTCTCGCTGCGGCAGAGATCAGCTCCCAGCAAACGACGTGTTGGCACATGAATGCTCTTTTGTGGTGGGCAAAAAATAGACGGCTCCAGCCAGCAGCTGTCCCCGAGGAGGGGCTCTGAGCGGGCATGGGCTGTGCTAATTACAGCCATGTATTCATAACGAGAAGTGCTGCGGGAGAGAAGAGCAAGGCGGATGGGGGCCGATTTCTCAAGACTCGTAACGTGGGGTATGGCCGAGCAGAACTCTCTTGTGGGTCTGGCCGGGCAAGTAGAGGAAGCAAATGGGGCCCCATCACCTCTGCATTTCTCGTTAGCCTCTGAAGCTGCCGCATCTCAATGAGCTCCCCACGGCTCATCCCATTAGCTCTATTTAAGGGTTGGGAAGTGATATGTTTATCCAGACACTGGAAGTGTCCAGGGCATCTTATTTTAGGTTAAGGAAAACAACAAGGAAAGGAAGAGCAAATATAACTCCCCAGGAGACAGCAAGCCCGCTGTGTCTGCCTCAGCAAGGGCCTGCCGAGGGCGGCTGTAAAACTCAAACCACTGACATCCTGCGGAGGGGAGAAGTCAACAACTACCCACGGCCATGCAGCCTGCAAAGAGGGAAAGTTCAAAAGAAGCATTAACCAGGAACAAGTCTCTGGGCTGGGAACCAGGAGATCTGACAAGGCTTCACCAGCCCTGGCCGAGCAGGGCTATGGGGTGACTGGGAACAAGCCCAGTTCCCTTCCAGCAGGCCTGCTCCCTGTCCTGCCCTTTGGCTGTTTGAACCAAAAGCTCTCCTGGACAGGCACTGGCGCTCTCAACGTACCTCCACACACTTACAGCACAAAAACAAGACCCAGGCATTTCTGCTCACTTTAACACGACGCACCTCTAGGAAAGCTCCAGCTCAGCTCCGGAGTTTGGAAGGCTGTTCCTGCAGTTGCAGCCACTTGGCTTTTGTGGCAAAGTGGAGAAAATCTGACTTCCCTTTGGAATTAAGTCATTACTTTTTTTATCTCTAGTAAGGCTGATGGAAAGCTTTGGTTATGGATGAGAGTGCACGAAGACCCCTTCACCTACCTGAAATGAAGAACATGAGAGCTTGATCTGAAGATACAGGAAAATAAGAGCTCACAGAAGGATAAGAGAGAGGCAGAGAGACCCAGGAATGAGGAGAATGGAAGAAACACTTGGATGTTTTCTAGGATGTGTTACATTGGAGGATGTTTGTTTATCACAGAATAACAGAATAGTTTAGGTTGGAAGGCACCTTAAAGATCATCTCATTCCACCCCCCTGCCCTGGGCAGGGACACCTCACACCAGACCAGGTTGCTCAAAGCCCCGTCCAGCCTGGCCTTGAACACCTCCAGGGATGGGGCAGCCACAGCTTCCCTGGGCAACCTGGGCTGCTCACCACCCTCAGAGTGAAAAATTTCTTCCCGATAACTCATCTAAATCTGCCCTTTTCCTGTTTGCAGCCATTATGCCTTGTCCTATGGCTCCACTGCCTGAACAAGAGTCCCTCCCAAGCTTTTCTGAAGCCTCTTTAGGTGCTGGAAAGCTGCTATAAGGTCTCCCCAGAGCCTTTTCTTCTCCAGGCTGAACCCCTCCAACTCTCTCAGCCTGTCTTCACAGCAGAGGGGCTCCAGTCCTTGGATCAAACTTCAAACCCTGGAATACATCAGTTTTGAGGACATTTGCTCTGGCAACATATCAGGATGCCCATCTGCCTTCTTGATGCCCTACTGCCAGCAGGCAATGGGTTCCGTCACTGCTTGCAACCCTGGTTGAACAACAGGAGCAGAACGTTGTCGCAGTACTCGGAAAACCTGCAATCCTGGGGAATGTGGTGCCACATCTGCTGAAACGGCTGCAGTGCAATGGGACCCGTCACCCGCTTGCTGTGGTCGAATGGGAGCAGCAGGATTTATCCCCTGGCACCAAGGATTGCAGTGCAATGTTCCCAGCATGACTGGTTCAGAGGAAGAAGTCTGAAAAGTGCAGCTCCTCTCTGCCCTGCCTCTGCTCCCTGTTTTTTGCTGCCGCACGTGGCCGGGACTTGCCCGAGGGCAGGCTTGCTGTAGTTTCCCGTGTTCATACAATGTCTGAAGTAATCAACAATATTTTCAGGGCACCGCAGGGCTGGATTTTCTTCAAGTGCTTGGTGCTCACTGACATTTCAGTAGAGTCCAGCTCTGATGTAAGCACCTAATAAGGCTCAGAGGGAAGAGGTCAATAACACTAATAGCAGCAGCGATCCCTAATATGACGCTGGCCTCCTTTGTAATTGCCTTTTCCTTATTTTGTTTCTCCATCACATTGGCAAATCAATTGTTTTTAAAACATCAGCAGTGAAAGCCATGTAACTGCACCAGCTTGCAGTGCTGGATTTACTTTGCCTTGTCCATCAGGTCTTATTCATCCTTGTCTGATAGCCCAGGGCCATCGCGAGTCTCTCCCCTCAGTGGGGCACCAGTAATATCTTTCTCTCTGGCTCCAGGTTGGGTTCCCAGAGGGGACATAGACCTGGTGATGGTGGTGGCCAAACGCCCAGCACCTCATTGCAAGTCCATCAGCGTGGGACTTCATTGCGCTTACTGCAGCCCCAACCCTTGGCTGGGCTCCCACCTAGGGCTCAGCCCAGCCCTGCAGGTGCCCTGTACTATACCCACGAAAACCAGGATAAAAATCTGGTGGGTGCTGGGAAAAGAGCATCTTTTGCTGCTTTAAGGTACGGTTCAGAAGGGACAATCTTCTTAACAGCCAAGCCCAGCTTTGACACAAAATCTGGCTACAAGCTGCTGTGGCCCCAGTGTGTTAATTTTGGTGAAGAAAAGGCAGAATCAGCCAACGATGAGCTGAATTATTTTTTAAATAGGAGGTTTCTGTGTCCATGGCCTCCCTGGCTTACCACTCCACCCCCAGGCTTTACAAAAATCAGGCATTTCTGCTCCCCCTGGCTCTGCAGGGGCTTCGTCCCTGATGCCTCGTGGTGGACCTATGCTTCGGGGGCTGTATGCAGCGGCAGGGGGTTCAGATGGGTAGGGTGGCACGGCCATGTGTCCCCCCCAGGCCAGGGGTGATGGTACAATAGGGAGCCTGGGGCTCCTCGCATAGCGGTGCCAGTGTGAGCCACAACAGAGGCTGCATTCAGGCTGCGGAGGGGCTCTCCCGGGGTGGCACTTGGGTCCCCATTGACCTCAGGGTGGGTTTTCTTGGTTAAATAAAATACTGGTGAAGAAAAAAAAACACCCACAAAACCCCCCGTGTTTGATCCAGGCCCAGGCAGCCTGATGCTCTCTGGCTGGGGTCAGAGGAGGCGCGTGGTCACCCAATATTCGCCGATAAAGGCCAATTTGTGGATTTACGGCAGCAATCTGAAAAGCGAGGCGTCTTGCAAGCAAGCCGCTGGAGCGCGGAGGAATGTGCTGAAGGCGAAACATGATGGGAAAGTAAATAGAGAGGTGGTCCCCAAGAGCAGGGAGGAACCCAGCCCAAGGACCAAAACTCAGCTCTGGGACTTAGGAAAGAAAGGAGGCATGGGGAGAGGGGAGGATGTGTTGGATTGGAGAAAATGGTTTGGAGGTGGGCTGGGGGAATGAGATGTCAGGCCATCAGTGTGTCCCCACTGATCCCTGCCCTGCTGCTTTCATTGGTGTATGGCATCGTGTCATGGGAGATGAATTTTGCCTTAAAAACTTGAGCTGGAGAGTAAAGAGGAGCAAGGGATGTCTCAGTCCCCAGCCTGAGGAGGCCCAGCAGCAGTGCTCCTGGGCTGAACTGTCTTGGGTCTAGCCAGAAAGAGGAAAACATAAGTGTTTGCTTTTTTTTTTTTCCTAGAAATATGCTGGGGTTTTTTTTCAGAGAGGAGACACAAAGCAAAGCAAACCTCACTAGGCGAAAAGGAAATAAAAAGAGATTTTGTTTTGATTTTCTCTCCACATTGTTCAATCGGGGTTTGCTTGGGTCCATGTGCAGCCAGTTTGCTCACCATCGTATACTCTTAAAACCCTTCATACGGCATCAGGCATCTCGGGTATGGTGTATTTGCTGTTACTGTGAAAAACAGAGAATATATGGACAGCAAAAAGACGCATCACAGACCACCGCCCCCCTTTCCCAGAAACAGACTGTTTTCCAGCTAGTGCTCCTCAAGCAGAAAGATGTTTGTGTGGAGCCATCAAAGTCCACTGCCTGTGGAAAAGCTTGGCGGGGGAGGCAGCTCCCATTCCCAGCATCTCTGTCGTGGTGACAACGTGGGGCCGTGCAAGGTGCGAGAGTGTCACCACCGGTGGCTCGGCCCTGACATGGTGAAGGGCTGCTGGTGTCTGGTCAGGCTGGGGGTGAAGAGGTGCCGGCTGACCTGTGCCTCCGAGTGTGCTCCTCTACTCCGCCAAAGACATTATTTCAACACTGCAGTTTCCCTCATGACCTTTACAGCTGCTGGTTTGAAATTATTTTTTGGCTTCTTGTCCTGGAAGGGATTTGATGTCAGAGATGAAGTGTCTGAACATTTAACCCCTGCTCTCCCCCATCTTCTGCTCCTTTCCATCAGCGCTCGAGGGCCTCTCAGCTGCTCTCGCCTCAAGGCAAGTGGCTCCGGAGAGTGGTTCAAGGCAAGGGAACCAGACCCAGGTTAAAACCTCACCCAGAAGATGCAGATGTTGATCCTAGAGTGAGGTAAAGTCTTTTGGGCTCCCCATGGTCTGTGGAGAGGAAGGAAGCCCAGAGGCTCCAGAGCAGGGTGGACAACAGCCCATAAGGGTGGTCCCTGCCTCCTACAGGAAAGCTGTTTTCTTTGCCCTGGGTTAAGTAGAGCATTTTGGAAACTGAAGACCTGAGACCTTTGCAGTGGTAGATGACGTAAATCAAGGTCCCATTTAACTGGTGTATCTGTGGTGGGTTGGTCTACATGGGTAATATTACTTATTCCTGAGCTCCCTAAAATGCTGAATTTGCCTTGAAATTGTCTCTCAAATGCGTAACTTGAGCTCACCTTTGGGCTCCAGCCCTCTGGGTTGCTGCATGTCTTGACCTCCATCTCCCCCATCTGGCTTGTTGGGCTGTGATGGGACCAGTCCTGTTTCCTGAGTAGAAGAATCTTGCAGTTCCACGATGGGCATGGAGAAGGCAATGGAGAAGGCAAAAATAGGGGAAAACAACTTTCCCCTCAGCACCCACTCCCTCGCAAGTCCTCCCTGCTCCCAGCTCCACTTCCAGAAACTTTCCAGGCTTGCACGAATCTCTGAAGTGCTTTGACCTCCTTTTTTCTACTTGGTGGCACCATACACTTTATTCTCTTCCTTCAGAACTCATCGTAAATATGCAGGGGATGTGTTTGAAGCAGCGATTTCTCCCCAGGAAGCAGAGAGCTCTGCCTGGCCACAGCAGACACAGAAAATATACACAAAACACACGGAAAGACACAATTTTGAGCCATGAATTCAACCCAAGTGCGAGGAACTTTATGTCTTCATGAAGGAACTGTTGTGCGATTGAAAGTCCCAGATGTAAACAACAGCAGTAGGCAGCGCTCAGGAAAGGTTACAAAATCCGAGATGTGGTTATTGAAGTCTTTGAATGATCCATCAAAGAATGCAAGACGCTCGAAACTGGTGGAGCTGGGAAAGGCTGCACAGCATAGAAAGTTGGTCACAGAGGACTTGGAGGAGTTATGTGAATTGGGCAGGAAGGCAGATAAGTGTGGAGACGGTTTCATGATGGCGATGCTGCTGCTTTTGCTGACCGTAATTAACACCACGAGTGCGTAGGTCGAAAACTGGTGACATGCAGGGAAATCGCCTGCTGCGTGGACAGACGAGATGCTTGATAAAGTGTAGGTGTGAATGCAGATTTAGCATGCTTGAGGATAGAAAGGGAGCTGGAAAGCTCTCAGGCATGTGTGGGCATCCCGATCTGCTAGGGCTCACTTCAGCGTCTGTCCCTCTCCTGTGGTTTGGCCACCATAGGGTCAGCAATAGACGTGGCTCCTCTGCTCCCGGCGCCAAGTCCTGGCCTTGCTGAGGTCAGGGAGAATTTCTTTCTCTTGGATTCAGTGAATATAAGCTGTGGCATGACCAGCGATAGGGATTAATATCTCATTGATTCAGTGAACACAAACAGGGTTGCAGAGTTTTAGGTGTCCACCATTGCCAGTATTTGTGCTGGATGCCTTGGAGATGGACCCCAGCTCTGGGTCTGCTCCCAGAAGCTCTTCCTCACCCATGCTGATATGAGGAAAAGGAAGAATTTGAACTGGCCTCTTGGGGAGGAAGGTCCAATGTAAAATTTGCGGTATCGCCAATACTTGTGGCCATTTTTCACTGCTGAGCTCCACTGTACAGTGCTAATTTCATTCCTGTGATATCCTGGGGGCAATGGGTAACACCAGCAACCCTACAGACAAACTGATGAAAGGCTGTTGAGGAGTGGGTTAGTGTTGGAGGAAGAAAAGCAATCTGGGAGTTCTGACCCTGTCCTACTGGGTACCATCAAGGATGAGGTGCTGCAATTCAGGAAAACCCATTTGTGGAGTGCTCCTCGGTTCTGCTCCAGCCCACACAGGAGACTTCCCACCCCACCAGAGGTGTCTAATGCACAAAGCGCCACTCTGATGGGGAGAAGTGACCTGCCCTACTAGAAGTACTCATTCGAGGGTGAACCAAATCATGAGCATTTTCCCTGAATACCCACCATCTCAGCTTCTCGGAGGAGATGACTCAATCGCCTCTTTCCAGACCCTACTTCTGGTCTGGTCTGCTGTGGTTGCGCAGTCCATGAGCCTGTTAGAGATGAGTGTAGAGGTTTTTTCAGGTAGGACATCACATAGCAGAGACCTTAAATTTACTCAGTTTGCACTGGAGGGTGACTGGGGAAAGTGTGGGATATCTCCTACAGTGTTCGTGCAACATGAATCATAAAATCATAGAATCATAGAGTAGTTTGGGTTGGAAGAGACCTTTAAAAGTCATCTAGTCCAACCCCCTGCCATGAGCAGGGACATCTTCAACCAGATCAGGTTGCTCAGAGCCCCATCCAACCCGGCCTGGAATGTTTCCAGGGATGGGGCATCTCCCACCTCTCTGGGCAACCTGGGGCAGTGTTTCACCACCCTTATCGTAAAAAATCTCATCCTTGTACCTAGTCTAAATCTTTCCTCTTTTAGTCTAAGACCGCTAACCCTTGTCCTATCACAACAGGCCCTATTGAAGCATGAAGGGCTCCCGGACCATGATTAGCACTCCAAGCTGCTTCTATGATGTTAATGCTAAGAAACGATGATGGCGATACTAATAAAACCAGCAGCGATGACAGCAGTGCATGACGCAGGACACGTCTCCTGGGGGAAGGTGGAAAGGCAGCAGACGGCTGGAGGAAAGGGGAATGTACAAAGGCCGTCTTGGGAGGGCTGTCTCCGAAAGCGCCTTTCCTACGCCGTTTCTCAGCTGACGAGAACAGAAGGATTTAACAATATGAACTCATTAAGGCTGACAATGTCCTGGGGGTGTAAGAGCAACGGGGCATCCTTTCATTTCCATCTCCACAGCTGTTTTTCTGAGCATTGCAGGTGATGGAGACAGGGAGAGGTGTTTCGGAGCAGCCGCTTCTCCTCCTCCACATTTCTCCCTTTTGCCAGGCAGACCGCGGCCGCCGCAGAAGTTTTCTGTTGGTGCTGCATATTGTACAGCTGGAGCCTTTTGTGCATGGGAGATAAAATGCCCACTGTCTAGCAACTCATTAGCTCTCCTTCGGCAGCGTTAGTGATTAACAGCGTAATTAGTTTCAGGGGTAAAAGGAGATTTTTTGCAGACCTGGGAGAGAGATTGTTATCCTTCTGGCACTTCAGAAACAAGAAAAAAGTAGCAAATTGCTTGTTAGAAGCATCCGCAGAAATATAGGGTGCTGTTTTGTTTGTGGGTTATGTTAAAGTATAGTGATTTTAATGTCATGAAATGTCTTGTAATATCAATGAGCAGGCAGCAAAACGTCCACCAGGATGCCGGTGTTTGTTACTTCTGGGTAGTTTGTTACTCTGCGAATATCTGCAAAATACTGTGTTCACGCTCAGCATCTGAGTCATCTCCTTGCTGTGGGAAGATTTTATGATGAAGATAAGAACGTGCAACCGTCCTTTGCTAGATGTGTGCCCAGCATTTAGCAGATTGGGCATTAAATCAGGGCAGGACATCACAGGGGTTGCAGAATAACAGTGTTACAGGTAATGGTGTGCATTCGTCATCTTCAAGCCTTCCTCCAGATCTGGGTGATGGACATCCCTGCCTTAGAGCTGTCAAATCGGAGCTCAGGATAGGCAGCTTTTGCTTGATAAGGAAAGCTCTTTGACCAATTTCTCGGTCTTGGGTCTCAAGGATTGGAGCAAAGGCAGGTGGAGGAACACCTGAAGGCCACATCCATGTTGTTGGAGGCCATCTGGATGCTGTCCAAAGCATCGTCTGGCATTTGACCATGACCCGGTTCTCAGACCTTCTCACCCTGGTCGTCAGCTGAAGCCAAGGACTGAATGCTCCAGGACAAGCGTTCTCTGCTAGTGATGCTGCAGACTTCGCTAGATTCATGATGTGTTGGTAATCTCATGAGGAACACCCATTGCATCACATTTCCAGACTGAAGAAGGTCACGTAAAGTTCAGGCAAGCTTTGGGAAAATATTTGGACTTCAGGATGTTTGTACGAACCCAGACTCTGACCTCCTGAGCCTCACATTTTACTAATTCGTAAGTACTGAGGGACCAACCCATCTACGTCCATTTGTGCATGCATTGTGGAAAGCTGAACAGAGTGTTACAGGAACATAAACTATCAGGGATGTGAGTGCATCACTCCAGACTGTTGTGTCCCTATACTTCGCAGAAGGAAAAGAAACAACTTGGATCTAGACAATGCCTCCAGAAACACGTCCGTCCCTGAACAAAATGAGGTCTGTTACCGCTAGGACTCAAATAGCTCGACCCCTTTGAGGAAATGGTCCTTACACCCTATTTATCATCTTGTGTCTGAGTACCCCTCTGTCCCCCCAGAGCAATTCAGGCACCGTGTATAACAGCATGCACATCGCTCCTGACAGCGTGTGGAAGACAGGCTCATTGTTTGAGGAGGGAAGGCAGATTTTATCGTCTGGCAAATGCCAGAATGCAAAGGTGACCTGGGGGGTTCGGCGTGGGCTCGGAGGGGTGCTTCTGGCTTTTGAGAGGTTGTGATTCTCCTCTGGCCCTTTTTCTCCTGTTCTGAGGGCTTGAGGCCCTCAAAATCAGAAAGCACAGTTACGAGTTATTTAAAAGTTGTCTGTTGCGTGCTGTTTGCATTTATATATGTGTATGTAAATGCCACGGTAT
Organism: Rynchops niger; assembly: GCA_013400035.1. Taxonomy (NCBI): domain Eukaryota; kingdom Metazoa; phylum Chordata; class Aves; order Charadriiformes; family Laridae; genus Rynchops; species Rynchops niger. Next base: position 571,071 of record VXBH01001456.1, on the reverse strand, counting down.
TGATGGAAACAGGGAAAAGGAAGAAAAATGGAGTGGGGTTTGCTTTTCTGCAGGATTCTTGCAGGGCGGTGAGGGGGATGCCCAGCAGCATGTGCCACCGGTGCCCAGGACCAGGAGACCCGAGGGCTGGGGCCTGTCTCCTCTGGTAGCAGCCCCCGCGCAGCCTGGCACACTGCTTCCCAGCTGGTTTCGGGGTCCTTGGCCACCATTGCTCGCAGCTCTGTGGGAAAACTGTGCTGCATCTGGCCCCGCAATCTGATCGCCGAGCTTGGTGAAGCATCGTGAGCATGTGGCCAAATGTGCTCGTCCCACCCAGAAAAAGGGTATGGAGATGAGAGAAGGAGAGATGCTTAAATATGGGAAGTTGGAAACCCTTTCTGATGGGCCCCGTTTCCTGCTTTTCCACTCAAAAGCAGCGTGCGGGGAAGGGCGCCGCAGTATTTCCCGACAGCTCACTTCTGGTAGCTATAGAAACTTAAAACACAGCCACAGTAACAAAAATACATCTCTTTGCCGGAGCTTCCTTCCCTTGCAGGCCGGGGCTTTTCTCTGACATGAGCCTCCCCAACCTCTCAAGGCCCCAGGGGGGCTCAGCCTGGGGTCTGAAATTTTTTTTGGGCCAGTTATAAATGAGCAGCGTAATTTTTTTTTAGTTGCGGAGGCAAAGCAGGGAATATGTGGGACCAAAGGCATTGACTCGGGGCAGAGTTCCAATCCTAAACATAGCATTTGTGATAGCAACGATAGCAGCACGGCTAGGAGTTTGCTACCCAACGGATGGATATATTGAAGCAGAAAGGCTGCCGGGAGGGTAGGGATGCTGGAGAGCGGCGGATGCCAGGAGCAGCTTGTTGGCAGAGTCCTGGTGGCACCCTCCTGCCTGCAGGCCTGCAGGTCTGGGCTCTGGCTCGTATCCGTGCAGCTCCGTGCCACATCCATGGGCATACGAATGGCTTCAGGCTTTGATGCACACCATGGGGCTCGGCCACCTGCCGGGACGAGGTGGGGATCCCTTCATCATGCCTGATGGGCTGAGATGTCTGCTGAGATGATTAGCAAGTACACAGGTGGAGGAGAAGGTTTTGTTTTTTTTTTTTTTTTTGTTTGTTTTTTTTTCTGGTCTCTGGCTTTTTAGGAAATGTGTGCTCATTGCAGGCAGGGTGGTGAGCGGCAGAACCTCCGGAGACATGCATCCCAACGCACGTTTACACGCTCAGATGTGCTCTACTGCTCAGCAACCCAGTGTTGTCCCAGATTAGGGACAACATGGGGCAGAGAGACACCTGAGAAGTGCCAAGCGAACAACATATTTAATTGTTT
>VXBH01001456.1:520188-561279 GCA_013400035.1 Rynchops niger | reverse complement strand
AGGATAAAATTGCCTTTGGGTGACAATGTGCCTGGCCTGGGGCAAGGCAGGCAAGTCCTGTGTTTCTTTTGGCTGCTTGTGTATATGTACAGTGTGCATATATCTATCTGTATACATATATATAAAAATACATATTCATACATGCTGAATATGTAAATCTATATGTACGCTGTGTAGCTTTAAGTTCAACAAAAATTCTGGAGTATATGTATGTGCGCCTGTATATATATATATACACACACACACACAGAGACTTTTTTATCTATCTATATATATACACACACATAAGCATATTCCTGAAAAAGGACTTGAAGAAAGAAAGTTTCTCTTGCTTTTGTTCTCATTGATTTCTAATTGTGGATGGTGGATTGCATTTATATGGTTTCCTGTAATCTCTTTTATTCGATACAAATATATCTCTGCGAGAATTCCTTGGAAGAACTGTGGGCAGAAAGCTAATTTAGCTTTCGGTACTGATTCATATTCCTTCCTTGCTGCAGACATAACAGTGATGGGCTTGTAAAAGCCAGTGTTTGCAGAACCCCCCCGCTACCTGTTTCAGGGAGAAGCTCTGGGGCATCTCGTGAGCCCCCGTCTTCCCCCTGTTATCAGCAGGAAGGTGGCTGCAAGAATAGTGCCTGTGTAACAGCCCGGGAATGGGAAACGAGATGCTGCAGCCAAAACTGGAATGAAAGTCCCTTTTTAGCTGCTGAACAGAAGATAGGAGTTAAAATATGCAAGTCTGCGATAGAGCCAGAAAAATGTGTTCTTTGTTAAAATTAACCAGCGAGGGCTGTTCTCCATCCTTCCTCCGCCACCGCCGCAGTAAACACCATGGCTCCTCTCCAAACAGGAGCTGATTTTTGGGTTCACCTCGGGCAAGCTTGGTTCAGCGATGGTTTTTTTCAGAGATATGTTGATGGCTGGACTCGATGATCTGAAAGGTCCCTTCCAACCGAGGCGATTCTATGATTCTATAAGCTTCGACCCTGCTGTCTTGACTCTTGTGTTGGAGGCAGTGGGTGCTACTAGCTGCAAAAACCTGCCTAGCTATCCAGCCTGATGTGTGTGTATATAAATATATATATATATGTATGTATATACATACAAGTTTCTAGCTGCTCTGTTTGCAAAATAAACTTCCACTCTGTGAACTACAAAAAAAAAAAAAAAAATCGACAGTGGGTAAACTTCAAGCCACTTGGAGTGAAGTGATGCTGTCTGTAAAATCAAAATGTTTCCAGAGCTCCCGTTGCTGGCATAGGCATAAGTCACGTCATGAATTACCTGCTTCACTAACACAGCGCTCGTGGCAAATTTACTTTTAGCCAGAATTTGCGGGGAGCCTGGGAGAACAGCCCTGAATATTAACCCATGTTCTACCTCAGTTGCTTTAAAAGAGGAGCATCATTAACTACAAGGTAGCTCATTAAAGCAGGGATGAAAGGAGAGGGCAGCTCCGAGGGAGGGGAATTAACCCAGCAGGGAGCAGGGAGGGAGGGAGATGAAGGGGGATGTAATATCCAATGTGTGAGGCTCCAGGAGCAGATTGGTAAGAAACATTTCCAGGAAGCCCTTAAAATTTTGGGAAATGTTTTTTCTACTCAGGCAGCAGGATTTTCCAGGACAGAGAGATACCTGTCAGTATTTTGGGATAAGCCCTGTGCCACATGGAATCTGCTAATCCAAAAGGGTTTCTTTCAGGCTTTTCACAAACTCTGCTGCTAAACTTCCAGTAGTTATACTGGTTAAACTGGTGGTCTTGTGTAGATACAGAGAAGATAGCTAAGGGTAACATGTCATTTTCCCCTGTTGCGTCCTCAAAGACAAACTCCCTTAAGAAGGTGTCCTGAGTTTTTGGGGCAGGAAAGGAACAAGATCCAGATTTCTCCCCTTGAAACCCTTGCTAATTCCCGGCTCGTTTGGACAGGAGCAGGTGGGCGATTAGAGGATGCAGAAAATGGAGCTGTTGTGACCAAAGTGAACTTTTGGGTTTGTTGCACTGGGTTGTGATACACAGCACAGCTGTTTATACCTCCACTAGGTTCATTCAGCATCATTATCCCTTTACGAATGAGTAGATATTACTGTGTTGCCTCTTAAAAAAAGCAATTACCGCATCTATTGGACAGTACATTAAATGACACCGTTTAATTACAGCCTAATTTATCTCTGAATGAAAAATATTTTAAATTGCTGTACAGTATATTATTCCATTTAATTACACCAAATCTCTGTCCGTTTGCTGCCATGGATGAGCTCAGTTGGCAAGCTGGCCGCACACACCAGCGAGCGCTTTTCTCTCCTCTGCCTGATGAATCAGCTCCAAACGCAGCCCCAGTAGCCTCATTTCTGCCTTTGGTGGCCTTTCCGAGCTTTAGGGCAGGTGAGGTGTTTTCCAGCCATCCCCAGATAACCAGGGCTGAGTTCAGCATCGCTGCTGCTGAGCCCTCCTCAGAAAGCCCCCCACATCCTGGGCTGTGTCACCAGCAGCGTGGCCAGAAGGCTGAGAGAGGGGACTCTGCCCCTCTGCTCCGCTCTGGGGAGATCCCACCTAGAGCACCGTGTCCAGCTCTGGGGTCCTAAGCACAAGAAGGACATCAAAGTGTTCAAGACTTTGGGACTTAGAGCAACCTGGTCTAGTGGGGGTGTCCCTGCCCATGGCAGCAGGGTTGGAACTAGATGATCTTTAAGGTCCTTTCCAACCCAAACCATTGTATGACGCTAAGTTGCATTTCTGCAGGTTCTGGAGCCCTTCGGAAGGCTCATGCCAAATGGGATGCCTCATCCTTAGAAAAGCTCCCAACGTATTTCCATAGTAGGCACTATGGGAGGTCAGCTTTGGGGCTATCATGGGAATCTCAAATCAAGCTGATATAAGGCTCAGGAAGAGGTTGGAACGTCTTTAAGGGATGTGGGATGATATTCCAGCCCTACTGAGGTCAAAGAGGAGTTGATGACCATATCCCCAGGGTTAGGGTTGCTCCTGGGCCTCTGGTGAGGTCTCCAGGGTTAATTTGGTGGGAAGCCAAGCTGAAATCCAACAGTGGTCCATCCTTTTAGTCCTCCTAGCGGAGTTACATCATGCCCCAAAAGTTTACATTTCACGAAATTCCTTGTGTTTTCAGCCACAGAAGCTCAATAAATGAAATAATCATGGGAAGATTTGCCAATTTGGCATAAATTTGGGCAGAAAGAGCTGTTGCCATGAGCCAAGGACAGATAATTCGCAGTCAGTTCTGCTAACCAGTCACAAGAAATGCGCCAGTTTTATGCGTGTGTGACTAATGGACCAGTAAAATAGGGCTTTAAAATAAATAAGTTAGCTGTGCCTCTGGTCATATGCTCTGGGTTTCGGTTGAGTTCTGTCATGTCCCATTTGGCCACGCCAGGTTTGAAGCCAGTGGCAGGAGGGTGCATGAGAAAGCGGGGTGGTGTACTGGCTGCAGTGCAGCAAAATTATTGTGGAGTTTAAGAAAACCCTTCTTAATATCACAAAAGAGAGAGAGAGAGAAGATTAAATTATTAAATTGAATTTATAATGCTGTTTCTGGCAAGGCCTGCTGTCTGAAAGGGCAGACACGGATGTGATTATGGGCTGCCGTCGGATAATGCTGCCTATCCAAATGTCCCCATTGCTGCTTGGGTTCATGGCAGACCCTCGGCTCTTCTCCTTTAGCCCAGCAGAAGAGGAAAGTGCCCGCTAAGCACTTTTCCATCAGGTTTAAGAGCTGGCAGCGGTGCTAAGTGCCCTAACGTGTTTGCGACTGCCGTCCTGTTTGCACAGAGCTGTGGGAAGCGGGAGAGAGGATTTCATGGCTTTGGGAATACAAAGGGCAAACACTGTTGAAACAATAACACTTTTGTGCAGCAAACCAGAAGATATACAGCTGCCCGCTGGAAGCTTTTTAAATATACGGTGGGCATTAAACATACAGTCACAGTCTTGCAAAATGCAGTGCCAGAGGGAGGTTATTTCTATTATTCTTATTTTCTGTGACATTGGCATCTTCTGAGCAGCCTGGAATTGGGCAAGAGGTTTAGGGAAGGCTGGTAAATGGATGCAGGCAGCGTTCCTGCTGCTTTTGCTGCAAGCTACAAACCTCCCCGTGTTAAAGATGTTTTCCTCAAACACAGATGCCATCACTGCTTCATCCCAGGGATATGAAATATTCGGGCATCATGTTGCAAAGGGGAGGAAAAACCCCTTTCCTGGGTGTCCTCCGTCTCCGTGGCAGTGCAAGCCCTGGCTCTAGAGCATGGATTTGAGCACATACTGGAGTCCTGGTGGTTTCAGTGCTCAAGCGCTTTGCTGAACAGATTTGCCTTAAATATATGTTTAAGGTTAGGTATTTTACCGCCTGGGACCTGGCACTAACAGACACATCAGCACCTGACAAAGGGTTTTTCTCACCAGGATCTCACAGCGCCTTGCAATACGGGAACGAGGCACTGATTTGCTTCTAGTGGAAGGTGAAGAAAGGAAGAAAAAAGGAAAGGGAAAGAAAAATTTAAAAAAGAAAAAAGGAAAAGAAAAAAGGAAAAGGAAAAGGAGGAGAAGGAGAAGGAGGAGGAAAAAGAAGGAGGAGGAGAAAAAAAAGAAAAATAAGAAGAAGGAAGAAAAAGAAGAAGAAAGAGAGAGAAAAGGAAGACTGATGGCCTTTTGCATGATGCCTTCATGGTTAGTTGGTAGGTATGAAAGATGTGAGTGATGGGAAGATCAGACCTAAACCTTTAGGGCTCATTTGCCCTTAAAAAACAACCGGGAGTTGTGGTCAGATGTGAACTACGAGCCCTGAAGCTACTTAGTTCACACTCAGGGCTAGTCAGGAACAGCCTGGAAATGCTCTCCTGGACCTCAAATCCTTCTCTAGCTGCGGGGAAGATGTTGCCCAGCTCCAATACCAGGCTGTGACATCTCTGAACTCCCCACCAAGTGGGTTTCCTCGCAAAGAAAAATCTGTTTTCTTTCTTTATTAAGCAACATTGTTCCTTTTTCTTCAGCCTTGCCATTTCTTTTTCATTATGGCTGGGAAAAGGGAAGAGAACTATAGACGCGGGAGCAACCTGACAGCATTCCGCTTGGTGGGGAATCTGGGGCAGTGTTTTGCTCTTAGATCTGTACTGCAACTCTCATCTTTATTAGAGAGGTTGACAACTGGGTTTATTTCTCTGTGCGATAAATCTACTGTAGTAAAAGGCTGTTCCCAGCTGATAATGGCTGGCATATGGGAGTATACACATACATAAGCAAAACAGCAGTACCCCCAACAGAAACTGTCAGCAGGCTGGGCAGAAATTCTTCTATTTTAATGGTGTGTGAAACGTCACGTGAAATGCATTCGCTCGTAAAAATCACGGCCAATGTTAATTTCAAATGAACTCTTTAATTAAGAATTTTTTCTTTAGTCTAAAACGTTTATTTGGTCCTGGAAAAGCAAAAACTAAAAAGCCAACACAGCCAATCTGAGCAAGATGAAACAAGAGTATTGGAGAACTGGGGGAGGGGGAAGGAAGAGATAATTTAGGTTGTAAAATGCTAATTAGCTCCTGGGATTGCAAAACCATTTGTTTGGGGGTTTTTTGGCCACAGAGACACTTTCTGTGAACACATACCACTGTGTTTGAACTGTGGGAGATGAGGCCAGGTGCCGAGGAGGTGCCTGGGGAGGAGATGGGGCAGGATGAGCCCTTTGCTCCCCGAGGTGCGGAGACAAAGCTGTCTCAGCTGTAACGTGTCTCTCAAAGCAGGTTAAACCTCCTGCTCTTTATTACCCTGTGATCTATTGGAAGGTGCTGGCATTTGCCCATTTGTTCTGCATTTGGCTGGCGTGGTTCGCGTTGGCACCAGCGATGGGAGGGGAGCAGGGCTGGGAAGTCGCACCGTGTCCTCCCCTCCTTCCCTCTTGCTGTGAACTTTTTTCTCCTTCTGGCTGCAAATCTAATAAACCACCAACCCCGTGCATTTTGCAGAGCCTTTAATTTAAAATACTATCCCTAAATCCGGCCAGCTTTATTTTGCCATGGATGTTTTCTTAGTTATATTCACCTCTTTTGCATCTCTGCTCTGAATCCCTTTAGACCCAGAGTCAGGGTTTGCTTTAGTGACCAAATCTGCCCTCTCCCTCCTGCCTTCCTACTCCTTCCTTGCATGAGATCTTCCACACAGCCACAGAAATGTGCTATATGTTGCCTATGTACCATATATTGTCTGCTATATGTGGTCTGTGTGCTATATATTGTCTATGTGCTATAACTGGTCTATGTGCTACATAGCCATATGTTAGTGTTCCAAAAACACTTGCATACAGTAATTGTTATATGTACTTTTTGCATAGAGTCATCCAAGTTTGCTTTATTTTACGAAGCCAGCTCCCTAAGCCCATCTTTCAGGGACACCCCAGCCTGCAGGCGGGAGGGTTGTTTTCCCGAGGTAAACACTCTAATATCCACACTGGCTCCTGCTCAGAACGTATTAGCCTATGGATTACATGTAAAGCAACGCATTGTGCAATGCAGCCTGGATTACAGCCCGATAAACTCTGTGTAAGCGCGAAGCTTTGCAAAGCCGAAGCCGTCTTTAGCAGCTCTTGAGTGATAGTTACCGATGTCAGGCTGCTCCCACATGGAGGTGTTTAAAGGCTCAAGCCCTGTGGTATTTAGCTTTCTATTTCAAATAACCTGGGGAGCTGAGCCTCTCCCAGGGGGGACACCTTGGTACGGGGTACCCATAACCCAGGGGGAGGCCTTTGCAAGGTTTCAGCTCATGGGCCACATCCCGGTGGGGATGGAGCGGGTGTGCGTCCCCGCCGCGGGGTGCGATGCCTTTTTGCAGCATCCTCTTGTCCTTGGTGATTCCTCGCTCCACTCAAATGCTGTCTGCCTGACCCAGAATTACACAGCTGGGGAGAGGTCTGCCGTAAGGTTATGATGTCCCCGTGACCTTTTATTTCTTCTTTTCCCCCAATCCAGCGACACTTTCTGCTTTTTTCCCTGGAGCTATAATAGCACCGTCCTTTGCCTTTTTGGAGTATCATGCTAATTGGGTTGGAACGGAGGCTTTCATTACCGAAAGCAATAGCTCGCAAACAGAGTGGCACCAATTATTTTTCTACTGAACACAGAATTATTTAATCTGGGGCTGGATTTTGAAGCCAGCTGTAGAGGGAGACGGGGATGCCCCACAAGCCCAGCCGTAGGGACATGGGGCTGCTGACGATTATCTGGGAAAGGGGCACAGGCAGGGTATCCCCTGCTTTTCAGGTGGGTTTTGGGGGGCTGAGGAGGTGTCAGGTCTGCCAAAAGGTGTCCCACTACAGAAGCCAGCCAATGCCAGGATCTCCCAGGGCCGAGGTTTAGCCGGTTTGGAGCGGCGTGTGTCTGTCGTGGAAAATGAGAGAACCTAGGACTGCAACGGTCATTCATAATGAGAGAGCTGGGGGGGAAATTAATCTTGCTGCTTTCAAGGTTAAGCTTAATTAACCTCCCACTATTAGACGCCAGGATGAAACCTCGCAGCAGGGACAGAGCACCCGAGGACTGCCAGTTTCCATCCCTTGGAGCACCGGGGATTTTTTCCAGCCTTACCCAGGCGATTCAGCGACGTGCCTGCCCAGTCAGCCCAGCAGCACTCGGGATCCCTGTCCTTCCCTTCCCGAGCTGGGACCAAAGGATGCAAATACCGATGAATATAGGAAAAGCAAAATTTCCTATGTGAGAGGGGGGAATTTGGGGTTGCCACCACCTCTCCATGTTTGCCACAGCCAAGCAGAAGCTGCAGAACAGATGCAGTAAAATATGCTTGGTCTGGGGGAAATACTGCTCCAAGCTGTTGTAGGGTGTTAGGGCCATCCAAAGCCAGGCTGTGCAATAGGGATAGAAACCTTGGGGCTGTGCAGTGCCTGCAGAGCGAGACCTTTTCTAATCCCTGCCCTCCATGCAGCTAATGCAGGAGATTAAGGGAGTGAGGACAGATGCTCCGCTCTCGCAGAAGCACCCGGCTCGGCTGCCGCGCCACGCGTCGGGTTTTGTCCTCCCAGAGAGCTGCTGTTGAAGAGGAGGAGAGAGGGAAAGCAGCAAGGAATCACCTCGGATTAATCAAATATGAGCACACACGTCCGCGGGGATCAGATCAGCCCCACACGGGAACACGGGCACTGCTGCGCCAGATTCAGCCCCCATCCATCTCCTTCAGCGTCTTGTACCAATACTGGCCAGGGCCAGATGTTTCTGGGGAAGGTGTAAGAAAGTCCCAGAGCAGTCAGAAACCCCCCCAGTATTTTCTCTCCTGTCTCTCTCTGCCCTATTTCTCTGCCACGCAAAGGGAACTGCGGTGGCTGTGTTGCTCTGGGCTGCAGGACGGGCTCTGTGTGCTCGGGGGTTACTTTATTTCTCTTTTTCTTTTTTTTTTTTTGGTTGGGTTGCTATTCGTCACCATGCAACTGGCAGAAAATGCTGCATTTGTGGCTGGCGGCTGCAACGTGACCCATGACACCCTGCCAAAAGGCACTGGGGACATGGTGGGGACAGCGGGCTCCAAGGCTGTGCCCTGGGCTATGCCGCTCGCTCCAGGGGACACCGCAGTGTCCCAGCCCCTCGTCCAGCAGCACAGACACCGACTTACAAAGTCCAGCCAGCTCAGGGAGGGGAGCAAGGCAGGGGCTGGAAACACTTTGTGGCATTTCGTTTTGTATTTGAAGTTGTCCCTGTCCCCCGGCAGCTCATTCTCAGCATGTTCAGTCGCTTTGCTTCCTTCTCCCGGCACTAAGCTCACTGCAGGCAGAGGCACGGCCCCTGCTCCATCCCCAGCCATGGTCCAGAGGACATGGGACATGGATTTTTCTGAGCTGTTCCCTCCAGGAAAGGTAAACGGTGGGCGAAGCCCAGGAGGGGTTGGGTGGGGACAGGCGCTGGGTCCCTGACACGTGTCCCTGCCTCAGTGGATAACTTCCCCACCTCCCGAGCCTTGGGGCAGGACCTTGTCTTCACCTGCCCCTGCTCTCACCTTATTGCCCTCTGTGACACCTGTGTCCTGTTGTTCTTTGCAGGGCGAAGGGCTGGTGCCCCCCATGCTGCTGCAGACACATCTTGTGTTGAGCCCCCACAAGTGCAGCTGTGCTGCAGAGAGGCTGATTTTTTAATTATTTTTTTTTTTGCTCTAGAAATAAGGCCCATCTTTTCTTAGATCTGCAAGGCTAATTGAGCAGAGGAATTGATTACCATGGGCATGAAAAATTTCTTATCTCTTTAAATCCATAAAAGACTTGCGCTGGTTTAGTTCAAAATTCCTGTAAAGTGCCGGTGGTGTGTTCTGCCGGAGAGCAGATGTTCATGCAGTCCATTCCCTTGGGAAACACCATATCCAGGGAGCGATGCCCCGTTGCCTCATGTTTCTTCAGAGGGGAGCTGTGATTTTCGTCTCAGGCGTTCCCATGTTGCTCCAGCCAGCAGGGCTTTTCACCAGACCATGAGGCAGCTTGTTTTTCACTGGGGATGGGGCTGATGCAGGTACATCTCAGCTTACCAATGTTGTTCACCCTTGGTTTGCCGCGACCCACTGGCCTGAGATGCACGGGACTTGTCAATCCTAAACACACTGAAAGCGATGAGGTACACTTGGCGTAAGGAAACTTGTGACAGCAAAAGACCATGGTGCTTCTTATCTAATATCATGGAATACTGTGGGTTGGAAGGGACCTTAAAGACCATCTTGTTCCACCCCCCTGCCCTGGGCAGGGACACCTCCCACCAGACCAGGCTGCTCAAAGCCCCGTCCAACCTGGCCTTGAACGCCTCCAGGGATGGGGCATCCACAGCTTCTCTGGGAAACCTGGGCCAGGGGCTCACCACCCTCAGCATAAAAAATTTCTTCCTTATATCCAGTCTAAAACTTCCCTCTTTTAGTTTAAAACCATTCCTCCTTGTCCTATGGCTCCCCTCCCTGATCCAGAGTCCCTCCCCAGCTTTCCTGAAGCCCCTTTAGGGACTGGAAGGGGCTCTAAATTCTCCCTGGAGCCTTCTCTTCTCCAGGCTGAACCCCCCCAACTCTCTCAGCCTGTCCTCACAGCAGAGGGGCTCCGGCCCTCCCAGCATCTCCGTGGCCTCCTCTGGCCCCACTCCAACAGGTCTATGTCCTTTATATATAGATATATATATATAAAATTATATTTAAAATATTATAATATATTATATTATTTTATATATAAAATGTATTTTAAAGATATGTATGTATTTTAATGTATGAGTTCAACATTTTTCAAATGTATTTTAACCTGTGCAAAGTGTCTGAGCTCCAGGAGGAAATACGATGAGAGGTGCCATCCCCTGATGCATTCGACCAGCTCTGACGTTTGAACTCTGCCCTTTTCGGTGAACCTCAGCATCCCTGGCTGCCACGCATGTCTGCAGACTCACAGAGAGTATCACAGGCATCAAGCATTATGGTTTCAAGCCAGGTTTTGGGAGACTTGGTGTGTTTGTGACGAATCCCGGGCCATTAGCGATTGCTTCATCTATTCCCCCCCCCCAGGATACTACCAACAGCCTAAATGGATGCTTTCTGTATCTTTTTTATGTATCCTTCCGTGTGGGCAGGACCATGTAGTGAGCAATCTGTGCGCTCCAAACAAGATAATGTGATGATACAGTGGGACCCCTGCTTGGCTGGAGATTGCCAGATAATATATGGTATTCTGGTGAGATAATAACCCGAAACAGAGTGAGTATTTCTCCCTGCAGCGTTTACATCAAATACTTAAGGTGGTCCTTTGTGGACAGAGAAGTCAGAGGTGGTATCATCTGACTGGAGAACAGAAAATACTTGAAAACGGGGAAAAAAAAAAGAGCTAGTCATTGAGATGATTTTATTTTCTTGAGCTTGCAAGGCTGGGAGGCTGTGGAATGAAAGGGGATGGAGGGAATAATTGGAGTTATAAAGCGTGGGCAGCAAGCTCGCTGCTGGGTGAGTTAATGAGCTATATGAAAATTAAATCCCTGGCCGGAGAACCCTGTGTGAAGAGGCTCTCCCTTGTGTTTGTTCTCAGTGGCTGTCAGCAGGTACTAGAAAAAGGGATGCACGATGGCATGGGTTTCACTGTAGATGGTGCCAGGCCAACCCGCTGTCAGACGGTTTCTTTCTTTGAAAGGCAGGGAACTTTGTAGGCAAAGAAAATATGGTGGCTGTGGTCTGCCTGCCTTCCCGAAAGCATCGCCCGTGTGCTGAGAGGAGATTGCAGCGGGAGCTGAAAGGTCCATGTCGTTATTGTGGAGTGGGGAAGGGCTGGGAAAGCAAGAGGATGGGCTAGAGGTGGTATAAAATAGGGGAAGATGCCATATTGCAAAGGGTAAGCACATGAATTGGGGGGATGGAGCAGATTTTCCGCTACACTCAGGGCTCATGAGTGTGAATTGGAAGGAGAAAGACCTCAAAGCATTTGACCTCGGTGCATTTGCTGCGTTCAATTTATGTGCGATGCTGCTGGGGAAAAGGAAAATATGACCCTAAAGTGTCATCAGCAAAATAGATACGAGGAAATATTTAAGTGCCCTGTGAGACGCTGGGGAAACCTCTTTGGGAGTATGCTGTGGGGTTCTGGTCTTTGCCCCAAAAAGGCTGAGTTTAAATTGCAGCAGGTGCTGCAAAGGGTCGCTGGGGAGAAGGGGCCTATTTTAGGCAAGACCATGAAAAATATCCTCTGTGTTTGGCCCCAGAGGTTGGGAAAGGACGTGATGCCTGTCTATAAATACAGCGGGAATGTAAACACCAGGGAGGGAAGCAATCTGATTTAACTCGAAGGGCGATGTCAGCAGAAAAACAAATCGCTCTGAACTGGGCAGGAATAAATCTGTGAGGAGATAGGCTCACAATTATAGGATCCTGGAATGACTGGGGCTAATGGGATTGTTGGGGGTGAAAGACCTGAAAATGAATTTTGAGGCAGAGCTTGTTAAACTGATGAAAAATCTGACAGGGTCGTTCCTGGCGGCAGCAAACTGGGGGCTGAGCTGGGAAATCCCTTTCGGTGCATATTACTGTGAGCTCCCTGACTTTGCATCCACAGCATCCTGGTGACCCGGAGCTCATGGTGATATTAATAGTGACTATTAATAGCATCACATGATTTTAAAATACTTTTTTTTCCATGCCTAAACCATGAAAAAAAAAATAAATTTTAGAATATCTAAAAATACTTCCTTGGACCAGACTGGAGCCAGCTCCTTTCAGCTGGGCTGGGGGGCTGAGCTGTGCCCTGGTGATGCTGGGAGATCCCAGGGCTGATTTTAGGAGCACACAGAGGGTGATAAAACCAGTATGGCTTCAACTGGTGAGGCAGGCATGGACTGGAGGGTTTGGTGGGGTGTGGACATTGCAAAAGTGTGGCGAGCAGGCTGCGTCATGCCCTGCCCTGGGGACAGGGGAGGCAGAGGGAGCTTGGAGGGACCGGGATGAAGGATGCCTGTGGTGGGGGATGCTCAGATCTGCCTAAGAGAAGGACGAGTAGGGGAGTGCGGGCACAGCAAAACCGCTCTGGGCTGCTGTGTGCTGCTCCTGTTATGGGAACCACATTATTGCATTAGTGCTTTATAAAACAGCAGCCCAGAAATGGGGGAAAATTGACTTTTTTGACCTTCCCCCCCCCAGTTAGTTTGAATAATTCCCGCAAGCTGAGAGCCTCCAGACAGATGAATCGTCAAGTCCTCTTGGTGCTTTTCGGGATAGGCCCTTGCAGGGACCTTCATGGGCTTCTAGCCACACTCGGGATTTTGGAAAGGGTCATGCGAGGGAAGTGGGAGAGGCTTCCCCGGGGGGAAAGGGTGTTTGTTCCACAGCAGGAACAGACCTAGGAATGATTTTCCTATTTTTTTCCCCTAGGCATTTCAGTTTTGTTAATTGGACGAAGCTTGCAGATCTGTTAATTTGTTGGACTGGAATATGCTTAACCTCGTGATGAGGGTGTTTGAATAAAATGTTCGGCAGGCTGTGCTGTTTTGGACACAAAGGGGTTTGCTAAAGCTTATGCGGGGTCACAGTGACCTAATTACGATTTAAGGGAAATGCTGGTTCTGTAAATGGGATGGGTTTCAGATAAAGGAAGGAGGTACCTGGAACGTGCTGTCAGGTGTAGGATATAGCATTAAATGAGCATGCAAATTAGATGGCTCTCATTATAAAAGGGCAAGTTTGATGAACAGTTCCTAAGAGCTTTCCCCAGAATGATGCCTTTGACTTCTGCCGTTTGCCTTATTACGGCAGGACGAGGAGGCTGGGCGGGCGGGCGGGATAATGAACTGCTGATAACGCTGCGCCTTGGAAGAGCACGGCTTTGATGCCGGCAATAAAGAGCGATCATTTTGCCTCTGTGCCAGTAAATCTCTGCATCGTCACAAAGTTTAGTCTGGCGGCTCAGGAATGTGGCAAAAGCCACCATCAGGCCCTGGGGAGCTGGGGTTTGTTTGAAACAAAATGTCAATGTGGAGTTGGTGAAGGTTTTTGACAGGTCTTGTGCCTTGTGTCCTGCTGGGGCTGGTGTGGGCAGGTGAATCTCCCCTGGGTGTATTTACAGTCAGAGTCAAGACCGCATGAGAAGTTCCACCCAGCACCTCCCCAAATTCTCCCCAGGAACACCCCAGCGCCCAGTGCCCAGGTGGAGAACAAGTCTCCCTGCACTTGGATAAGCCCTGGGGATGAAGCAGCTGTTTTTTTCCTGCCTAAAATAATCTTCACTATTAAACCTCAAGCCCTAGACCTTCTCAGCCTGATGGGATCACTTCAGAAGTGTAAGATGATTCCCCTTGAGCTTCCTACTTGCTGGAACAACTGGGTTTCAGCTCAGTCTGTGTGTGCTCTTTTGTGGAAGCAAAATCCCATTTATCTTTTCTGAACGCCAACAGTTGGGTGATCAGAGATGTCCATTACATTTAGGTTACAGCAATTCCCACACGCAGGGGATAGATTTTGCTGAATAAGGTGGTTTTTGTTACTAGTCCTGAAACTGAAGATGAAAAGCCTGCTTCTCACCAGCCGTATTCCTGGCTTCAGTGGCCACCTCCTTTGGTTTATCAGAAATGCGCTAACAGACAGGAGAGCTCTGGGGGCTAACTGAGTGAATCTGTCTTTAGGGATCTGTGCTGGATCCACCAAGTGAGGCTGCAAAGGGTTTCTTTAACTCCTCTGCCCTGCTGGAAGAGGTATTAGCTCTGAGACACATCTCCAGCCAAATGTCCCCAAGTGATGTAGATGTTCCTGGTTCTCCTGGATAAGTTTTCCCTGGGACAAGGAGACTGATACCTTGAGCACTTGTGGGTATGTCAGACCCAAAGCATTTTCCTTTTGAACTCTTGTTCTTTTGGACCAGAAATGAAAAGCTGTCCCACACATGCTCCCTGCTGCTTTCCTTCACCTCTCCTGCACCCTTGATCTTTAGCTGGGGGTTTGTCAGGGCCAGGACTACCCCTCGCGGTGTGTCTCTGCAGGTTTGGGCAATGAGGTCCCGGTGGTGGTGACATCCCTCAGCAGGAATCCAAATTCCCTTAAACTGGAAACTACATGAATAAACCCTTAAATTGCAGCAGACCCTACACTGCTTTCCTGACTCCTCCAACAGCCGTTAGCAAGCCCTGTAATTGTCACCGTAATTATAGGGGACTTGAAAACCCTGAGCCCTGCCAGAAACATAACTTAATCTTTTCTGAGATGTTGCTTTTGAGGGCTGAGCATGGGGATTTGCTCTTCTCACGCTGGCGGGGGACCAACCCTGAGCGCAGGACTGGTGGGGAGGGTCTGGGGGCTGCTGCACACCCCTGGCACCTAACGAAGAGCTCAGGTAAGGGTAGCACGTAAGCTTGTTACAGGGACTTATTCACCAGATGGACGAGCCGACCCCAGGTAGATCTTATTTTTCATTAATATGCCATTAGCCTTATTTGTGTGCCCTGCTCACCTCCCCAGATCGTGTTCCTTCCCCCGTCTGGTGGAGGGATTGTATTTCCAGCTCAGCCTGTCCTTGGCATCGTGTTGCCACCGTTCCTCACCTCTCCAGCCGAAAACAAGCATTGAGGGAGCTCGGACTGACTGGCTACGGCCATGCCAGCCTGCCCGGGGCTTGGGAGAGGTCCCGAATGTGGCACTGGGTGACAGTCCCAAGGCGATGGGAAAAGACACTGGTCCCAGTGTGGGACCATGGCTCTGCCATCCCCTCACTGGCTGTGGGCATGAGCAGCCCTGGGTGATGTGTCATGGGGTGAGAGGGACTCTGCACCGGCAGGGACACCTCCTCCTCACTTCCCCTGCAGCCGAAATGGAGAGGTGACAAGCAGAGAGTTGAAAACCATCATTAAAAATGAATTAACTACATTGGCCATAGAGGTAGGAGATGTCCCATCGCTGGAAACGTTCCAGGCCAGGTTGGACGGGGCTCTGAGCAACCTGATCTAGTTGAAGATGTCCCTGTTTGTTGCAGGGGTGGTTGGATTAGATGGGCTTTAAAGGTCTCTTCCCACCCAAACCATTCTGTGATTCTATGATTTGACTGCAAGAGACGCCCAAGGTTTCCATGGCTTCTCCAGCCGTGCTCTCCTAGCATGACAAAAATTCTTGTGAGCTTTGCGATATTGGGGTGAGGACGGCTGGGTTACACAGAACACCTCGACCTATGGCACAGGGGAGGGCGATTTGGGGCCGGGAACCTGCTGGGTTCATCTGTAGCATCTATCAAACACCTCAGAAAAACTGAAGCCTGGCAAAATCCCCCCTCTTGTGACATTCTTTCTTAAATGTTTTCTGTCAGTACATTTTGTTCTCCATTTTCCTCAGTACGTACTGAAGTGGGAGATTTTATAATGATTCACAGTGTTCTGCCGAGCGGCTTGAAGCAGCAACCGGGGAGTCTGTTAAATAGGCATCCAGCCCGGAATATTTTGTACACTATCTAAATGCAGTGCTGTAATTAAAAGACATACTTGAAATAAATGACAGAGGGCTTGGGGTTGGGTGGGGATTTTTTTCCCCCCTTTTTTTTTTATCCCCAAGGGAGATGGAAAGGGGGAGTTGAAGTTGCACTGAAGTATCAAAAGGCTCAACAAGCATATTTGAAAAAATAGTAGCCAACAATGCGGGCCGATGCAATTACTTTCAAATGCTAGATGTTCAGTTATCACCCAGGGAACTTTCTGTCTGATTAAAAATAATTATTGCTGGCGTTAAATCTGTTTAGAATTACTCGGCGCAATTCATCTCCTCTTGCACACCACTACCATATGCCTCGTTTGTTGAGTGGAAAAATGTCTCTTTCGTTTGGATAAATAATGCTTTGTAAATATTTAGAGATGAATGTTCTGGATCAGTGAGCGGCTATTTTTTTCTGGTGATAAATATGTGCAAATGAGCTTGGTTTTGGCGGCGGCTGGGTTTGAGGCAGGCGCTATATGGGGCCAGATTAATCCCTATGTAGTTGCGCAGGGGCCATGCCAGGATGACTTACTACGGGGATGGCAGAAGGGGCATTGCTGTTGCCCAGCAAGTGGGGTGAAAGCAACTCTTTTAAGATTTTAAGTCTATTAAGAGCAGTATCTGCAATGCCTTGTGGCCAGCCGTGGCCACAGGTATGTGGATATTTGGCAAATGCTGTGAATTTCTCTTCTTCCCACCGCCGAAGTCGCATGGAGAGCGGACAAGGGCACAAGAGCTGGATCCTGCATCATGTCTAGATCTGACCTTGCTCCCCAATGTCTGGAAGAAGGCGCCGCACGAGGAGGGGGACACACAAACCCCTCAGCATGCTCCGGACTCCCTGCCTGCCATGTCGCAGGCTCATGGGGCTGGATGGGACTGTGGGTTCTTGCTCCTGAACCCCTGTGACAGGAAGGGAGCTGAGGCTTTGCATCTTTCCCCTTTTACACATCAAAACCGCCCAGCTCAGTGCCAAAGAACACATTTGCTGAGGACATATAACCACCACTACAGCTGCTCTGGCTGGGTCGTGGTGATTCACAGAAAGGGAATACAGCGAGGGCTGTCAGAGGGTGCATGAAGTATTTAAAGAAATATGGTTTTCACATGTAGTGCTTTGTCCAGAGGCTTTAAATGGGATGAAAACTCTCCCACCAGTAAGACAATGGGCTTTGCAAAGGGTGGGAGTTCAGCCGAACACATCCCTCCACTCCTGAGATGCTTCCCAAGGAGCGGGGGTCTCAGACAGCACATCCAAAAGATGAATTTCTTTCCCTTGGGATATGCATAGCAGAGGAGATGCAAGTCCCAAGCTTGCTGGTCATCTTTGCTGAGGTCCTGCCACCTCTTCCTCTCCGTCTCCTCTTTCTTCCAGGCAAATTAAAACCGGCAGGAGATCTCAGTCCTGTCTGACTCGGGCTAACTGTCTCAGCAAACACTTTTTGGATGTATATTTGCTTTGCATTCGATTAAAACACGAAGGCAAACAATGGGCATTAATGAATTCATTCCTTTATGATGACAATACGCTTTCGAGTCCTCCAATTGATTTGCCGAGCAAGCTGATAAAAAGAGCAAACCTTGCATTATTTACCACCCTGCGTCTAAATGTAATGTCTGAATCAACAGAGCTTGTTTGCTTTTTAAAATTCAAATGAGGATGACAATAATCTCCTTTCCAGGGGGCTGGCAGTCCCCTGCAGGAGGGGTTTCACCCACCTGCCTCAAAAAGATGTCACGGCTTGAGGCCAGCTTGAAGGACCTGGGATAACTCGTATTTCCCCGAGCTCCAAGGTCCGCACTAACGCACACGGGACAGGCGCAGGGTCAAGTTGCGAAAGCTCGAAACCAGAGCAAAAAGGCTTTTTGACAGTCAGCTGAGTCATCAGCTCCTCGCGGTTAATTAGACATAGTTTCTAATTAAAGTCATTATTTACCTTGGAAAGCAGGGAGGCTGGGCTGCTCCAGCCCTCGTTGGGTGCAGAGCTTGGATTTGCCATGTTTCCTGGGGACGCCGAGAGGGAGGATGGGTGGGAAACGGAGGTACGTGGATCCTCTAGGTGTCTGGAGGCAAAGAAAAAAAAGAAATGAAGGAATATGGGCCGCTGGGGGGTCAGTGTCACCTCTGGTTCTCCAGGGTTTCTTCCACACTGTCCCACATGCAGCTTCAGCTGTGGGATGGAGGGGGATGAGCAATGGGAAGCCGGATGACTGTAGGCTGGATCAAAACTACCCCTATGCAGGTTAACAAAAAAAATGTAAAATAAAATAAAGAGGATTAAAGGAATTCCTTTCTCTCTCTGGAAGATGGAGACCGCAGGCCGTGCTCGTTCCAAGAGCAGATGGACCAAACGCATCCTCTCCTTTCCGCTCCAAAATGCAGCAGCATGTTCAAGCCTTGACCAACGAGGCCATCACAAAAGCAATTCAAAACCTTGATTTAAAACAGCTTGTTTAAATATTTTCATGCTCCCTGTGGTTAGATTCCAGGCTTTTGGTCCCTGATTACTTTAGCCTGGAAAAAAAAGCGATACGTCAGAGGGCGAAAAGAAAGGTCTGATTCATTGATGAGGGCACGGCACTGCTGAACACAGGGTGCTACAGTTTCCCCAGGAATGCTTTCGGGTCTTAAAATGCCCTGTAGTAAATAGAAACAACTGAAGGTTGCCAAGGAGCGGGGGAGATAATTTTTCCCAACCTAACGAGTTACAGGATGCTGTTTGGGTGAGCGGTGATACTCCCTGGCTCCCATTAGCAATCAGTTGTGGTTGCTAACGAACAGCCCTTTTTGGATTATTTTTGTTGAGGATCCTGAAGGGACTCTGGATTTCCTGGGCACCCTCTTTCCCACATGCCCTGCAGGGGCTGGGAGGACCATTCCCATCTTGTTTCTCCCCCTGAAGTGGCGGCTCTGAGGCCAGAGGGTCTCTGGGGGCTCCATGATCAGCTCGAGCCTCACCCACAAATTATTTATGGTCATTACTGGCTTCCTGCTGCAGCCAGCTCCTGGAATCTTTGGGGCATCTGGTGCCATGGAGATGCTCAGCAAGAAAAAACCTCCCAGTGCATTTGTCTTGATGTCCAGACCTTATTCTTCCTGCAGCCAGGGGTGTTCTTGCAAGAGCCCCTTCAAAAGCCACAAACTCTGATGTCCGGGGAAGAGACTGGGAGATCTCCCTCATACCCTACATCTGACGGACATTTGTGTCCTTCTCCCCTTTCCTTGGTGACATCAGGCCTGGCTGAAAGCCCATCACGGCCATGAGTATCTCTCCAGGCCATAGACCAGGCACAGGATCAATGTTTTTTGCAGAAGATGATTTTTAGGAGGAAGGAGGCAGCTGATGGCAGCGTGCGCCCTTTCCAAACAAAGATAAACAAGGGTGCCCCAAATAGCTCCGTTCTTGCTGGCAAGGGGTATTTTTAACTAGCAACACGACACAAAAATAACACAGTCAGCTGGAAAAAAAAGGAACGGCTGCTTTGCAGGGAAAGGAGCTTGCTGTGTTTCATGGGGAAAGCAAGAAGCACCTTTTCTGCAGCCCTCTCCCAGCTCTCCATTAGCCGCGCCATTCCCAGGAGGTGTCACCCATGGTGTTTGGATGAACATGGTGGATGTTTTTAAATGGCTGCTATAAAGTGATCAAAGTTGAAAGGTCAGGCTTGAGTAAAAACAGCTCCCAGGAGCCTGCTTTTATACCCTGGCCATGCCCTAAACTGAGAAAAAATTGGTCAACTTTATGGGTCTGTTCATCCAGAGATGCCTTGGACATCTGAATGCTCTGGCTAATGCTGTCAGAAGGCAGAAAATACAGCTCTGACTCAGTCCCACGTGAAGAAATGACCTTTTCGCGACACACCTGCCTGCAGCCTACCTTCCCCATTATGCAGCAGAGCTGAGGTTCCCCTGGACGACGCCAGGAGCGGGGCTGAGCCTGCCTATAGCAGGGACAGGGCTCTGACACCTCCTTCAGGGTGACCAGGGCTTTCTAGCTGTGATAAGAACCTTCGTGGCTTTGGGGTAATTTATGTACGTGCCGGTCAGCTGGCTTTTCCCTTAGTAAAGAGCAGGAAATGAGCTGGTGTAACAATGGGATGCACAGCACATGGGGGAAGTTTTGGAAAGGGTCTTAGATCCCTAGGCTACGCGAGGAGTGTGGAGGCCACCGGAGATATTATAAATTCACGTGGAAAACCAGGTGTAGCCCCATGCAGGTACACACACACACACGCATATGGGAAATTAAGCCTCTCTCCTGCTCGTCAGAGCTTTGTTTGCTGAGATCAGTCAGGAAAAAGAGCAGTTATGGAGGAAAATCCCAGCCCGTGCTCACATAGCAGCCCCGTGCCGGGGGAAAATCAGGGCTCTGCTCTCACCGGCCCCTCTCCGTGTTGCCATGATGTGAGTCAGCTGCTTCCCTCTGCCTTCCGCTCCAGGATGAGTAATTCAGCCGTGATAACCTTTAACGAGTCCCGGGGACTGTCACAGCTTCATATTTAAATGCAGCTTTGTGTTTTATTAGCAGAGCCCAGGATGGAGACAAAGTGTCGGTGTGAGAAATGCAGAGGTGTCTGCTGGGGGCTCGAAGGACACCCCCTCAAGAAATGCATTCAGTTTCTGCATCTGCATTCGGTGGGGAGGCAGCCCTGTAACTCAGCCTTGCTGAAATTGCATCAACTTCCAGTAAATCTTATTTGTGTTTTAATGCTTAAAAGCTCCAGTAGCTGCGAGAGCCCTTGCTGCAGCATTGCAGCACCTGAAGCCAGCCTTTGCCCATCCTTGCAGTGCTGGGACCATGCCTGCAAGGCAAGGTCTGGCTGCAGCGTGTCCCTGGAGCAACCTAGGAATTCAGCCACCAAAATGCATGAATCTAGCTCAAAACTGGTCCCTCGGTTTGCTTAGTCTGTGGGATCTTTGCAGGACAGATTGCTTTCATAGAACTATTTAGGTTGAAAAAGACCCTTAAGATCATCAAGTCCAACAGTTAACCTAACACGGCCAAGTCCACCATGAAACCATGTCCCTCAGCACCATGTTTCTGTCTCCTTTTATTTGTACAGCGGCTTGCAGAGGTGAATCCTGGCCTGTCAGTGGGACCTTTGGTGGTTCTGGGGTGCAAACAATGACCCCAAGCACGATGGGCTGAGTCTGGTGGGCTCAGAGATTTCCCCGAGCAGGTCCTGCACAGCAGACGAAGGGAGTGAAACTCAGACCCAGCCCTCTCCCTTTTTGACTGGCACATGAAGTGTCCACAACACATAACTGATCTGCCTTAACTGCACTCAGGTTGGTGAATCAGGGAGGCAGGATGTCAAGAAGATTCCTCCCACCCCTTGCAAACCATAATGTACTATGTTGCCATTATAGGAGTATGATTATGTCTAATAAGTAGGAATTTCGGGTGCTGGCACGGGTGCTTTGTCCTGTGGCAAAGGCAGATGGCAAAGTCATGCGGACTGTGTGGAGGGTTGCGGGCCACCCGAAAGGAGATGGCTTTTGGAGGCCAGGATGAAAGAAGCCATTGTGCATACATGTCTGCTGCCCAGCATGGGAAAGGCTTGGCAGTCAGCAGGGCTCATCATGTGTCAGCTCTGAGCACAGTCGCTGCCCTTTGATTTTGGAACTGAGGGGTTGGTTTGATCCCCTGAGGTAACGCTCAGCGCTGTGTTGGTTACCACGTAGACCAAGGGTGCTTCAGGCTTTGAAGTCATGGGGTTTTGCAGAAGTGTGTGATCATTCAAGGCAGCGCAAGTTGTTCATTGTGGTCTTCTCTCTGCACAAAGGGCCTAGAAAGATGCTGGTAGTGATGCAGATGGTGAAAAAGCAGATGTAAAGAGAGCAGGATAAGATGATAGCCACAGGTGAGAGGTTTTAAAACCACTCCTGCTCCTAGCTGGCTTGTGCATGCTGGCTGTGTTGTGCCTCTCTCATACGTTATAGGTCCTATGCTGCAAGGGCCTGTTCCCAAAGACGATGGGCACACGTGGGTCGTGTTGTTGGCCAGTGGCTGGTTGACTTCTCGGCACCTCTCACTGCTCATGAGCTGTCCTGGTTAGGGAAAATAACGCAGGGGCTATCTGATACATTAAAATATAAAAAGCCTTTTGGGTACCTGGGCAACAGGTTGCCCAGAGCTTCTTACCTAACTCAGTTCCTCCACTACCTGCAAAACAGCCCTGCACACGTTATTTAAATGTAAAATTAATTTTTTCATGAGTAATGAGCAGTTTCAAAATACGAACTCTCAAAACACCAATGCCAAATTAAAAAAAAAAAAAAGAATAAAAAAAAGGGGAGTGCTTTCTGTAATCCGATATTTTCAGTGTCAGTCTCAAGATTTTGGGGGGGCTTGGTCTATACCTGAAAAATTGCAGTTGGTAAGACTGATTTGAAGGACTATTACCTGTATATTAAATCTCAGGTATTCACTTACTTGTCATTTGTATGAAAATTGAAGCCACCTTCTCCCTCAGTTCTCCTGCTAATAGCGTTGTTTTAATTAGGGCTTGTTAATGGGCTGTGTAATTTAAGGACAAACCCCTGTGTTTGAAGCATTCCCAATCACTTCAAGTTACTCAGGAGTGCTAAGCACTGTCCTGCCTTTGCAGAAGGAGGCAGCTGGAAAAAATAAGGGTCTCCAGATCCAAACTACAGGTGGATGTCTCCATCTCAAAGAAGGGGTTATGTATGCGTACGTTTGAGTGTCCAAGAAATCAGGGGGCTGTGCATGCTTGGGAAGACACAGATGTCTTTGGGAACATCTATCTCCTTGCTGGAACAGCCCTCAAAACCCATGGTGTTGGAGTAAAGCGCGGGGGCAAAGGATCAAGTTAGTCGTGCCCAGTTCAGCAGCTGATGCTCCAGGTAGGATTTCTTCTTTGGAGATGTTATCTCCTGGGTTTTTTCTTCCACTGTCTCCCTGATGGTCCGTTGGGCTCCTTAAGCAGGAGAAGGAGAATGAGGAGAAGGAAAAGGAGGAGGAGGAGGTGGAGGAGAAGGAGGAGAAGAAGGAGGAAGAGGAGAAAGTGGAGGAGAAGGAGGAAGCCAAGCAGAAGGAGAAGGCCTGTCACACAGTGCTTGTTCTTCTGGGGATTTTACAGCACCCATGACTGCTCCCTGAGCTTCCTGCCATGTCCTTCTCCTCTACAGAAGGATCTCAGTCTCCGTGCTGCTGTCTGGTCTCATTCTTCCCCCGTGGCTCCTACCTCACTCTTGGAAGAGAGGTCCTATATCTCCTACAGCTTTAATTCATCCACCTCTCACCGTGCAAGACACAAGAGCAATGTTAAGCACATACACATGTCTCTGCTAATTTACGGTCCATCCTGGGAACTCCGTGGCTTCTGGATGTTGTTGAGTGGTTTTGCAAGCAAAATAAATATCATCCCTCCAGGATCTGGGCTGATAGCTTTATTTTAGGCATTTTCCCCACGGGGGATATATAGAATCCACCCTTTAATTCCTTGCTGATACCCATTCCTTCTGAAAAATGTTGCTCAAGTGAGTCATGGGGAGAAGAAATACCTCTAGTTGCACAGTCAGTTCCCACCACTTGGGATTTAAGTCACACACAACGTCATTCCACCAGGGTGTAGCTGCTGTGGGCACCTCGCCGGCGAGATGGGAAGTTGCATTGATCCTGTTGTGTGTATGCAGAACAGGTATCTTCACGATAAATCCAGTGCCAGTGCCTCACTGCAGGATTTCATTTCTGTGGTGGGAGGAATCTCATTAACACAAACTTCAGAGGAATCCAGCACTGCCAGCCAGAAGACAAATGCAGCAGTGCTGTTGCCATTTATCAAATGGAGAATGACCTTTGCCATCCATTAGGATGAAATGAAAAGCTCTGGGCTTTAACTTTGTTAAAATACACGTGGTTGTCTATTTCAGATCTCAGCGTCGGCACATTGCTGAGATTAATCAAATTGTGCGTTTTGCTCGTGTTTAAATGGTATTGTTATGTAATTCAATCTCTGCGTGATTTCAAGACAGCAGGCAGAAGAATTACACTGAGCCTGGCTGCAAAATCACCCCGCTGTGGTCAATGGCTGAGGAGGCAGAAGGGGTTTGGAACCAAGTGCCAACCTAATGTTTTTAAATCA
Source organism: Rynchops niger (assembly GCA_013400035.1). NCBI lineage: Eukaryota > Metazoa > Chordata > Aves > Charadriiformes > Laridae > Rynchops > Rynchops niger. The sequence goes on along the minus strand of VXBH01001456.1, from coordinate 537,227 downwards.
CATCACCCGGATTCAAGTTACTTTTGGTCAAAAGTAAATATGTGTGTCTATAAAGCTGTGTGTGCATGCTTGGGAGAGCTCAACTGAAGGCAACGGGTGCAGCTCACTCTGATCCACATCTCACGTCCCATGGGAAGAGGGTGTAGGGATGTTTTTTTTCTTGTATTTCAGTTTGAAAAATTCTGATGTTCCAAGGAAAGGTGGCCATGCTGAAAAGAGGGAGAAGAAGGCATTGCTCTGCTGGCTTTGGCCATCAGAAAGGGGGCCCACAGAAGGAAGCGGGGTAGGGGGGAGGTGGGTGTCTGTGCCTCTATGCCCCTTCCCTCCAAGGGGTGGGTGGGTGGAAGGGGCTGCCACACCAGTGCACAGCGAATCTGGGAAATCGTCTTTCCACTAGCTATTGAAGCAGGAGATCCCAGGTCATCAGTCTCTCTTTACTCACACCTTCTATCCAACAGCCATCCACCAACACAAATTTGACTGCTCCCTACGAGAAGGAATCGGCTGAATGGCCATGTCCAAAGAGGCACGGTCAACAGTTCAATGTCCAAATGGAGATCGTTTGGTGGTGTCCCTCAATGGTCTGTATTGGGACCGGTGCTGTTCAGTATCTTTTTTAATGACATAGACAGCGGGATTGAGTGCACCCTCAACAAATTTGCAGATGACACCAAGCTGAGTGGTGCAGTCGATACACTTGAGGGAAGGGATGCCATCCAGAGGGACCTTGACAGGTGAGGACTGGGCCCATGTGAATCTCATGAAGTTCAACAAGACCAAGTGCAATGTCTGCACCTGGATTAAGGCAATCCCCACTATCAGTACAGACTGGGGGATGAATGGATTGAGAGCAGTCCTGCTGAGAAGGACTTGGGGGTACTGGTGGACAAAAAATTGAATATGAGTTGGCAATGTGTGCTTGCAGCCCAGAAAGCCAACCACATCCTGGGCTGCATCAAAAGAAGCGTGGCCAGCACGTTGAGGGAGGGGATTCTCCCTCTCTACTCCACTTTGGTGAGACCGCACCTGGAGTACTGTGTCCAGGTCTGGGGCCCTCAGCACAAGAAAGAGGTGGACCTGAAAAGCTATGATTCTGGTTAGAAAAACTACCATGTTTACAGGTTGTAACCCAACACGGATTTATTTCCGCGTAGGTCTGTGCATATGCTTTATGTAAGTCTAGAAAGATGGGGTTTTTTTCTGCTTAATGTATCTGCTTATTTACAAACATAAATTAAATCTAGTTTAGAGCATATGATGTAACAGGGTCTTGTATTGAAATGATGGCATGTTTTGTGTTCCAGCTGGTGTAGCTCAGCTTGCAGATAAGATCATGATATTTTTGCATATAGACAAGCCCAGGAGCAAACTTATATATATTTGTAGCTTCCATGCAAAAAGCAAGAAAAAGCAATGACCATGAGTGCTGGAGCTTTGTAAATCAACTGAGCACCATTGGCTGGATGACAATAGCTGGACAAAGAGAGGCCAATACCTGAGTGGAAATCAATCTGTTAATGGACAGGTTTTCTTGTCTCTTCCTAGAGTTAATGTGAGTCTCTGCAAGAGAGAGGATCTAAAACGATTAGCTGGAAATACATACCTTGTTTGAGAAGGGTCTTGGGGAAGTGTCTCTTTATCTAAAGTTATGTGAACTTTCAGTCTGCCAGTGACATTGATGTAAATCACCTCTAAAGTGGACTCAATCCTGGATTTTTGTTATACTAAATATCATGGATATCGGTATACAGGATGTGGCATTTATTTCTGGGCGCTTGTAATAAGAAGTTTTGCATCACTCAATTGTGAATTCATGTGTAAAAGTCATTCCCATTGTGGACCGTGAATACCTGGAGGAGCTGCGTGGCACCAGATCCGTGTCTTGCTTGGGCCCGGCTCCCCCGTGGGAATGCCTCTGCTATGAGAAACTGAGCTAGGAGGCTTGAACGGGGAACAAGTGACTAAATATTGACTCAGAAAAACAAAGATCCCGTTTAGATGTAAATGGAAAAGTGTGTGTGGGGGGCGGGGGGGGGGGGAGAGGAGAAGGAGGAAGGAAACAGTAATACATAAAATAAGAGTCTACAAGCAGAATTATCTTGTTGCAGAATCCGTTTTCCAGACTTCCCTTGGTGAGTTATCGGCAACACTCCACATATTTGTGCAGCCGAATAGCTGCAAGGCACAAGTACATTCTCCAGTAGCAAATAATTCCCTCTCCTGATAACATCTTCAGCAGGGCTTGGCTGCAATGTACAAGTGCAATGGCATGGATTTTGCTCTGAAGGTGGGGGGGGACCCAGCGTGCTGTTTGTCAGGCAGCGCAAATTCAAAACAAAAGCAATATCTGCACCCAGGAGTGGAGGCTTTCAAAGGCACTGGGGTTTTCCCATGGGAGACAGGCACATTGGTGGCTGGGGGACCTTTAAGCACCTGCCTTTGCCCTGTCTACATAGTCTGCATTCAAACTGCGAAGATGATAACCAAGAGGTGATGGGAGCGTTTTGGTTCTTAGCAGGATGGTGCTTGGGTACCAGCTCCACACACAATGAATTTTTTGGATGTGGAGAAGGCTGGGGAATGAGCTGCTTTGAGCAGCCTGGTCTAGTGGGAGGTGACCCTGCCCAGGTCAGGGGGGTTGGAACTAGATGACGTTTAAGGTCCCTTCCAACCCTAACAATTCTATGAAGAGACACATGGCAGGAAAATATATTATTTTTCATCTTGCTTCCCAGCTGTGGTGTGGATCTGGGCTGCTCATAGGGTCCTCTAGCAATACCAGGATTTGGGCCTAAGATGTGTCAGGTGTTGGTGCTGCCGGAGCCAGGTCTGGACACTGGCCTTTCCCATGACCAACCAAGTCCAGCCTTCCCCAGCTCTCCTCACCTGCCCACCCTCTCCATTGCTGACTTTGATTATCTGCAAGCAGACTGTAGCTGTATTGACAATTAAACAAAAGCGCTCCATTGCAGATATGAGCATAGACATCAGCGCCGGGCTGCTTCTGAGTTAGAGCAAGGGGAAGGTCTACCAGGGACAGCCTGCAAATTTAACAGAGTGGTTTCTTCTTTGCCAATAGCACGAGATGCACCTTGGTGGGAAGTGTCAACACTTCAGCATTTGCAAAACAGAGTCTGTCAGACCTCTCAGCATGAACGTTAATTGCTTATACGTGGTGAGGCAGCGCAGCCCAAAAGACAGACCCAGACAATTCTGGCCCTGGTTCAGCTCCTCTGTGACCATCCTGTCTTTGAAAGACAGGTTGTCCATTGGTGCCACCCATCTCCCTTAATTTGGTCAGAGGGTTGTCACCCCTGGGTCTGAGAGTGCGTGGCTCCAGGAAAGGCTACAGTCAAGTTGGAGTAGATCAGATCTGGAAGGGTGGAGCTCATCCATCTCCCCAGCCAGCACAATGAGCGCTCAGGACGTGCCAAATCAGGTTAAAACAATGTGATACCCATTGGTTCAGCTTGTTATTTCTCTTCTGTTGGTGTCACTAGCAGTAACTGACCAAGACAAAGTGGGGTACGTGGAGAGAAGGATAACTGCACTTTCAAGGTCAATGGTTTTTCTGAGCTCCAGCGGGATAATAAAACATGAAGGAACAAAAGTCAAATCTCTGCTACAAAGCCCTGAGCCCATGTCACAAAACTGTGCCACTAGCAGGGGCTCCTCCACTGCTGCTCATATCAGTCCAAGTTTCCCATCAAGGCATCAAACCTTGCTTGCCCCCATTGGCTTGGCTGCAGATGTGAGAGGTTACACGGGGTTACACGTGTCCTACCCTCATCAAGCAGAAACACCTCTCTTTTCTTTCTTTATTTTTTCCACTTGCTGGGAAAATGGGGGGAAAACCAAGAGTCTGTCATCCCGGAGCATGGGATTCAGACACTGCTCCGCAATGGAGGTACCAACACAAGAAAAATTGGTGCAAGAGCTCAGCCAAGGGACCCACCTCCCAGCGCGTGCTGTTTATTCCTGTCTTGAATTTTCCTGCAAGATGATGAGCACGTTATCCTGGGAGACACACGCCAGAGCTCTGCTTGCAAATTGAAATCCTGGGCCCTGCACACTTTCTGGGAAGCGGCGCATTGGTGGTAAGCACCCGCAGCAGGCTGTGCTTCACGGGGGCACATCTGCAGGGGCTTCGCTGCTTGCAAGGGTCTCTTGCTCCACGGTGGGGGGAAAATGTGATTTTTCCTGTAGGTTTTTTTTGTGGGTTTTTTTTTGTGGTTTGTTTTTTTTTTTTCTTTTTTTAGGGGAAGGCTTTACAGGCTGTGATTTGGAAGCTTTCCCAGTTTTTGCAAATAAAACTGTGAGTCTGTCTGTGGAGCGTTGGAGGAGGAATCTCAGGAACGTGGGAGCGTTCTCCCTGGAGCCGCTCTGGAGTTTCTCCTCTTGCTGCCTTGAAATACTCCTAAGGCAGTGGTTGTTTTGCACTTCTCCATGTGCTGGAAACAAAGGAAAAATGAGACCTAACAGCAGTTTTATTTGAAATGGTCTCCAAAAATTGCAGAATTAGGCCCTGCAGTTGCAGAATAAAAAGAAGGAAATATCGAGCTCATATTCTGCACAGGGCAAAATTAATACCAGCAGCGGTCCTGGCTTCGGTCATTGCAGTTTGTAAAAGAGCTCAGGGCATCCTTGTATCCTGTTTTTCATGTCGCCATACAACGGAGGCTGCCTATCGGGGCAGCTAACCAGCTTCCCAACCCTAATGGGACTTGAGCAAGCCAAGAGATATTCAATGAGCTGAGAAAAAAGGCTACAGCTGTCTCCCAGGCTGTATATATTAAAATGAGAGACATCCCTCTCTTGTTGTTCCCCATCTATATGATGACTAATCATAGAATTTTACAGAACAAAAGCTTAAGGGCATTGTATTCCCTATTTGTGAGTTAGGAGTCACAGCCAGTTCAGGAATGTGACGAACCCTGAAAAGAAGAAGTTTTATCTTCTTAACCAAGGACTGGAGCCGTGTGGTGACACCGGTGGGATAATCTATTTCCTCTAGGCTGCTGCCTTAAAAATGTCAAGAAGTTAAAGGGATTTGAGTAAAAATAGAAAACGACATCCTGGATGACAAGGGAAGGCTTCATGTCCGGTGGGGAGCTGGGAAAGGCAGGAAGGCACCAGGCAAAACCCAGCAGCAGCGAGGAGCCCGGATCACATGGGGATCTCCAGGCTGGGATGAGAGGATGGTGAAGAAACCCAGTGGAAAGTCAAAAATCCACCCTGGCTGTTTTCCTGGAGGAAACACGGAGTTGCTTCTGCTTCTTCTTGCTACTCTGCCAAGCACATGGGGTTAAAATGATACAGGGCCAGGGCTGGGGCAGGCTCTGGGGGCCGGTGGGGTGGAGGGTGAAGCACCTTCTTCTTCCCATGGCAGTGCCGGCGTGCATGGCAACTCCCTTGATTTATTGTACGCTTGCCATCTCGGCAAACAGGAGCTCTTGAAATTTCCTTTCCGGTAGCAGCTAACAGGCAATGGTGGCGACCCCAGGACAGAGATGCGGGGACACAGAGAGCTGAGCAGTGGCACTTTTCCAGGGCTCGGTGCTGAAATATCATCTTGGTATAATTGAGTGAAGAAGACTCTGTCTGTCCTCTAACAGCAAATTAAACACAACTTTGTGGGTTTGGTGGTTTGCTGCCAAGTGCCAATATAGCTCCATATTAATAGCTTATGACAGGATTATTCTCCCTGTTTTTGGCAGGAAGGAGCTCTTTGGCCTTAATCCTGCTTGTGGCTAAGGGAAGAAACCCAGCACGTCCCCTGTATTTACCAACGGCGTAACTCTTCACTCCTAAATATTGCTTGCATCCCAAATTTTCAGAGATGAACAGAGTAGAATGACCCTGCACCAACCCAAAAATGCTGCTGAGTGACGAGGAGGGGCAAGGACCCTTCAGACATGTCCCAGATATTGCGCTCAGGCTTCTCCATGAACATGGATTCCCCTGTGTCACCGTGGGCACCCATCCTCCCCCCAAAATGTAATATAATTCATCAGGTTGTTAAATCAAGGGATCTTTAAATATTTGTTTATACCTGTAGCAAGCTCAGCATTTAAATGCCTGAAAGAGGGGAAAAATAATAATAGTAATAATAAAAGAATAGGGCTGGAAATAGACACGTGAAAGGGATTTGAAGTGGTAGATTTAGGTAAAGTACTCAGCACACAACCAGGTCAAAACCTCTTTGGGGGGCATCTGGATGAAGGCTCCCACAGCATTAATCCTTTTTAAAAATCACAGACTCCAGCCAGGAGGGACCTCAGTGGTCATGGAGAATATATTTAAATGAAAATCTCTGAATTGCACATGTAAAATAGTTTCCTGGAAAGCCAGGCATCCCACCCTTCCCTGCGCTTGCAGAGATGAGGAACCGGCCAGAGATGCTTCAAGGGCTTGATTTTTGGGAAAAGCTGAGTTGTCGGTGCTAGAAACTGAGCTTCGCTGAATTGAACTGGCAGCAGCGCTGGAAATAAAAGCAGGGTTTTTCTCCAAGAAGGAATTTTCAAAGTTGGTCAAAGTTTTGACTGGGTAGGTCAGGATTTGCTGGTTTCTGTGTGGGCAGCAGGGCTGGGCTGGCACTGGAGGCTTTTGGACTGGCGGGGGGTGCACAACAAAGATATGTGTGTGCAAACCACCAAAAAACTCCAGGAAAAATGAGGACAGCCTTGAATTTTTATAAGGAGGTCAGCACAGCCATGGCTTTGTGCTTCCCACGGACCTGCGGACAATGTCCCTTCTCACTGTTACACATTTGCAAAGAGGAGGAGGGGAAAAAAAAAAGTAAGAAAGTCACACTTTGTCTCCTTCACCCTGAGGGTGCCAGCCATGCCCTGTGGGCACAGAGGAGATGATGGGGTGGCCGGGGTGGAAGTGACACCCTGCAGTACCGAACTCCCATCCGTGCCACACAGAGCTGATGAGAATTTTGGGAGACAGAAGTGTTTGTCTCAACTTCACGCTGGAAACCACGGAGAGTAACCAGGAGTCAAAGCAGGAATAAATAACTACGGGGGCAGGGGGGCGGGGGAAAGGCAACCCAAAGCCCCCAAGATGCTTGACTCAGCTTTAAAGCTCTCACGTGGCACAAAACAGAGACATCTGCACTTTTTCTGTGTCCCCTTATCCTACTGAAAACACAGAGGAGCATGTACCCACCCTCACGCAAGCATTTCTGAGAGAATCCAGGCAAAGACACACTAAAATATTTAAATGTAGCACCACGCTCAGTCCATGACCTTTGCATAATTAGAAACTCTTTCTCTTTCTGATCATGGAAATGCCCCGTGGCTTCTGCCTTTGTTTGGCTTGCTTATAGTCTCCATATGCTCCATTTGCATCCTGAAATTATTGATCGCCTGCGCATCTCAAATGTAAAGATTTATAAGCGGCGGTGGCGGGGCTGGAGGTCCCAGGTGGTGGGTTTGCAGGTCACCGAGGCTTTGACTGCTGCAGATGGGACAAGTAGAGGGGTTGAGCTGCGTCGGGCCTCGCTAATGAGTTGCAAGTTGGGCCAGTTCTTGAATGAGGAGGCTTCCTATGGCTCTGTTCCCATCTGTTCCCAAAAATCAGGCGAGCGAAACCACAAAATAACTCCTGGCTCGCACACAGGGCTGTCACAGCCTGTTCTTCCTTGTAAAGATGTCAGCGTGTTCCCACCGTCGGCTTTGTCACGTGCCTGGAAATCAGTGGGTTTAACAGCCTGCGGAGAAGAAAATGGTACGTGTCTCTTTCCGCGAGCAGGTTTGGGATGCTCATTGTATAATCAGCCTGGCAGGGGGCTGTGAATACGGCCACAGGGCCCTCTCGCATTGCTTTCACCCTTTGGAGAACCGGAGCCGTAAGACCCTGTCCTTCCCCTGTTAAGTCAATGAGATTTCGCCACCAGCCCTACCGTTCCTTACTATCCAGCTGGGGATTTATAAGGTTGCTTTTGCTTTCCTGGATGCTTTGGTTTGACTAAAACATCTGAACCAAGGAGTCCTTCATTCCAAAAGGCAGATGGTGATTTTTATCAGCAAGTGGTTTCCTCTTCATTCTATTCCTTCAATAACGTATTTTCTGTGGCTGTAGTTGGGTGTATGCTATATATACATGATTCCTAACACTTCATGTTATTCATGTTGATTTTCTTTCAGCTCAAAGTCTTTTTTCATTCATCTTGTCTCTTAATGGCAACAGCAGGTATATGTGTGCTCTTTTTGCACAAAAAAAAGTCTCAGTCTTTTCATAGCTTCTTCTACTGTTTCCATACAAAAACTTCCCTAATTTAACATAACTAGTAAATCTCAGCAACACATAACAGTGCCTTTTCCCTGTCCAAAAGGCAAGGAGCTCTCAACTCTTCCAAGATAACTCGGCTCCTTTGTTAAGGAATGACATTATCTGATGAGGTACGAGGCATCTTCATCTCTTAACGATTCCAGCGAAAGCCAGCAGCAATCAGGGGGCCACCAGAATTGCATTTCTCAGCCATTACCTTATTGCTGTGAAATACAGTTTCAGCCATCCGTCTGCTAAAGAGCCCATAATAATGACAACTCGACCAGCGTCCCGGCCGATGCTGACAATAGCGAGCCTTTCAGCTTACAAAGCTAATGACTTACTAATTACCCACACTGAGCAGGCGTAGGGGAAGTGACCATTCATAACCATCTGTATCCAGAGAGCTCCCATGACCGGGAGGAAGGCAGCGCTCGGGGTTTCGGGAGCCGCAGTTGCATGTTGATTTAACAGGATGTCTCAGGACATTGTTCCTTTTGCTGCATCTTCCTGACATCTGCGCCCAGCTGGTGGTCGGCATTTTTGGTGGGATGTTTGGTTTATATTTTTTATTAGGTTTTGGGGTTTTTTCTCATGCTCAGATTTCAAGGTTTCGGGGGCAGCGACAGCCCTTTTTTTCCCCAGTTTATCCATTGCCTGGCTGAAGGCAGGCTGGAAGCCTGCCAGGAGCACCTGGCAATGCACTTAGTAAATTATAGTAATGAAAAGAATGTCAAATGCTAGGAGGTAGTTATAAGGCTTTACTGATGTATATACTTTGAAGGCCAAAGGCTGCTTTTAACATATTCAGGTATGACCTGGCACCTCTTTACCCTAGCCAGATGCAGAGGAGCAAACTGATTAATTGTTAGGTCTTAGTGACAGAGAAGTCTGAACTCCCAAGTAGTTATTAATCACAGATCCTACAGTCATTAGCAAAAGGGGCTTTTTCTTCTCTTTTAAAATTGAATGCACGTATTGGTGCTGCAAAGATTGCGAACGGCAGTGCTGAGGAGTCTGGGGACATGAGGTGTTGGACCCCCCATTGGCTCTGTGCTTTTGGCCACGGAGCCGAATCCTGCTTGGGAACAGCAGGGGCTGGATGGCGCTGGAGATGTGGAGGATGTGTCTGTAACCCGCTGATTATCTGCTGGCTGAATGGGAGCCCGGGGACCATCGCTTGTTTCTAATATGCAATAATTTCTAAAATGCATTTCATTCTCCGCAGATGAAATATGGGAAAATGATGTTTCATTTTAAGTGTCTTTGTGGGTGTTCATGCTTTGCTGATGGGTGAAATACTTCGGCACCTGCAAATCGGGACAGTTTTGGGTCTGAGGTTCCTGGCGCTGACATAGCGGAGCTCCCATCATCCTGGCACTCCTTGAGCATCCCCTGAAAAGCTGATTCCTTGGTTAATAAAGAACGGTTGCATGATACCAGCAGCTACAGGAGGCTTTCAGCACACGTGGGGATCAGTGCAATTAGCTGACAAGCCCTCGCAACAGGAGCCTTTCACACATGGGCTGAGATCTCGCACCTGAGCTTTGCCAGAGCTTCATCACTGGAAAAGCAGAGCTTCTCTCCCAGCTTAAATCCTGCAGTGGTTTGGGTGTTTTCGTTCTGATCAATGGGGGAAGTCTGGTTGATTTATGGGATGGCTGAATATCTCTCTGTAGATGGGGACCCAGCCATCTGCTCTCGAAGCTGCTCTCCTGGGGGGTGGGGAGCATTATTGCCAGCAACAGTTCCCATAGTAGGATAATGTGGTCCAAGCCTGGGGAATAGGTCTCACCAGCTTTGTCTGCTGGGATGAAGGTCAGAGTAGCAGAATTTCCCCTAAATTAGGTATGAGTAAATTGTAGGGAAACTATCCCCATCCTCTACATCCCACCACTGTGGTAGTGTTAGCTTTCAAATGGAGACTAAATTTAAAAGCAAAAAGGGGCAGCATGTTGGAGAAAGAAAGTCCATTCCCAGGTGAGCAACTGGGGAGGGGGAGAGCATCCTGCAAAGAGGGACGTGGTGAATTTAGAGGGGACTCAGCTCTGGGCTGCAGGTCTTTGCCAGGGGTTGGAGCTGTGGATGGACCTGGATCCTCCTGGGGAGAGGGCAAGAAAGGCAACGCTGAGATTTGGGTTGCCAGTGCTTCTAATTTTGGCAGACATGTACAAAATATGTTTATTCCCCTTTAGCTATCACAAGTCCTTCAGGAAAGAAGCTGTGAAGAGGGTGCACAGTGCTGGTGCTCCGGGGAAGATGGGTGAGCTATGGGGGAGAGAGCAGAGTGCTACCCTTGGCTCTGCCCCACAGGAGAAGGGATATGGACCATCCACCCACAATAACTGATGTCATTTGAAAAAATGTACAGGAGCTTCTTGGCACATTTTATTTGTCTTTAAGACTTACGTTGATCTCTGAGCTACTCTTTCAAGAGAAGGACCTATAGTGGCTGTAAAACCTCAGGATGAGGTTGAATGATAATAGCTCAATTAGAGCCAGTCATTAGACAGCTATGGCTAAGGTCATCTTCTCTTTATGTACTTTACTTGGACATTTTCTTGCTGGGTCCTTCTATAACTCTTTGCAGTCAGCTTAAAATTTTTGGCTCCTCAGCAAACTTTATCCTTATGATCCAGCTGCCTGGCCAGGGCCACGACCACCACAAAACCCCAGTGACAGCCTCTCCCCAACAGGAAAATGAGGGCCTATTTCTAGCCTTTGGTTTCTCTTCTCATCAGCTGCTAATCCATGAAGCCCTTTCTTTATCCCATGCTCACCTCTTTATTGCTTTGACATCTCTTACAGCGGCAAAGCTTTCATGAAACCCACGTAGGTGATACACATTCAGTCCCCTTCATCATATTCACTGAGTGCTTCAAAGGATGTGAATGCATTATAAACTTTGCCTTCTCTCTGCAAAAGCCCCCTGTTGCCCTTTTCCCAGTGTATCAGATCTGCTAAGTGCATCCCTCTGTATCCATATTTCCCTGTACTTTATTGTGTTTCCTACTAATTTGCCTATTGGTCAGAGTGATTGGGTCACAGCTCTTAAGCTTGCCTCTTCAGAAACAGGTGTCAAGTTTGCCGTTTACCATCCGCTGCAGACGAATACTCTTAATTATTCACATAATTATATTTGAATCTCTTTACAAGTCTTGGGCCAGTGACACCTCACCCTGGCAATATGCACCTATCTCAATTTACCTGTTTATTCCAAAATCTGTGTTGGTGACACTTGCATTGAAGAAGCTCATCAGACCCATTCCAGATAAAGAGGTTTTTGCTGTGGGATCTTCAGCCCTGCCTCCCACTGCAGACACCTGGGGGTCTCGTTTACCCGACCCACCAGGGTTTTATTTCACCCAAGACCTTTCACACTTCTGCTGCTCACTGGTCCCAACAAGTGCCAGGTAGACTTTCTATCCCTGTTATGTTTTCACATGTGTTTTTATGCCTCTGGCAAACTGTTCTGCAATATCTTTTTCACTTGCCTGATTGTGGTTTTATATTTGCCAGTGTTTACGCTATATTCTATTTTCCTCATTTAGGCGTAGCATTTTGATGGCTCTCTTTTTTGTTCCTAATAGCCGCCTTCACTCTGCTACTTAACTTCTCTGCTTTAAAAAAAATCCTTTAGGGTCTTTATTAAGAAGTGTTACATGTTCAGCTGGAGCCTGTAACATGTCTTTAAGCTGCTGCTATGGTACTTGAAAGTATTGTATTCTTTTAGCTCTTCCATTTAATTTTAAATGTAAGTCCCCTCTCTAAATTGTAGGTGTTACAGTGAATCAAGACCATGACATGGCATGGTGGAAAATTAAGACAATAGCACATCCAAAGCACACAGACAGTTTCCCAAAGGGACAAAAAAGCAAATCTATTTTAGCCCAATCTATGTTGGGCACTGAGCCCCTGAAACACAGGACTGAAAGGGTCTCCAAAACATGCTAAGCTCAGTACAGCGTTATTATGAGCAATCACATAATATTTTTCCTATAGTATATTTATCCAAATTAATTTTAAAACATCTACAGCTCATCTGCTGCTTCCACTTGGTGGCTGGTCGAAAGTCTCAGTGCCCTGTGAGCTGGAGACTTTCCAGCCTGAGAGGTCTGCACCCACCCAGGCGGTACCTCATTGATCCTAACCTTGGAGCTGAAATGGTTTTTCTCCTTTAATGGGGTATATTCCCCATCCTGAAGCACCGAAGCCAGGCCGCTGCCACCCCAGAGATCAACTTTCCCATCCCCAACCATCTGCACCAATGGTTGAACATGGACCTCATCCCACTCCTGGAAACCTTTCTATTAACAGCAATAATATAGGGCTGGGAATGGAAATCTTTACCCCATTTTTGTGCTGATTCCATGTACCGTGAGCTCCACGTGCAGTATAAGCCGCAGGTATGATGCGAGGGTTATTTACATCTTTCCATGCTTTCTCTCTAGTTCAAGCTGGGTCCCTAAGCCCTGATTCATAAAAGCACTGAAATACTTAACACAGAGTCCAGCACATCTGTAAGTACTTTGTTGAATTAGAGCCTTATTAATCTCCCTGCATTTAAAATAACTTTTTATTGCATTTTAAAAATAAATGGGCATGTACTATTTCTTCATGTTTGGGATTTTTTCGAACATTGATTTCTAACGATCTTCTGGCTCAGATGGGTATCCCTCCTTCCAGCCAAGCAGCTGCTCGCGATAAACCTGGGAGCAAACTCCCTCTCGCAGTGCTGATGCCACTGGGAAGAAGCTCCAAGTTATCTGTGATTCCCACTTCCAGGGGGAAAACAACCAAACCTCCCTGAGGAGCCACACCAAGCCATCCCAAATCCCAGACTGCAAGGCATTTTGAGTTGAAAAACAACAGAATGCAGCTGCGGGTAGATTTCTCAATTATTTCAATGGATTTGGGGGAAAATGCCAGCCAAGCGTTGCTTGCACCAGTTGCAAAAGGAATTCTTGGAGCTGGAGGAAATAGCAGTGCTGGGGTTTGGGGCTGTGATCTGTGTAGGACAGGGAGCTGTGTGACATACAGCAAAGCTGCTCCCTCCTCCTGGCTCCGCTTTATTAGTGAAAAATCAAAAATGAAAAAAATTAAAAACAGGTTTCCAGTGCTGGAAGCAATAGATCCTTGGAAAATTATGGAATCATTCAATAGTTTGAGTTGGAAGGGCCCTTTAAAGTCCATCTATTCTAACTGCCCCTGCAATGAGCAGAGACATCTTCAACTAGACCAGGTTGCTCAGAGTCCTGTCCAACCTGGCCCGGAATGTTTCCAGGGATGGGGCATCTCCCACCTCTCAGGGCAACCTGGGCCAGTGTCTCACCACCCTCAGCATAACAAATTTCTTCCTTATATCCAGGCTAAAATTTCCCTCTTTTAGTTTAAAACCATTCCTCCTTGTCCTATGGCTCCCCTCCCTGATCCAGAGTCCCTCCCCAGCTTTCATGGAGCCCCTTTAAGGACTGGAAGGGGCTCTAAAGTCTCCCCGGAGCCTTCTCTTCTCCAGGCTGAACCCCTCCAACTCTCTCAGCCTGTCCTCACAGCAGAGGGGCTCCAGCCCTCCCAGCATCTCCATGGCCTCCTCTGGCCCTGCTCCAACAGCTCCGTGTTCTTCCAACAGGTCCCTGTCTCTCCTGTGCTGAGGGCCCCAGAGCTGGAGGCAGCACTGCAGGGGGTATCCCCAGAGGGAAGCAGAGGGGCACAATCCCCCCCCCTCACCCTGCTGTCCATGCTGCTGGGGATGCAGCCCAGGCTGAGGGGGGTTTCTGGGCTGCCAGCGCACGTCGCCGGCTCATGTTGAGCTTCTCGTCCATCAGCATCTCCAAATCCTTCTCCTCAGGGCTTCTCTCCATCCCTTCATCCCCCAGCCTGGATTGATACTGGGGGTGGCCCCGACCCAGGTGCAGGACCCTGCACTTGTCCTTGTTGAACCTCATGAGGTTCCCACAGACCCACTTCTCCAGCCTGTCCAGGTCCCTCTGGATGGGATCCTGTCCCTCAAGCGTGTTAACCACACACGCAGCTTGGTGTCACCTGCAAATCTCCTGAGGGTGCACCCGATCCCACTGTCCATGTCATTGATGAAGATATTGAATGGTACTGGTCCCAGGACAGACCCCTGCAGGGCACCACTTGTCACCGATCTCCATCTGGACATTGAGCCATAATTGCAATGAGAAAACCTACGATTTGCTGCCCCAGCAGCCCTTAAAACCCCTCACAACGATGAACCTCCCTCTTTGCTTGCCAGCCTAAATACCCTGTGAGGAGATGTAGAATGAAGAGACTGTACATCTACAAATGAAGCACATTTCCAAGGAAAAGAATACTACAGCACCCAAGCAGCAGGGGTCATCTCACTGTCTCCCACCACAGGTACAAGGTGGGCTGGTGCCTCCCCACCCCAGCGCAGCTCATCCACCTCCTACGAATCCATCAAGTGAGAATATTCCCCCGTCAGTCCTGCTGGGCTCTTTTTTCCAGGCCCGCACATTTATTTTTCAGCAATGCAAATCAGTCTAGTTTCTGTATTGGTTTTTTTTTTTTCAGCAATGCAAACCAGTCTATTTTCTGCATTTAATATTTTTTTTTCAGCGACGCAAACCAGTGCATTTTCTGTGGTTAATAATTTCTGCATTTCTGTATTTAAATACAGCAAATGCACTGGTTTGCATGAGGAAAAAAAATGTGCAGGCTTGGCAAAAGGGCGCAGAGCCTTGCAGTTACGAGCCTGGTGTGCAAGGCTCTGCACAACTTTTCCCTGTTCTGCTAAAGCATAGTGTTAGAAAATGAGAAAGTGGGGAAAAAGGGGCAAAATCAGATCGTAAAGGTCCTTCCTCATCCCTCCATCCTCACGCGGGGCTGGGGGAGCAGGAGAAGATGCTGTAAATCCAGCCACGTTAATGGAAGATTGGATTTACGGGAAGCCAGGCTGAGCCGAGCTGTTTGGGAGTGTTTTTTGGAAGAGGATTGGAGTTTGTTTGTGCCGTGTGAAAGCCAAGCTGCCGCGAAGGTCTTGCTGTCTGGGGGAGAAATGGGAGAAGTTGAAGAGGATGCAGCCAGGAGGTTTGTTTTTCACACTGTTTTCGGGGCTGTATTTGTTTTCTTTGACAGTGACTTACAGCCTGGCTTTCTTTTCTATTTTGTTAGGGCAATAAAGAAGATAAATCTGTAATAATTCAGCTCTCTGTCTTTAATAAAATCTTGTCTTCTTCACACAGCCCCTGGGAAGATCTCCATTTTGCAGCCTTGCGAGATTGGCTGGGTTTTTCCATTTCACCTCTTCACCAGAAATGACAGAAAAATAACATTACCGGGAAAATTAATAGCTAAATACAATTTCAGGCAGAGGGAAAGCTTTCGGCAGGAGGAGCAGGACTCGATCCTGTGTCTGACCACGCCGGCCTGGGGGATGCTTTTCGGCGAAGGCCAGGAGCAACGTGATGGCTTTGCAATTACTTTTGTCTTTGTTAACAGGTTCCCGGGTTGGAGACCTCAAACAGCAGCTAATGAGAGTTTCCATCCTCGATGCGGATCGATGTCGAGATAATCTTTGTTGGTTTTGTGCTTGCGCCGGGTACCAAGGAGAAAAGAAATCAAGCTCTGAGCAGAGGAGGTGATGGGGGAGACACCGAGGGGGGAAAGTCCTTAGAAGTTGCTCTAAAAAGTTTTGGGTTTGGGTTTTTTTTAGCACCCTTCTGCCTTTTTAGCGTGGGTTTACGTCACATGAGGCCTTGGTGTCTGGGCACTTGCCCTCAGACGTCCATCTGCCCACCAATTTTTTGTCATAATGACTTTTCTCCCCCAAATTTCTCAGAAATGGAGTGAAAATGGGTTTGCACTTGAGCGCTGTGTGTGGGCAGGTGGTCTTTCAGGCAGGGGCCATGGCCTCAGAAATGCCATGGTCACCCCCTTTCATTCCAGACTTTTTGCTTTACTTTTTTTTTTATGGAAAGTAAGTTTTTTGAAGGAATAAAGAAGCCCTGGCACAGCTTCGGAGCAGACCTGTGATGCTGGGGATGGTGGTGGTGCCTGGAGAGAGAAGTTGGAGCACTGGAAAGTGACAGCTTTGTAAAGCTTTTGTAAAGAACTTGTAAAGAACAAAGGTGAGGGGACATTTCTGCAGCCCCAGAACAAGACACCAGAGAGAAGAGGCTGGAGGATGGGCTCTACAGCTCATTCCTCATCTAGAGACGAGAGACCCGAGAGCAGCAGCCATTCCTTGGCCAAAGGCGCAGAAGCTGATGGTGTTTGAGACTGCCATGTTGGAGATCGTGAGAAAGGTGTAGGAGGTAGGTGGTGGTCTGGAGCCCCCTCCTTCTGGGGCAGGAGGTGACCTAGGAGCTCCTGGGAGGGAATCCAGAGCACCCCAGTGACCTAGAGCCATGGGGAGGTGGCCTAGAGCCCCGCCATCCACCTGCAAGTGTCCCAGAACCACCCTCCCAGGCAGGAGGTGGCCTGAAGGCCCTGGAGATGATTCAGAACCCTGAGGTGATCTAGAACCCCCATCCCAGAGAGGAGGTGCCCCTGACCCTCCAGGTGATCTAGAACCAGCCCTCCAGGCAGGTGTGGGTCTAAAGACACACACACACACACACACACGCACACACACGGCATCTGGACGCTCCCCGGGGGGCGGGAGCGTGATCTAGAACCCCACACGGTGATCCAGTCCCCCCCAGGTGATCTAGAACACATGACCCCCCAGGCAACTGACCTACAACACCCCCCCACCATGCTCGGGACCCCTCCGT